>JAGXJF010002974.1:0-102877 GCA_019208055.1 Stipa capillata | reverse complement strand
CTCGGTGCACTGCGTTGTTTGTTCGCATTGCTGTTGTTACGAACGTCAACGGCACGAGCAGCCGGCGTGCAAAAAGCCAAGCGGCGAACAGGACCACCCTTCCCTCACCGCCACGCTTGCTGGTTGTCGAAAGAGCTGCGGCAACCTCACCTTCGACTACCCTGTCGAGGAAGTACTCCTCGGTCAGCAGGTGTAGGCACCCCGGGTGGAGACCGAGGTGCTGGGGAAGACTTAGGGAACGAGCCAGGTCCACGGGACTTTATCCAACTACCGCCGGAGAAAATTATTGGAGAATGTGTGGTAGAAGCTTGTATCGATCTCTCCCCATACGGGGTGCCAACTTGCCCTTATATAGGCAAAACCGGCTTACAAGTGTAAATACATCGCTACCCCTCTAAAGGTTACAGTCTTTCCAGCTCGTGTCACCGTACATTTGCCGAACTCATACTCTCCACCTCGCCGCTACCTACTACATGCGCGGTATATTCGTAGATTCCCCTCGCGGTACGGCTCGCCTCCGCCTTTGTCGTCCTCTGCGCCGGCGGACGTCGTCCGTACCCGGTGGTCTCGCCTCGCCTTCTCCTCGCCCGGCTGAGTCGCCCTTCTACTCGTCCACGGGGGCCGACTTGCTCCGCCTCAGCGGTTAAGTCGTCCGACGAGATGGCTTCCCATTGGCTCGAAACCCCTAAGACCCCTGCATAACACCTTACGTTAATCATGACGGAACAGAGGACAGGGGGTACCTCGTCCTGGAGCCTCGCCCGGACTCCCCAAAAATACCCCTTCGGCATCGGTCCCGGCTGCTTCCGGCCGCCAGACTTCGAGCTCATCTGCGACGACCACAATGCCACGCAGGCTCCCAGGCTCTTCCTGCACGACGGCATCACGGAGGTTTTAAACAATATCAGTGGTAGTGCTGGCGATCAGACGGACGTCGACGTAGCACTTTCCCATGTCATCTCCTTGAAATCAGAAATCGATGTATACAACATGTCCTGGTATCCTGGATCTTTCAGTTTCTTTCTGTCGTCATAAACATCACAGGTTGCAACTTGGACATGTACGTGCTCGACCTTGACACGAACACGAGTGTGGGTCAGTGCACTACTGTTACATGCCCTAACGAAGATATCACGGATATGGTAGCTAAACAGAACTGCAATGGTACGGGATGTTGCTCCGTCCACCTCAAATTCAATGTTGCCGCCTACCAGTTCAAGTTTGTCCGCCACAGGAAAGGAAGGCTGGAATTCGAAGCGCATAGTAATAATCGAAGCTCCATATGGGATACCATCGATGTAACCAGTGATGAAACTAGTCTATTCTGGGCTATCCCGAATGATCAGAACACATCCGTTGGCACATTCGAAAATGGGACAGATTATGCATGTCTTAGCAACCACAGTGGACGATCAGAGTCCTTTTCGGAGTACAGTTCGGTTATATCTGCTCATGTGACAGTGGTTACCAAGGCAATCCCTATATATCCGATGGCTGCTCACGCGTCAAAGGTAATTACTTCCTCTCGTCACTGAAAAAGGTGTGATTTTACATCGTGTGCAGTCAAAATTCTTAAACTTTGTTATCAATATCTCTGGTAATATTGAGATTGAACATATGAATATGGCATGTGAAGCGTTACTCGAAAATTACTTCCGTACATAATATTATAATTTACTAGGTTTTTTTAAGTATGTGGCAATACAAAATAGTTTTGATGTGTCAATATCCATAACGGCACTCTTTTGTGACCGGATTCAAGGAGTATATTTCACTTCTATAACCAAAAAAAGGCACGATGTCAAGTGGAAACTTACCTTAGCAACGAATTATGGAAACCATTTTAGTTCACCAAATAGGTACAAAAAAAAATCCCCAAAAAACACTTTAGATGCACTCATCAGTTGACTCTACTATTTAGCTAGTATAAAATAGGATCCATTATATTGCCTATGCATGTAGTTGAAATGAAGCAAAGAAATAACTATCCTCTATGGTAACACTTTTCCTATCACCTGTCAGCGTATTCAAGAATCAGGGGAAATATAAATCAGGATTCTAGAGATTCCTAGTAGAAACTAACAAGAATGGAAGGTCCTATTGAAATAATACGAGAGATTACGAGAGATTCATCATACTTCCTTTGTTAAAAAATATAAGGCATATTCCTTATTCACAAATATAGAGCCTATTTAGTATTCCAATGCAAAATAAGTGTGTTGCTTCTACTATTTTATTATCTATATCTATACGACTATAACATGTATGAGTTTGGTGGGATATCAGCTCAAAAACGTATTCCATGAAATCCTTAGTAGATTGGGTGTCCATCTATTTATCTAATTAATTTAGGCCTATTTAGTAGGTGTCATTTTCCGCACAAATGTTCCATGGATAGTTTTTTTCCTCACCAATAATTAACATTTGTTCCAACAGTGATATTTTATTATTTGACATGGTAACATGAGATTAACACAATTACGTTGTTCAGGGTCCTTTTCTTTTACTCAAAAATATATTTGTTTGAATTAGTGGAACATTGTTTTGAAGGTAGTAGAACCTTTTTCACGAACTATTGTAATATTTTTCTTTCTATCGAAACAATGGAGCATTTTCCTGTGAAAAGAAAAATATTTTTGGTGAGTTCGATGAACACTTTTTTTTATGAACATTTCCTCCAACAAAAGAATTTCTTTTGTAAAATGTAATTTTATGTGAAACAATTTTTGTGAACTATAGAAACAATTTTTGTGAACTATAGGAACATATCTCTAAACATGGTGTTATTTCTATTGTAGATATATTTTCTTATGAGAATTAGTTTTATTAGATTTAAATTTTCATGAAAGTATTTTTGTACCTTTTGCAAATTTCCAATAGTAGAAATTTCTAGAATTGAGTGTGTCGGCCACCAGACAGCTTGGCCTGAGTGGGCAATTACCTGCACCAGACAGCTTGGCCTGGTGGGCAATTCACCTGCCTATACTCGAATTCGCTAATCAGAGATCCAAGTACATGAATGCATCAATTCATCCATGATCATGAGGCCCGCTGGCCTCGTAGAAGGACGTCTGTACCGTCCTTTACCCAAAAGATCTTCCATTTAGAACGAGGATTGGATACTAGTAAGGGTTGTTTTTTTAGAGAGATAATAGTAAGGGTTAAAGACAAGAATATAATCTACTATTATATCCATCCATATCATATAGAGATAGCAACAAAAATACACAGTACAATAGTAGAGAAGATTATTTTCTTTTATATTTAATATTTGTGTTTCTAGTGTTCTTAATTTTAGAGGCAAAGAAACTAGACGAAAAACAAGATACAACTTGTCCAAAGATAAGGTACCGTCGGTGGACCTAGCCATCAACACAGACTCGACACACATTGCTGAAAAGATCCATCCATCGAGGATTCCCATGGACGTTACCGTTATTACCCATCGCTCCTGGTCTGGCAACTCTGACTTCACCGTAGAGGCCACCAATGCACTAATCATCGCAGCGGGTGCACGTCGGTCGACGCGTCGAGGACAAGGCAGCTCTAGTTTCGGCGTCAGACCTCACAAGAGAAAGTTGCAAGTCTTGCACCAACAAAGTTCACTGTAACAGTCGAAAAGTGCTGCCCACCAAACCCACCATTCTCAAGTCCTCATCGCTGCCATGACGTCTCTCTGACACTATGACTCCGACTTCACCACGACATGGCGGAAACTGTGCCTGAACCCAATTGATACGTTGGATGATCGACGACAAGGCCATGCCGTGACCCAACTCTGCTCACCTCCATCGCCATTGTCGCACAAATCACAACACCAAAGTCCGAGGTGAACAAGCCGTCAACCACCAATTTCCTAGCTATAACCGGCTCCGAGATGATGCCACAAAGGAGGGAAAAGACACAAACATTGCCATCATCTGATCCAGGAAGATTCGCATATGAGGTTTTCCCTGGTGCACGGACCTTGGAAAGAGGAGAGGAGTGCAACACCACAGTACCACCTCTGAAAAGGTAAAAAGTGCCCGGGAACATCACCATCACTGGTTCTGACAAGATTTTCATCTAGAGTTGCCCTACTCTCCTCCTACCCTCACCAGCCGACCATACCCGCAGCCCTCAGCCGGACAGCCCCATGCCAACCGCGGCGATGCTGGACACACACACCAGGCACTACCTCTAGATCTACACGCACCTGACGCAGAACACCGGCGGACTCGTGCAACACGCCTAGCCTCTCCCTTCGCTTCCTAGCCGGCCTGCCCCTGTCTCTGCGTCACTGGCCGGCCCCGCCCAACTGCCACTCACCAAGGGGCCACACTGAGGGCACGGCCCGCGCAGCCACCAGATCCAGTCCCAACCTCGATTATCCCCCACCCCCCACGTGCCGGATGTAGCAAGTGGCGAGATAGCCACGCTAGATCCGTGCTGATTGCTTGCTAGACGCAGCCCGCCACTGACCGCAGTCGCCGTGCCAACTCCCACCGTCGCTCCACCATCTTCCTGCTGCCACCGTATCTCCTCCTATCGGCTGCCATCACCTGCTGCTGTTGCACCTCTACCCACTGGCCACGACATGCCACCCACGAGGACTGCAGTGCAGTGCCCATGAGAAAACCCCCACTACCTTTGGGAGCGAGGCCGTGACAGCAGTGGCGAGGAGGGCCCGGCGGTGTGCTGGCTTGGTCGGCCCTGGATCGCTCAGCGGGAGTGAGACGGGAGCCCTTTTGTCTATCCCGAGGAGGGATCACCGACCAAATTTCAAATGAGCGCTTCTCTGACTCTCAGACCCACCGTGGAGTCCCAGCCAGGATAGATAAAACACCAGCAAATTATCGCAGAAGGGCAAGAGAAGAACCCATGTCTCTGCTGTGTCCAACACTCTTTGATTGCACATTACAAATGTGTAGTCTGCCAACCAGAAATCCTTACGCTGAAGAATGTTGTGTGTGTTCAAACGATCATGAAGAAGCAGCCAGAAGAAGACCTTATGTTTCTTTTTGGCAGCAGCTTTGCCATTTGGAAGTTACTGGGATGTGTTGCTGACCAAGCATGTGCCTGTAAACCTTTGATGAATTCCAAGAATCACGACTCCAAATGTAACTCCATTTATCATGCTCATCAGATAGTTCAATTGACTGAATCAAGGTGCCAAGCTCTTGTAATTGAGCATAAGCCTCTACTGACAAAGGTAAGGCGAATAGTTCAAACAGATCCCCAGAAGTCAACACATGATGCACCGTCAAGTCATCATTCTGCGCTACTTAAAAGGGTCTTACGATGGCTTCTTCCTCTCTCCCCACATTTTCTCTCGGTCTTACTATGGCTTGTTCCTCTCTCCTCATTCTCTCTCTCATCCACGTCATTTGATACCATTTTACTTGTAGTAATACGTAACAAGTGCTGCAGATAGCTGTTGGTCATCCCATTATACATGTCCTTAAGTTGCCATGTATATGAAATAGTACCAGATAACTGCACTAGAGAGGGGAACACCGCGTTGGTTCTTGCATATTTATTAAAATTATGTCAAATATATGTACAAATATATTATAATTAGAATTATGGTGTAAATAACGGATAGAATTAGGTAGTGTTTGAATCCAACACGTTGTAACCCTCCTATAATAATGAGTCGTTGATGTATGTAACATGAGGAAAGACTCGGGCCAATCCACGTCGGTACGGAAGCAGAGGTCAAACCGGTCCCTACGGTCGCCAGACCGGCCGATCTCAAGGAAGCCGAAAAAGATGAGCACCCACAGAAGGGCTCCCAGGAACGTAGGCTTTGGTTGAAACTCGTCAATAAATATCGGTGTCTATTTTCTTCTTACATGTTTACTTAGTTGATTTTATGTTGTGCGACCTTGGCGTTAGTGATGAGTGGAACGATGTAGCCGTGACAAAGTCGTAGAGATTAGTTGATGGAGGTATGTCGGACATGAGGTGTAATTAAGTTAGGTACATTGTGTTCAAAAATATATTGAAAGGCTCACCGCATGAGAATGACCTTAGCATATTTATGACCACCATCTTAAGACTACAGTTCTTTGCACTGACTTGTTTGTATGAAATCAGGATATGATCCATTTCAAAGGAAGACCAACTGCTCTGGATGGTGTGGGAAAATTAGTGTTCCTTTCCCGTTCGGCCTAGAAGATGGTTGTGCTGCAAGGGTGTCATTTCAGCTCAACTGTACAAATGTCACGACGTCTACCCTCCAAGTCAAGAGCGACTATGCTTCAGACTTTGGCCTCGTCTATGTAAAGTATATACATATAAACGATGGGCTATTAGATGTTACCACTGAATCATCGTCTTCTGTCCGAGACTTGCTGCATATGTTTGACGATCCTTCGCTCTACACTGGTTCCGGGGAAGAATCAACATCTCTGCAATGGGTTGTTGCCAATTTAACATGCCAGGAAGCACAGCAGAACATATCAGGATATGCATGTGTTAGCATCAATAGTACGTGCTTGGACGTCAACGACATCGTAAGTGGATACCCTCTTGGTTACCGTTGCAAATGCATGACTGGCTTTGGCGGGAATCCATATATCACAAATGGATGTCAAGGTACTGTCTCTATCTACTTTACGCAAATAGTAGCTTGTAAAATTTTCTATACGCATACTTCTGGTCTCTATCTACTTTAAATGCATTGTCCCCTAGTTACCTGAAATTAAGGCTGAAAATATCAAATTGTAGTAGCCATGCAGATTTGGCACCACCTTCCTTCTAACATTAGTCAGATTGTTGCAGATGTTGATGAGTGCAAGACCGCAGGGATTTGCCACCACCTTCCTTCTAAAGGGATTTGCCATAATACTGTAGGAAACTACTACTGCACCAACTGTCCAGATAAAACAGAGTATGACATTACAACCATGAAGTGCACACCTATAAAAAGGCAGAATCTTCTACTAGGTGAGTTATATGGTACAATCACTTCCATATATTGAGCTAGAAAAGGCAATACACTACTGAGGAACATAATCATTACAGGTATTGCCATTGGGATTAGCGTTGGCTTCGGCATTCTACTCCTCATCTTATGTGCAATATTTCTCATCCGGAGATGGAAAAGAGACATCCAAAAGCAACTACGAAGGAAGTATTTTCGGAAGAATCAAGGGCTTCTCTTAGAACAATTGATATCATCCAATGAAAATGCGAGTGACATGACGAAAATTTTCTCCTTGGCAGAGCTACAGAAGGCAATGGATAACTTTGATCCTACACGTATCGTTGGTCGGGGAGGGCATGGAATGGTTTACAAAGGCATCTTATCTGACCAACAGGTAGTGGCCATAAAAAAATCTAAAGTCATTGAGCAAGTTGAGATTAGTCAGTTCATCAACGAGGTTGCTATCCTCTCACAGATAAATCACCGGAATATCGTAAAGCTCTTCGGTTGTTGCCTTGAAACGGAGGTCCCATTGCTAGTATATGACTTTATCCCTAATGGTTCATTATTTGGAATCCTCCATGCCAGTACCACTAGCAGCTCTGCCTTGTCCTGGGATGATTGTTTGAGAATTGCTGCAGAAGCTACTGGGGCACTCTATTACCTCCACTCAGCTGCTTCGGTATCAATCTATCACCGTGATGTGAAATCCACTAACATACTCTTGGATGGAAATCACACTGCAAAAGTATCAGATTTTGGTGCTTCAAGGTTGGTTCCAATTGACCAAACTCATGTCATTACAAATATACAAGGCACATTTGGATACTTGGATCCGGAGTATTACCACACAGGCATGCTAAACGAGAAAAGTGATGTTTATAGTTTTGGTGTAGTACTTGTAGAGCTGCTTCTTAGAAAGGAGCCTATTTTCACAAGTGACTCCGGTTTGAAGCAGAACTTATCGAACTACTTCCTTTGGGAGATGAGGGAGAAACAACTTTCACAAATTGTAGCTGCTCAGGTTCTAGAGGAAGCAACGGAGGAAGAGATCAATGATGTTGCCAATCTTGCAGAGACTTGCTTGCGTCTCCGAGGCGAAGAGAGACCTACTATGAAGCAAGTAGAGATGATATTACAGTCTGTGCGGTCCAAAAGGTTGAGTTCATGTCAGGTTGCTCCAAGAAATGAAGATATACAAACTTTGCTAAGTGGGCAAAGACAAGTCACACGTTTGCCGTTGATTGCTGCAGGTGATATGGCAGGCAGAGCAAATTCAGCTTCTCAAAGGAATCAAAACTGCTACGCCCTGGAGCAAGAGTTTATGGCATCCGCAACTTTACCACGCTAGATCGTCGGGTTCCCAATTTTATGTTCAGTTGGCCGTTTTCTCCCCTTTTCAAGTGCTATACCATCATTGTCCCTTGATGGACAGGTTGAAGTATACTCTATAGCACACTTAGTAACGAGAGATGAGAGTTCTGTATTATTCAGATTGGTACGTTCAGATCTTTTTTACATCTCATTAACTTGTAACATGCTATATATCTATCATACCGTTATTATTTTTGTAATTCAATCAGTTCGGGAGTAAGAGAAGCAGAAAACACTAGTGTATGATTTGTGCACAACATGTCACATTGTTAGCTCGGCCACTTGTATCAAGTAAAAGGAAAAATTGGGTGGTATCGAGTACATACACGGATAAAAAAAGAGTATTGTGTATTCTAGGTCCTCAAACTATTTCAGAGGTGTCACGTAGGTCCTCGAACTATAAAAATCATCATCTAGGTCCTCGAAGTTCAGTAAGTGTTCCATCCAGGTCCAAAACATGCTCAACCCCGTCTAACCGGCCACCTGGCGCCGTTGAGCGTTGCCACGTCGGACAGGGGGCTCGCCATTATCATCAGCAACTACCGGTTAGACAGGGTTGAGCATGTTTTGGACCTGGATGGAACATTCACTGAACTTCGAGGACCTAGATGACGATTTTTATAGTTCGAGGACCTACGTGACACCTCTGAAATAGTTTGAGGACCTAGAATACACAATACTCATAAAAAAAATTAGTTCCGCAGAACAATTGGGTGGTATCGAGTACATACTCAAAGAAAAATAGAACAAAATATATGGCATCTCAAATGTAACAACTGAATAGTTCCTCCGCAGCCTCTGTTTCTCTTCGGAAGCTATATATAAACGGTTTTGTTGTACAATGCTCAACTTGAATTCGTATTCTTCCAATCGAATTCCATCTCCCATAGCTCTTAGGCTATGGAAATAGCCGAAACTTATGAAAAAAACAGGGTTAAAAATATTAGACGTTTTATCCATCTCCCATTCGCTAAAGATGATCGTCGGAAGATAGCTCAAGGTATGATACCAAAAGATGGATATTTACCACTTTAAAGAGTTAATGACATTAGTATCCATATCTCACTGATATGTCTGTCGGGGCAAGTATCATCGTGACATGGATTTGAGAATATCCAAATTATCTGAAAGTATCATCGTGACACGCTCTGTGCCGGGCACCTCCCCTGTCGATCGTTCGTGCTGCGAAGCCGCGCCATACCTCGTGCTTCTTTCTTCTCTGTTTGTTTCCCCCTTTTCGGTGGGTTGTCTTACAAGTATGCTGTCTGATTCCCTAATTAATTTGTCGTTTGTCTTCCTGCTGTTAATCTGTGGTCAGAATTCGCGGCTCCAAAAGATGATTGGTTACTGCTACCATCCTCCATGGACAGGCGCGATCCTCTCTGATTGTTTGCCTACTTATTGTCGCATACGTACTCATCAGTGCTCATAATACATGAAGATTTGATGGTAACTGTACAAACAATGTATGCATTTTCCTCTTTTAGAAGCAATTTTGGTACCCCTACGCCATGGATATGTCTTCACTCTGTAGAAAGTTACTGTTCTTCTTGCCAAAAGAAAGAAGCTAATGTTCTTGGTGCTACATGTCTTCAAATTTTCAATTCACCAACAGTGTATCATGTATGGTGGGAAAGGTAGAGAGAAGAATAGAGGATTTGTAAACTAGTAAGTGTAACATCTTGCTGGAACCCATAAACAGCAGTTGTTGAAGGGTAGAACCGCACAAGTGATGTTCTGGTGACCATTCGTAGCATTTCAGTAGCATTTCAAACCAACTAACATCTAAATACATCCATAACTCAATCTATCCATGGCACCAATGTACGTAACGCAAAAGCATATGCAAGCTATAAATCGAAAGAAGCTCAGTATGATAACTTATCAGAATAAGTATATATATTATCAAGGAAATAAGCGTTCTAGTGTACATCGTAGCTTGTAAGAAATACAAATCAAAGGCAAATCACCTTGTTTGTGGGTAATAAGATGGAAGACCACATTGAAAAGGTGATACACGCATTTAAGTCATTTTAGAACACTGAATGTTCATAGAAATTTCCTAGGAGAAGAAATATCAACTCTCACTGAAAGCATTTTTTTTCCTCCAAAATCCATGTGAAGTTTGTACATGTTGGCCCTTACCGTGGTAACCCAGTAGATGACCCAAACTCCTGTTCCAAGCTATAGCATTTTTGGCTGTATTGAGACCCAGAATTAGCACTGTCGCCCAAGTTGATAGACAGTGACTCACATCTAGCATCAGATCTTGTACATAGCAATGGTTGCATCTCTTCATCATTTTCTAGAACAGCATGACATGAGTTTGACCTTTTAGTTCGTAAGAACTGTAAAGCCATCTCCACTTGCCTCATAGTAGGTCTCTCTTCACCTCGAAGCCTCAAGCACATCTCTGCAAGTGAGGCAACGCTTTTAATCTCTTCCTCAGTTGCTTCCTCACAAACTTGAGCAGCAACTATCTCTTTCATTGGCTTCACTTTTAGCTCCCAGAGAAAGTAATTGGACAAGTTCTGCTTTGAGCCTGAGTCATTTGTCAAAATAGGATCCCTTCTCAAAAGTAGCTCCACAAGTACCACACCAAAACTATATACATCGCTCTTCTCATTTAACTGCCCAGTATGGTAATACTCTGGATCTAAGTACCCAAATGTACCTTGTACATTTGTAACAACATGAGTTTGATCAATAGGAACCAACCTTGAAGCACCGAAGTCTGAGACTTTAGCAGTGTAGTTTGCATCTAGTAGTATATTAGAGGACTTCACGTCACGGTGGAAAATTGATACCGAGGCTGCCGAGTGGAGATAATAGAGAGCTCCTGCAGCTTCCGTGCCAATTCTTAGGCAGTCGTCCCATGACAAAGAGAAACCACTACTTGAACCGGAATGTAGAACTCCATATAACGAACCATTTGGAACAAAGTCATACACTAATAGTGGGACCTCAGTTTCCAGACAACATCCAAAAAGTTTTACTATATTTCTGTGGTTTATTTGAGAGAGAATTGCTACCTCGTTAATAAATTGACTGATCTCACTTTCCTCAATGTCCTTGGACCTTTTTATCGCCACCACACGTTGGTCCGTTAAGATGCCTTTGTACACCATGCCATGCCCTCCACGACCAAGTATACGTGTAGCATCAAAGTTATTTGTTGCCTTTTCTAGCTCTTCCAACGTGAAAATCTTTGTATTTTCACTTGCATTTTCGTCTGACGATATTAGTTGTTCCAGAAGAAGGCCTTGGTTCTTTTCAAAATGCTTCTTTCGCAATTGCTTTTGGATGTCCTTTTTCCATCTACGAACTAGAACTATTGTACTTAAGCTGAGAAGTAGAACGCCGAAGCCACTGCTAATCCCAATGCCGACACCTGTAATGATTATGCTCCTTAGTCGATCTTGTCATGCTTTGTCTTGTTCATGTTCACTGCGAAATTAACTGGTATATAGAACTCACCTAATAGAATATTTTGCTTTTTTGGCGAGGTGCACTGCATTGTTATAGTATCATACTGTGTTTTATCAGGACAATCAGTGCAATAGTATCTTCCTATTGTATTTTGGCATACTCCTTTGCATGTGCCTGGTGTTTCGCACTCGTCAATATCTGCAACCACATAAGTTGAGACAGATGTTTAGAGAACATGATATCGATAAATAAAGATCACGAGTGTTTTGGAGATATGGAAATTCATTTCGTTTTTACTTAAAAGTATTCCAAGAGAAACCCATGATTAATTTTCCCGTAACACCATTAAAATGCATTACTACTATTTTTGGGACATATAAATGTACTTGTGTGTGAGACAGAACCTTGGCAGCCATTTTGGATATACGGATTTCCTTGAAAGCCAGCGATGCATTTGCATCTGTAACCGATGTAACCATATGTTAAGTTGACGCCCAAGCATGTGCTACTGATGCTGACACATGCGTATCCAGACTTGTTCTGATATGCCTCTCGGCAGGTCAGATTGGCGACGGCCCATTGCACGGATGCCGATTCCCCAGAACCAATATAGAGTTCAGGTTCCTTGGGTACACGCATCCGATACCTCATTTGAAGCTGTTGGTAATTTGAAGTGTCTTCAATGCCCACAAGCCCATCACTGACATCTATATATGTCACCCGATATTCATCGTTTAGTTGGAGGCTGGATGTCAACATGTTCGTGCAGTTGAGCTGAAATAACTTCCTTGCAGAACATCCTTCTTCTAGACCGAATGGAAATGGAACACTGATGTTCCCACACCATCGAGAACAGTTTACCTTTTGTTCGGCCGGATTATATCCTATTTTCAGAATGAAATTAAGAAATACATCAGTAACAGTTGTTTAGACAGATCTATAGCATCAAAAGTCCAAAAATATGGCTACAGATCTACCGCCACACACAAGGTAGGCGACACACACGCTAGCAACTTCTCTGGGCTTTCATCCTCACTTTAACAAAAAGGTTAAGCCAGATCGTTACAATTTTCGAGTTGTATGAGCTATCTAAGGTTAGCCACTTTATATATACATTATCTATATTCAAATTATTACTGTTATCCAACAGAAATTACTTAGTCTGGTTTTGTAAGTCACATTTTGTGGTTGATGTACTGTATCATATTGCATGGTGCTTATTTATGTGAGAAGTCCGTTTGACAAATCATATTAAAGTTGGACAAATCCTGTTATCCAAAGCTGTTCAGTGGTTATGGCAAAGTTGCTGCAAAAAACGGCATAAAGTATTTTTTTTTCTGGCTTCTTTTAATAAACAGGCTCAACAACTTCTTCCTGCCAAGCTACAGTTGTGTAATGTGCTCACTGCAGGCGGAAGAGATAATGTGGCATATTTTCTTACAGAGCCCTTTCGCTGCTGTGTGTTGGGACTTCATTGTCCTAACAGGGACATAGGACTGCCCCTGTTTGAATCAATCATAGACCTTAAAACAAAGGTGAGTGTTCCTTTCTTCATGTTGCTCATCATCTTAGGCTCGTGAAGTGTCTGGCTCACTAACGATCTCATCGTCAACGGGATTCAACCCAGATTCGAGGCTTGCAAGAACAAGTTTAAGCATAAGCTCTCCATGGTTGTCCATAGGGCTAAGAGGAAATCTTACACGCAGCTTAATTAAGTCATGGATTAATGACCATTTGTAAACTTTTCTTCTTCTTTTTCTTACTGTTCATACTCTAACTCTTTTTCTGACTAATTCATAAAAATTGGCAGGGGGATTCTTTCCCACGGTTTTTCGTATTAAAAAAAGAACAGTTCATCTCACATTTCCACTCATTTTTTCTGTTATCTGAGACAGAGGTTTAGAAGGCTGTAGCTGAACGCTAAAATATCTTAAGGCAATCCTATGAAACGAGATTATTTCTAATCCACCGTAATGCCAAATAGAGCCCAAGTAGTCCTAGCTCTTGTGTATTGAAGTATTAATATGGGTGGCAAAATGAACAAAGATAGCTCTATCTAAAAATATCTTGATACAAGAGAAGCTCTAATCATAGGCATAATGTTGCAATTAAATGAAAATAATGGGATGGAAAAATAGTGGTCAAGTTACAGTGAAGAGATATAATGACTTATATCTATGTAGTATGAAACAAAATTAGAGTTCTAGAATTAACTATAAAACGAAATGGATGGAGTACATATTCAATTTTAGAGAATATTACATATATGTCTCCCTTTATTCTCTGCAAAAAAAAATATAATATCCTCTCTTTTTCGCAAGTTTGCAAAGTATCATGTCCACGGTGGGCGTTCATGTATCAAAACTGCTGGTTGTCCGATGGGGAGTAACTGTTGCTCCTACTTGAGTCTTTTTTTTAGATAATGGAAGAATACTTTGGTCCTACTTGAGTCTGATCACAAAGTTTTGCTACATCCTTTGGAACGAACTAATGCTTATCTTAATCCTAAAACAGTTTTTGGAGCAGAGTAAAATTACCTCTATCGCGCAGGCAGCCATCGATTATGTATGGGTTGCCTTCATACCCACCATCGCATGAGCAAATGTACCCATCACCAGGTAATAAATAATTGTCGATGCAGTTGCTGTGGTTGCTGACACAGGCATAGTTGGTCATGTTAACCAAGGTGGTAGCGCACGTCGGTTGATCCGTGATACTCCACCCAATCCACGCGTAATCAGTAGTTATGTTGATTCTGTCCCACAGGGAGCTTCGGTTAGCAGGCGCCTCAACCTCGTGCTCCCCCTTGCCATGACTAACAAACTGAAGCTGGAAGGTACGAGCACCAAGGGGAACATTAATGGAGCAACACCCGGTACTGTTGCAGTCCTGCCTAGCAACGTTCTCCGTAATTTCCTTGTTAGGGCAGGTAACTGTACAAAGCAACACGGTCGCATTTGAGTCTGCTTCTTGGGTGTCATTTGTGTCTGTTTGATCGAGCAGCTGGTTCACATCAAAGTCACAGCCGGTGATGTTTAGGGAAGCATCCACAAGAGTTAGAGATCTCCCAGGTTTCCATGACATGTTGTAAATGTTAACGCCAGATCTCATGGGGATAGAATGTGAAAATGCACCTCTGAAATCTATTACGAGAAAAGAACTTCATGAGCAAAGCACACGAAATTTTAATGAGGACTACTGCACATGTAAAAACATCGTAATCTTGAATCCAAAGCAAATGAGAAAACTGTTGTTTTTAGATATAAAAAATGAGAAAACTGTTGTGGAGCAAGTATTATATATGGACACTTCCCTAAATTGGTCCATTGCTGCCTCTTAGTACGAAGAGAAAAGGCATTATAATTACTTCATTTATTTCCTAACGTTGCCTAGCAGTTTGTGTTAACTATGAATTTGAGTGAGAATTATGTTATGTAACATTAAGATGAAATTATTTCCTATTGCTCTCTATTGTACTTGTGTATCTCTGGATTTGAGTGAGAATAATGTTACGAAACGTTAAGGCATGCTTGATGTTATGTTGTTCCACAGATTTATATGTTCGTGCTTCGGAGCTCATACTGAGTTATTTGTTCGTGTCTTGTTGCTAGCTGTCATATTGTTATCTTTTTTGTTCATGGGTTGTTGCTAGTTTGTCATATATATTGTGCTGTTATTTACCAGTATTATTAGCTCAAGAAGTGAGAGAACGTTGACAAAAAATGACGGTGATAAAGAAGTTGATGCTGAAATCGGGAGCAGCTGAGTTCCTAAAGATTGTTAATAAATGTTTGGAATGAGTAAGCCTTTTTTTTTGTGCATTGCATGTTATCCTTGTAATTACAGTCTTAACAAGAGATGAGCTCCGCAAAGGCTCTAGCAATGTTTTCCGTGGAAGGTTGGTGCCTCAGTCAGTCTAAACCCCTTCAAGAGGTCAACGGAAACAGTCGAGTAAGAAGTTTACTAAAACGGTGTATTGTTTAATTGCTTAGTTACAGATAACATTAAATAAATAGGTCTAAAGTTTAGAATTGTGCATCCAAGATCTCACAACTCGATTTTCACCCTCATTTAAATAATTGCATTGCAATAGATGCAGACATTGCAATAGATGCAGACACATACATATTGTGCAGTCGACCGAGGTAGTTGACCAAGTCGGTCTCAATTGATATTCGATTTAGAATATTATGGTTGTGTGTGAATTTGACATGAGTTTGACATGAGGTTCACCTTTTTTGTTGTGCAATGATTGTTTAACCCAGTACAAACAGATATTTAATGAACCCTTGGTCAGGTATTGCACATCCACCAGATGGTGCTTCACTTTGTGCAATGGTCGTGCTTCAGTTTCTAGTCAACTTCTGAGCCTTCCGATTCCCATCACGATTCGTGATCTTCTTCTTCCTTTGCTCCATCCCGTGCTTCTTATTCTTTCTCTGCTCTATCCATTTCTTCTTCTCTGTCCAGCGGCGCACAACAACGTCGGGGCTTCATCGAAACCTTGTCAGGTCTAGGGGTTAGGGTCCGGGGGTGGAGGCGGGAGGCAGGGGTTTTCTTTGCTCCAAGAACAGAGGGAAGGCCGGGGGCGACGGACCAGCGGCAGAGGCGGTGTGGCAATGGTGGAGGCGGCGAGGCGAGTGGTTAGGTAGCGATGGATCCGATAGCGGCAGAGGAGGAAGCGACGGTGCTCGATGAGCGGAGAAGGATGCACATGTCCATTTTATCAACGAGAAGATGAAAACAAGATAAGGCTCCACCCAATTAAGACACCGAGCACCGAGGCATCTTGCGTGTGTTTGTTTCTTTCTAAATTTCTGGTGAGTGCATGATCGATCCAACGGCACTAGAAAACCAACATCACCTCATCGATCATGTAGTTATCGCAGTGGATATTACATTCACGGGGTCCACCTACAATATATATTTGCCCCTTCCTTTCCTTCTTCCCTTGCAATGCCCCGACTACTCGCCTTCCTCCGTCGCCTAGATCCAACTCATCACCTGCGTACATACTTCACCAGCGAGCTCCTCCGTGCTTCCTCTCCTCCTCCATATTTTCCCTTTTTCCCGGCAAGAAGGTGTGCTTCGTTGTCTCTGGCAGCGACTTCCACCCTGGTGACAAGCTCCCCAACGACAAGCTAGTCCTACCGTTCCTCCCCACAGCCACCATAGCCGCCCATGGTAAGGAGGTAGCGAGGAGAAGAGGAGATTGTAGATCTAGTGTTTTTGAGGCATTATTGATGATTATTTTTTCATTAGATTTTTTGCAGTTGAATGTTGTAATGTTATGGGTTGGATCTTTGAGTTCATAGTATCAATTGGTTGAGTTGAAAGCTTTCTATTGATGACTTGAAAGTTAGGATGCAAGAGTTGAAAGTTAGGGTGTAAGAATTGAAACTTGGTGGTCTATGACTCCTGGGGTTAGCGCAGTTGAAAGTGTTTCTTGATATAATTGATAGTTCTTTTTTTTCCTGCCACTTCTCACCGGCTTCTGCGGTCTATGACTTATGGGGTCTATGCCATTGCTCACCAGTATCGGCAGCTGTCGGTGGAGAGGAGGCGGGTTCGCATGGGGTGAATCAGCAAGGGCCATAAGGGACTTGCGAGGTGAGGTTACATGTGCAGATCGCTATCGGGTTCCAACAACACACGTTTGCTACTTGCCAATGTGCAGCTATGTAAAATAGGTACCCAGTTTGTATTTGCTATGTGTATTTTTTGGTGATGTACTTTTTATTAGCAAAGAACTTGCTGACTACGAAATAGGGATAGCTAAAGAAAATGAATTTTTTAACTTGGAGCTGATTTCAGTCTCCTCTTCCAGCACGCAGGCGACGACAAGGCAGACGTAGCTCCGGACTCCCAGTCTATGTTACGGTGAATTATGTAAATTCTGTTTAATTGAACTGTTTTTATATGTTTTGTCATTTAGTTAGTTGTTTATGTCCAATATATAGAAAATGAGTTTAAAATAGCTTCCTGGCTAACTTATAAAATAAACTCTGGTACAGCACGATTGAGCAACCATGAGCTAGATCCTAATCCACCTTGAACCGGTTGGCCCGTCAGAAACTCCGCTTGTTGTGGTGGAGCGTAGGTTTCAGCGTTGCTGTTCCGGAGGTGGCGCGGGACGGGGATAGCCAAGCGTGGCTGCTCAGTGCTCACCATGGTGCGCATAACAGAGAGGGAGGATGAAGATTATGAGGAAAAATCCTATAAGATCTGGTCTTTTCTCAATCACGTTACACCCCTCTCGAACCATGCCTCCACCAATCTTAATGCGTCTCTCAAGTCTTTCTTCACCACTTCCCCAGGTCGTTCAAGTGTCAAGCGTTCCAGCGGTTGCATCACCCAGCTTTCCATGGCGACGGGCTGTGTGGCACTTGAGCGCTGCCATTCGAGAGCAATCGCCTACTGCGTCCGGTCGCTGCCGGCCTGCCGCCTCTCCATCGCGCCGCCGTAGTTGCTCCTGCTCGTGTGCCATGCCATGATTTCCGCCACCAACGCCGCCGCTGGCCATGCCCACCTCTAGGACCTTACAGCCGCCGGTTGGGTGCTCAGCGCTCTAGTTTATTGCCATGGATGCAATCAAGTTAAGAAGTTGTTAGCCGGATTATAGATACATCTCAATTCGGTCCAAATAGGCTGGATTCCAATTTAATCTGCTTACTGGATTGTGCTCTTCGTTGGGTACTTTTCATATTCATAAGTCTTTCGATTTCTTGTGCATAAGCCAAAAAAATTGTTGTCGATTGAAGTCACGGAAGTAGTTGTGTATTGCTCTGTTAATGGAACGATTGGAAATAGAAAAGGAGGAACGAAAGACATCGGTTAACAGGAGGGGATAGGTGTTTTTTAGATTAGTATTACTATTACCATGTGGGATATTTTAACAGGGGTCTAAGTTGATGGAGAAAAAGACCAGGTCTTATAGGAGTCGATAAACGTGGTGGGGTTATGATGCAAAATGAACCGCTTAAACAAGATCAGTGGCCTAGATGAGCATTCTCAAGTACTGTGACCTGGAATGGATGCACCCAACTCACACACAAGTTGTTGTACACGTGGTACAATTTTGCTATTCGAAAAAGATGTGTTTTCGACAATCCAACACAACGCTAGAGAGAGAGGTATCACAATGAAACATGATGAAAATTAATCGTATACGTGTATGCCGTACCGAAATGTTGGTTATTGATGTTCTCGACGACCTCCGTGGTGCCGTCCTGGAGGAAGAGCCTGGGGGATTGCGCGGTGCCGTCGTTGCAGATGAGCTCGAAGTCTGGCTGCCGGAAGCAATGTGATGCGCCGATGCCAAAGGGATAGTCGAAGGTAAGATTACCGCAAAACCTTTGGCAGCCGTCGAGCGCGGCAGCGGATGCGAAGCTCGTATTACCGTCGGAAGCTTGCACCGTTGGAGTCGCAGTGATCGCAAGTAGGAGCAGAGGAAGTACTACTGCGTCGAAGAGGCTCATCTCCAGTCCTCCGCGAGCGTTAAATCTCTGGTATACTTCGAAATTTTAAAGCTTGAGACGTGGGGGTATTTTGGGAGGAAGTGTACCGCGGGCGTAGATGAATGGTTTTGTTTCTGATTGGGGCCAGGACGATGCTCCTGCTTTATAGTCTTTACTCCGGAGTCCGGAGTCTCTTTATTTTAACTCTGGAGTTGGGAGTCGGAACTCCGGACATCGAAATATCTCCGGCAGTTGTCTTTGTTTTTTAGGGAAAGTCAGTCTTTATTAATTGGAAAAAAATCCATTTTAAATCTTGAGTCTTGATACTAGACCTGTGTTTGTTTGATACTACACGGGAAAAATAGTGTATCCTGACAACACACACACACCTAATTTCTTTCCTACTAACGTGTAGGCCCCCGCCAGTCAGCTTCATCTCCAACAGCGATCTCTTCCGTATAGAACTAGCCCCTTTTTTCATGCAGCAAAAATAGAGAAGGGAAAGGCGAAGAAATGTCGCCGATTATGGGAATGGAGTCCTAGGATGTAAGGATGCAGGGGCTCGCTGCTGCACGGCTGACAGCAATCTGTGTACCAGCCATGATAGGACTAAGCGACAGCGGTGACATGGTGTACACGGGACCGGCGTAAGAAAGGGAGAAAGAGAGGAGGCTACCGCGAGTACAAGAATGAGGAAAATGAGGCAAATCTAATGACACTTATGACTAGGCTCGAGGAGCTCTATGGCTCACATGTGGCCGAGGTCAACGATGATGCCTGGGGGTGACGGTAAAGAAGGAGAGGGAACGAGCCAGCATGAGCATCTAAACAAGCATGAGGAGACGGATCTAACCATACTGAAGGATGGAGTAGGGGACAACAAGGGAGGAAACCGCCTACGACCGTGGCAACACGGCGATGGGAAAGACGATGCATTTTGGTCCGGATAGGGCTGGATTCAAGGCGCTTGCTAGGAGATCCCACTCCTCTGAGCTGGTGATGACGCATGCTTGCTCTCGGACTCCTAGCTCTCATGCATATATCATTAGTTCCGTGCATTCTACAGCAACACCTTGATAACGGCGAATGCGCACTGGGAAGGATCAGCTGGGAAAGGCAGAGATAGAGGGGGTAGTGCTAGAGATAGCTGGTGAAAGGATCTACAGTATCAACTAAAGGGGTGTAAATAGGAGAGTAACAAAATTATGACCCAAAAATAATGTCTACACAAGTATTTTAAAACACTAAGCAGTCCTAAGCAAAACATGCTAGTTGTCAAAATGAGTAGGAAAATAAATATGTAAAGGTGCAAGGAAACAACCAAGCGTGAGACGCAACGATCTGTTGTCAAAGTTTGAGCCTTTAGCGAAACTCTATGTCTATGTTGAGAAAGCTTGATCCAATGATCAACCCACCACCAAATCATACTCTTTCTTTTCCTCAAGAAGCTTGCTGATGCGAAGCTTCTCTTCTCTTGTAGTAGCTCTTCACCTTGCGGTAGGCGAGCTCCAAGCCATCACAAAAGTCTTGAGGCGCTTCACAATTCTTGAGACTCTCAAGCAACTCCTAGTCATCTAGAAGACGCCTACCTCTAATAGTAACAGGCTTCATTCAGTTCGGCTTAGAGACAAACTCTTGATTGATGCTCAATTGTGGCTCAATCTCTCTCTGTCTCTCAAAGATTTCCTCACAAGAATCATAATTTGGGTTCGAGGAAATGTGGAGTAGCACTTAGGAGAGCAGAGGAACGGTTTTTGCAAAGAGTTAAGGCTGCAAAGAGGCTTGGGGGTATATATAGTCAATCTTTCAGAAACTAACACTAGTGAAAAAAGTGCAGAACTCGAAACTTCCGAGATGGAACTCAAAGTTTCCGATATTTGAAAGCAACAGTTATATTGCCTACCCAGAAACGAATCTCAGAACTTCCGGCAAGAACCTGGAGATTCTGACTTTTAGAGCACAATGATAGAAATGAATATTGGAGGTTCCGAGTTGAACCCAGATCCTGCGGGATTACGAATATGTTGGCAAGGCGTAATCAGAACGGATTTCTGGAGATTCCCATATCGCACTCAGACATTTCAGGATTTCAAAGGACCTCAATTGAGGTGGACAGAACTCATTCTCGAAGATTTCGACAATAGACTCGGACATTCCGAGATTGCAAAAGATAAGTCAAGAATAGATCCCGGAGACTCCGAAAAAAATCCAACAATTCTGACTTCTAAAACACAAGAACTTAGGTGTGTACAAAGCTGAAGAACTTAGGCGTGTACAAAGCTGAAAATAAGAAGTTGCAGGAAATCTCAGATCTCGGATATTCCGACATCCAAAAAATTAGACAGGAAGGGCAACTTGGAGACTCCAAGTTCCCTGACTCTTCAAATGAAGCTAAAAGTTGGATGCCGACATCAATCTCGGATGTTTCAAACATTTCCAAAAAATTTGTGTAAGAAGAGATTTTAGAGGCCTCTTTGGTTTTGGAAAAAGATTCCTAGCTAAGCATTAGCAAGGTACTTTCACCAACTTCCATTTCAACCCCCCTTAATAGTATGGCTTTCCCTAAACTCAATGTGATTCCTTCAACCACCAGAAGAGCTAGAAAATTATCCTTAATCTTCGTTTCTTTGAGTCGTCTTTCCTTAAAACTCTCTAGGGGTCGCCAATGCTTGTTTTATCACTGCTTTTGGGACTAAACATCTGAAAACACTTAATGCACATATTATTCCCTTAATTGTTTTGTCACTAATCATAAAAACCCACTAATGGGGCCAATATGCACTTTCAGTTGGGAAGGATGCCAAGCGAAGGGTCAGCGGAATGGATGGGGATGAGGACTGGTAGATGGGAGGTGGAGGGGAGATGGAGATGGAGATGAATAAGTCCATAGGGATAAAGGATCAAGATGTAGACCTAGAGGGGAGGGATGAATAGGCAACTAAATAATTTTAATCAATTTTAACCTATTCTTACAATTATGCAGAATTAAAGACTATCTAGTGCAAGAACAATACGAATATGACTATGAAGAATATATCACACAAGCAAATTGAATATATATGAATAGAACGAAACTTGATGAATATAAATGGGAAGTAAATAACTAAGTGAAAAAAATTGTTTGTTGCTAGAGTTCAGATTCTTGGGGGAATCCTATGTCTCCGTTTGGGGAGCTCAATCACTCGTGATCAAAATTGGCTACCTCTTAAGCCTTTATCCCTCAAGGACGTGTTTGCGTCTCCTCGACTTCTTCTTGGTGACTCTTTCCTCACGAAGGCGAATCCCAGTATTCACAAACTTCTTGAGGCTCACCACAAAGGATAAGAGCTCTTAATGACTCTTAACCGTCTAGGAGGCCTCAATCTCAAGAGAAATGAATTCGATGAAGTCCCGGAGACGAACTCAATGCTTTGCTTGGATTGAATCTCAAATCTCATACAAATCTTTCTCTTCTTCACAAGGATTCTCTCTTGGTGCTTGGAGGAGGAGGGAAATGCTCTTGAGTATACAGACAAATGGGCAAAGAGTTCTCCTTTATTGTATTTATGCCTAATGGTGTCTGAGCCTTTATTGTCAAAATATTCCAAAGAATTGAAGCTAGAAAGAGGGAAAGTCCAGAAACCAATAAGAGAGAAGGGTGGAGATAAGGAATCAAAAATGAGACTTTTGGAAGGATTTCCAAGTAGAACCGACTTAGCGATGTCCTGGGAGGAAGCTACATGAAGAGGAAAGTGGCGACCCAAAGTTGGAGGTCGAGCCAACCCCTTAGAGGTGAGTCGGCGAGCTTGGCAGGGAAAAATACACCAAATCGGACATTTGGATACTGAAAGATGTTCAAATTGGAACAGTCCACAAGGAGAAGCCAATACTTCCCATCTATTTCCTCCATCCAGAAATGTAAAACACACACATTTTCTTGAATTTATCTTTAACTAAGTATTTATTCAATAATATGTAGATTACATAATACAAAATCAATACCATTGAAAATTGCTTTTTATATACGAATCCAACGATATTAATTTGTATCATATAATCCACATATTATTGAATAAATTCTTAATCGAAAATAAATCTTCGAAAGTATATATGCTATGTATTTCTAGACGGGGGAGTAGAACAAAGAAGCCAGAGAAAAATAAAAAAAAAGACAAATTCTTAGTCCAAAAAGGGATAAATTCTTAGTGGACAGGAGCCAGCCGGCTAGCTCATTCATGAGCCATCACCCTCACCGACCAAAATTTCGCGTATAAAGACAGCGCACCTCATGGAGTCGATGGAAGTAAAAGAGAATATACATAGTTATTACTACTGGACCTGACTGTCGGTCTGACCAGAAAAAACCGGAACCAGAACATCAGCCGGTCTGGTTCCTAGAAAAGACCATCAAAGCACTTGAACCGTTGCGAATGGGCGCGCTAGCATTAGAAGTCGGGAAGTGAAGGCAAGCAGCAAGCAGCAGCTTGCTGCGCTCACGTAACCCAAGTGAGCAGCTAGTTTATCCCTAATACCCCAGTTGTTAGTGTGGGAGGTCCATATAACTCATATGTTTTAGTTATATGGTGGGATTAATCCTATATACACATTTTAAAGAGAGTTAATCTAGCATATATTTATTTATGTTTTAAATATAGTATTTTTAGGTTAATCTTTTTACACGAAACAAGGATGAAAGTATAATATAGGTGCTATGTATATGTGGATTTGTTCCTTAGATGGGCAGGATATCGAACAGATTTAGACTAAGATGTTACATTATCATTATGTTCTCTACCACGATAATGAAAACAATTATATTATTGTATTTTCTCGAACCGTCAATCAGAGTGATGAACCACTGAATCGAGATGATTACTGGGTTGATCACCTTTCCGGTTTGAATAACTATGATGTAGAGCAAGGAGGCATGTGGTGGGAAAAGAAGAAGAGGTGAGGAAAACGAACAAGGTTCGAAAGATGTTCACCGCTTAGCTAAGTGATATATTCACCCAATACACTTTTTCATAGAGTACACCCTAAACTATACTCCGTCTCTCGATTAATCTATGCGTGGATCTTTAATGGAAAAATCATGACTTCATTGGTCTCTTTCCTCTGCTGCCCCTGCTAATGTTAATCCGTTTGAGTCATTTGGTAAGTAGAGTAGTTATTAGAGCATCTCTAATAGTTTGTTTCTACGAAAAGAGAGGATGATTGTATTATAGTAATAGCTTCCCGGTTAGCTTGTTACTATGACCTCCAAATGTACATGTTATTAGCTTGTTACTAGGATCCCCGAATAACTTGTTAGAAATACAGAATGATCAAATTAATGGAACCTACCCCTAGGTCTATCAGCCATTTTCGCTAGTTAGTCAAGGCATGTGCTATTTGATAATGATAGTTTTGCCTTTATTCATCCAGTAGAAAATGGCTGGATCTATACTGACTCTCTTGTTTTTTCTGGGAATCTATACTGACTTTGTCTACCGCTTCCAGTTTTCCAAGTGTATATAAGTCCAATCCATCGTAGGATGCAGAGAAGACAATAATGTGGGCCAGCCATTACTGCAATAGCCATCATTTCTACTTCTCATCTTAACAAATCGCGATACTTTCCGTCTTCACAGGACTCAAGTACCGCCTCCAGTTCGGAGTAACTATTTTCTTGGTAAGTGTCGTTTTACTAGTCCGTCTGCTGAATGGAACAATGGACTTATACTGTGAAGCAGACAGACTGATAGACACAGAATACGTAATTGACTAGTTGCCACTGGGTTTTCTGAACACCATGGAATTGGAGACTCAATAGTCAGTCAGTGAACACAAATAATTTAGAGCTATATACACCGCAGGTACCATAACTTGCGCGCTAGGTGTAGATTAGTCTCAGAACTTGTAAAACGGGGAGCCGCCGTCCCAAAACTTGCTCAGCGGTGAGATTTTGGTTGACAGGGGCTGTGGTGACGACGCGTGTCTGCCACGGTGGCACTGCGGCAGGTCCAACGTTCTCGCGTCGGACTAGGGGCGAGCAACGCGAGCTCTGGCGTCGCACTGGGGGGGGAGCGACGCGAGCTCACACCGAAGCATTTCTCGATTTTTTAAAATCATGTATAAGTTCCAAAAAAATCTAAAAAATTCATACCGGTTTATAATGGAATAAAGTATACACACGTAAATTTTCGTAAAATAATATGGATTTTTGTGACCTGTGTAAAAAAACAAATTCCAACACGTAAAAAATTAAACTGTGCTACAGTATATGCGTCGCACGCATCTGTGCTACAGTGTATGCGTCGCACTGCTACAGTGCGACACATACACTGTAGCGCAGTTTAGTTTTTCCGTTCGAATTTGTTTTTTTTTACACAGGTCACAAAAATCCATATTATTTTACGAAAATTTACGTGTGCATACTTCATTCCATTATAAACCGGTATGAATTTTTTTAGATTTTTTTGAAATATATACATGATTTTAAAAAATCGAGAAATGACACGTTCGAAATTCCAAAATATACGGAGGCGCGTCGCACTGGGGGGAGGCGATGCGGGCGACGGGGCAGGCGACGCGGGCGGTTTAATTTTTTTCCGTCCGCATTTATTTTCTTCCCGTTCACATTTGTTTTTTTACACAGGTCACAAAAATGCATATTATTTTACGAAAATTTTACGTGTGTATACTTCATTCCATTTGGGGTTTTGTTCTCCTGCACCTCGAGCACGCCGCGAAGGGCGGTTTTGTTCTTCACCTCGAGCACGCCGGCAGCCACCTCCAGCTCGTCCACGTCGTCGATTTGGTGCAGATGCCTCGAGACCTGCACTACCGCGAGTGGCACGAAGATCCGCCGGACTATGGTATGCCCGAAATTTCCCTACCCGACGGTGTTGTGCGTGACTGTAGTTGGGTTTTGCTAGGGTTCAAGAGGAGGTTATGATCGGCATGTATTTAGGGATTTTTAGAGGTTAAATCGGTAGGATTAGGGTGTTAGTAGCACTGGAGCATCATTATTTGGTCAAATATTTGTGGAATCCGTAGTTGTTTTGGACCTGTCTATTCCCTGTTTCCGCTGTAAGTAAATCCGAGATTGTGCTCTGTTTTTCATCAATTTGGTAGTAATAATGCAGGAAAGTAGATTGTTGGCAAATGTTTAGTTGAATTGAGCCAGAAAGTCTGATTTTTTGCAAGTCCATCTCTGAATTTTTGGTGCAAATGCTAGCTGAATGTTTGCTGCATGTCTGAATTTTTGCTGCATTTCTGTACGTGTTATCTCTGGATATTTGCTACAGTGTTCAATGCAGGAGCGAATTGTGATCTTTTCTCAGTGGAAGTGTGCCACAATGGTTTTTTTTGCGGATTACGAGAGAACCTGTCGTATGTTTCTGCATCTACTGTATATTTCGACAATTGCAGTGCTCATACTTGGTCCACTGAATGTATTGATGAGATTCTGAGATATCTCGGCTATGAGAGGGATGGGAAACTTCACGTGTACTGGTGCTTGCCGGGGAAAGACATTACTGATGGCTTGGTATCAATTGACAGCGATGCACACTTTGCTGAAATGGTTACAGCTAGCCAGACAAATAAGACACTTGTCTTATTTATAGATCATACTAATTTTCTCCGGGCATTGAGAGATGATGTGATCATCAAAGAACGGCCTAGCCTGCCTCCCGTCATCAGCCCAAGAAAAGTTCCAGCAGCATCTAAATCAGCTACAGGAGAAGCTTCTAGTTCAGCGATTGCGGTAGCAGCACACAAGGAATATGATGAGTTCGTTTCAGAGCAAGTGCAGTCAGATGATAGTGACAGTGACTTTGACTGTGATATCTATGATAGTGATTGCAACGCTGAAGATGGGGATGATGATCTCTATGCTGACAATGTAGACACTGAAGTAAATGATCACAACGAGAAGGAAATGATTGAGGAACATGAAGACGAGGAGGCACTTGAGGATGAAGATCTGAATCTAATAGGAGAAGAAAGAGAGAAGCTAAAGCACAAGTTTAGGGCATTCAATCCAGAAATAGACATGGATAATCCAATTTTCAAAGTAGGTATGGTGTTTAGTGATGTTGAGGAGGCAAGGAAAGCTCTGGCAACATATATCATCAGAAACAGAGTAAAGATCAGGAGGACAAAGAATGATAGGAGAAGATTGGAGGCTGTTTGTGATACTGGATGTACTTGGTTATTCAAATCATCAAAAGACAGTAGGTATGGTGGATTTTCAATCACTACGTATGAAGGCAATCACACATGTGAGAGTGTGTGGGATCCGAGAGCACTCACTGCAAAAATTCTTACAGAAAAGTTTATGCATGAATTCAGAGATAATCAAAAGCTTGGTCTGCAAGGTTTTGCTGCAAAGGTGACAAGGGAATTCAATATGTGCCCAGACAGGTGGAAGCTCATCAGAGCAAGGAAATCAGCATTACTGCAAATACATGGTGATGAGGAGGAACAATTCAGGCAACTACTGGATTATGGGCAAGAGCTCAGGAGGAGTAATCCTGGCTCTAAGTTCTTCCTCTCGACAAATTCTGTCAATGATCCTGGAAGTGCAGAACATAAGGAACATTTGGCCACTGTCTACTGGAGTTATGATGCTTGCAAAAGAGGTTTTCTAGCAGGTTGCAGGCCAATCATCTGTATTTATGGTTGCCACATTAAAACCAGATACAAAGGATGCCTACTAACAGCTGTTGGAATTGACCCGAATGATTGCATTTATCCCATTGCGTTTGGTTTAGTTGAAGTGGAATGTACAAGCTCGTGGGAGTGGTTTCTCTCTAACCTGAAAGATGATTTGAACATCACCAACACCTCCCCATGGACTATAATGAGTGACAAACAAAAGGTATGTCGTGTACACATTCTAGAAAATTGACTTGCTATTTTTTCATATTTCTTAGTGCATTTCAAAATTACTATAAATTTTACTTTCTATTTTTCCATTATTGCAGGGTCTTATAAATGCTGTTACAAAAGTGTGGCCACATGCAGAACATAGATTTTATGTTAGGCACTTGCTCCAGAACTTCCAGAAGGCAGGGCATAAAGGAGAAACTTTAAAGAATGACTTGTGGGCCATTGCTCGGTCAACTAGTATTCCAAAGTGGGAGAAAAATATGGAAAAATTGAAAGTCGACGGTCCTGAAGCTTATGAGTGGATTGAGAAGTTAGTGCCTAGCACATGGATAAAGGCCTTTTTCCAAGAATTTCCCAAGTGTGACATGTTGCTGAACAATCATTCAGAGGTTTTCAACAGGTACTACTACCTTTTTCTACTTAACATTCTGATTTGTGTATGCATTTAGCTATCTGAGAGCTTCGAACTTAACATTCTGATTTGTTGCATTTACAGCTACATCAATGAAGCCAGGGAGCTACCTTTCTTGTCTATGCTAGAAACACTCTTTTATAAGATTATGCAAAGAGTGCATGGAAAAGAGAAAGAAGCAAAGAAATGGCCAGGAAGGATTTGTCCTAAAATTAAGAAAAAAAATTGACAAATTCACCGAGTGGAGTAAGGAATGCCAAGTCAAACCTGCAGGTAACTACCTATATGCCGTTAGCTCACTTGAGCTTGAGAAACATTACAGTGTGGACTTCAAAACTAAAACATGTGATTGTAAGAGGTGGCAACTTACTGGGATTCCATGTCATCATGCCATAGCCTGCTGTAGGAATGATAGAATTAACCTAGAATCACTAGTCCATAGCTGCTATACAATTGATACCTATCTGAAAGCTTATCAGTATAAGTTGGCTCCACTAAGAGGTAGAGCATTTTGGGAAAAAATGAATGGAGTGGTCATTCATCCACCTTTGTTCACCAAAGTTATGGGTAGGCCAAAGAAAAACAGGAAAAAGGCACCCGAGGAGAAATTAAAAAAGGTGTGAAAGTGTTTACCAAATCTGGAGTGGCAATGCACTGTTCTGTGTGTGGGAAACCTGATCACAACAAAAAAGGGCACCAGAAATTTGTTGAAAGACAGCTACAGGAGCAGAGAGAGAATATTGTACAGGAAGATGATGAAGTAGATATTCCTTGTATTCTTGAGGTAACTTTCCTCTTCATGTGCTTCAGTTTGCTGCTGTACTCGCAATACTGTTTGCTTACATTGCTCTTGTATTTAATATATGTGCAGCATGTCATCCCACACACTCCTGACCCTATTATGGATCCTACACATCTAGAGGAAAGCATGGTCTACAGGCTGGGACAAGAGGTTACAAACTATGCTAAATGCATAGCACAGCAAGAAAGCAGCAGCAGAGGCAGAGGCAGAGGAAAGGGGAAGAAAAGAGCTGCAGATGCTAGTACTACTGCAAGTGCACAAGCTTCTGAAACCCCAGGCTATAACACAGGCCCTGGGAGTGCTTACTACCTGCTATTTGGCGATGAGCAATGTACAAGTGAAATCCCAGATCTGAATGCTGAAGTAATTCCTGATCTCAATGTGCAAGAATTTCCTGTCAGTCAAAATGCACCAAGTGCTGATGATATCTAAGTGCCAAACCTGTTGAATTTTGGTTGTGTACTGAAGAATTTGTTATGTACTAAAAGATCTTATGTTAGTAGGCTCCTTTGTATCTGGTTTATAATGGAATGAAGTATACACACGTAAATTTTCGTAACATAATATGCATTTTTGTGACCTGTGTAAAAAAAACAAATGTGAACGGGAAGAAAATAAATGCGGACGGAAAAAAATTAAACCGCCCGCGTCGCCTGCCCCCGACGCGCCGCCCGCGTCGCCTCCCCCCTCGTGCGACGCGCCTCCCGTATATTTTGGAATTTCGAACGTGTTATTTCTCGATTTTTTAAAATCATGTATATATTTCAAAAAAATCTAAAAAAATTCATACCGGTTTATAATGGAATGAAGTATACACACGTAAATTTTCGTAAAATAATATGGATTTTTGTGACCTGTGTAAAAAAACAAATTCCAACGCGTAAAAAATTAAACTGTGCTACAGTATATGCGTCGCACTGTAGCAGTGCGACGCATACACTGTGGCGCAGTTTAGTTTTTTCCTGTTCGAATTTGTTTTTTTTACACAGGTCACAAAAATCCATATTATTTTACGAAAATTTACGTGTGCATACTTCATTCCATTATAAACCGGTATGAATTTTTTTAGATTTTTTTTGGAACTTATACATGATTTTAAAAAATCGAGAAATGCTTTGGTGTGAGCTCGCGTAGCTCCCCCCCCCCAGTGCGACGCCAGAGCTCGCGTCGTCTCTCACCGCTGAGCAAGTTATGGGACGGCGGCTCCCCGTTTTACAAGTTCTGGGACTAATCTGCACCTAGCGTGCAAGTTGTGGTAGGTGCGGTGTATATAGCTCAATAATTTACTAGATCACATGCGCATCAGAAACGCCAACCCGCTGCCACCGCATTATAGTGCTGAACAGTCGATACACATAGTCCCTGTCAGTGCAAGAGTGACTGAGGCTGTCCAATCTGACCCCGAAAGTCCGACACGCGTCTCTGGATGCATTTACTCGGACTTATTTAGTGACACGGACACGCCATATGTATAGTGGATACGAAATACATTTGTTGTGTAAAGCACCGATCCGAGTTACCCCTCTGAAACTTTTTAGAAAATAAAGCTCAAAAAAGGGTATCACTGACCCTAACACATAGCATGAATCCAGTCAGTGAAAATTCAGTTCAAATATTTTTTTCCCTTTCTTTCTTTTTAAAGGCAGTTAGGCCCAAACGCCTAGAGATCTAGATTGAATAATGGATCTTATAAATCTTGAGTTCTAAGACAGGTTTTTGTCAATCTGGTGACCTGCGATCAAGGTTAGTGTTGCCTGCTGGATTCGAACGCAACCAGGGTAAAACTTTGACACAAAAGAAAATTCGCCCAATGTCAAGCTCATTTTTTTAGTATATAACGCAAAATACTCTTAAGAAAATTAACGCCAAAATGACATAGACGGAGTGGTCAAACTATTGAGGGCTCTTCGGGTCACAATAATTATAAAACATAGTAATAGAAAAAACTCACAAAAAATAAGATATCATGTACTAAGAATTCCTACATGATTTCAAAACACAGGATACGTAGAAGTGATGCGTTTAAATGGTTCACAGAAAATAAACACAGCAATTTTAGAGAAATGAAGAGAGACAGAGTGCGCATTGGACTTGTCAAAATTGAGATCATGTTGATTTTCCTATAAAATTAAGGGCACAGAAATGCCTTCCATAAAAATTTGAGAACTTCAATCCTATAATCCAGAGTCCTTATAGAAAATTTTCCTAGAATTTGGAATCCTCTAAAATTCCTACGATCAAAATAGCCCCCGAAAACAAAGCAGCATCCAACCTACCAATATCCCTTCAAGCCCCGGTGGCTTACCTGTTCTGTCAAGGATATTGCGCATGAAATCTAATCGGGAAATCAAACTCTCCCATATCGCTTTACGCGGGTACCATTCATATGTGATGTGGGTACCTTTCCAGCCTTGTTGTACCCATGAGAAAATCGCGCCGAATTGATTTCATTCAGGCCTGCTCAATTATTCTTTTCATCCATACAGCACAAGAATAATAAACAAAAATGGAAAAGTAACTGCTACTGCCTGCTCTATAAGTTGAGAGATGTTTTTCAAGTTTCATGAGGGCACAAAGGGCAAAAACATGTATGTTAAGCGTCTATATTTGAACATCCCAAGGTACTGTATCAATCATCGCTACCTGAATCTATATCAGAGTTAGCCTTTGGATGGGATGCTCCGTTTGCAACCTTACCCTTTCCCTTGCTCTTTTCTTCTTCCTCGTCATCACTGTACTCACTCTCGTAATCGTCGTACTCCTCTTCTTCCTCCTCCTCTTCCTCCTCAATGCCATCCTCTGCCACTGGCCCTTCTTCAGGCACATGGGCTCTTGTTCCCGCGCGGCTGCGCTTCAGAACCTTCAGCTTAAAGCTAGTCTTGCTGTCGCAGCCTATCCATGCATCGCACAAACAGAAGGACGTCAGGTTGTGATTGCCCTCTGCTGGGGCTTGGAACTTGCCCATTACCAACCTACTGCCTTTCTTCACCCTGTCAACTGCCTCCCTAACTGCAATTCCTATTTCCTTTGGGCTTGCACCTAATGCTTCCTGGGTTTCCTGTATAGCTTTTGATGCTGCGGTTATAGCGGTAGCCTCATCCATGAAACTGACCTTCTGGGATAACCAAACTTCGTTCGACACAGTGTCCGCTAGAAGCAGCCAGAAGTTCTCTTCCCTGTGGAACGGGAAGAAAGGAGCATGGGGAAGAGCAGCAGTTAGGCCGTTGCGGCGCTGAAGTGAGACCCAAGCATACATTGTCACAACATCACCCTCTTGTATGCCCTCTTCTCCTTCAGTCTCGCATTTAATATCCACCTCAATGGAAGGAATCATTTCCAGTACAAGCTCTACATCTAGAGCTTCCTCTTCAGAAAGGCCAGCAACTTGTGTCAGCAGGGTAGCACGTTCCTCCATGGACATATCACAGAGTTCTTGGAACACACGAATTTTCTGCAGTTAAAAATGGAATCGAATTGCTATAGGCTTGGTTAAAGTATTCTTATATATGACAGGATATTGACTCTGCAATTTTCTTTTGTTCACTTCCGTTTTTGTACAAAAACTGCTAAGGTACTAAAGGAAATACCTTGCGAGCAATTTTTTTGACAGTCGCTTCAGTAAAATGCGGCAGCTGCAAGAAAGGTGCTATTCCTTCCGAATTACCTCCACCAGCTTTTCGTGCACTGAGAGGAACAGCCTACAATGTGCGGGAATCCAAATATTTACATTGCCATCAATGGTGATAAACAAGCTTATGAACTGTAGGCAAATGTAGTTATAGGAGGCCAGAAGCTAAATAAGAGCGTGTGAAATTACAAACTGACGACAACCAATTTTCAAGGCAATGACTAATAGAACACGTCATTAGATGCCAATAATCACTAGATGCAGACGAATGTCATGGACTGAAAAACAATGGAGAACTAATACCAAAGAACACATGCAATGCCACAGAGACATACTAACTATTACCAGGAATTGTCCACATTAGAATTCACTAGTAAAATACCACATCATGGAGAAATTAAATGCCAAATCCTTTTTCCTGCCAAGCTTACGTTTATGATGTAAGTCACAGAGTAGTGCTTTCTGACGAAGCTACAAAACACATATCACAGTGAAAGAGGGTCTGTAAAATTGAAATACAGATTTATAACTACCACAATATTGCTTCACAGTCGGACCCACCAAGGCACGAACTCTTCCTTGGCCAGCACGACACCTAGCATAGTAGCTAGTGTGGAAGAGCCATGGGAAAAACAAAAATATTAGCATCTATCTGTTCTGACTGGAACCGTCTTTTGAACTCTTTTTAAGTCATGAGACAGCGATCTAATGCACTCGCTATTGACAAGAACACAATAACACATACCATCCTCAAGACATAAATTGCCTTGCTGCAGTTTTACACTTGCACTCTAATTGGAATTGCTAATTCTCCCTTTCATAGAATGATTAACTGAATAAGTATACCAAACTGAGTGGATCGAATTGGAATTCAGTAAACCATATGATCCAGTCTTCCATATGCTTTTACATTTGGTCAAAATCAGAATATCAAAATAACACATGATTGAATGACACGATCCGCTAATTGGATGAGATTTTAAACAAACAATGATAGCTAGTATTTCGTGGTCAAAAACAATATTGCAAGCTAACTATCGACAGGACGGGCAATTAAAATTGGTGAGCTGGAAGGTAAGCCTAGAAAGAAGAAGACAAATCTAAGCTACGCAAATTTTAATGTATGTTTCGAAAGTTTAACACAGAACAACATATATACACATCACAAGAAACATGAAGTGATTCACCACAAGTTGGCTGAAGCAAAAGCATATGAAGACCTGATAGTACCTGTATGATACTTTGAGAAAGCTCAACTACACCAATTGCGGGCCTGAGCCATCCAAAACCGTGGGGACTCCTTGGTAGAAGTGCAATCTGCAAGTCAAAAAGAGTATTAAATAATCAAGGCATCAAATACTTGGAAAAAATAGTATGCCAGCTCAAAAATAAAATAAAAGAAATTACAACATAGATCTGTGTCTACTCAAATCTTCATGTGAGATACCAAATTCGTAAGCAACAGCACAACAGAAAACTTTTGATCTTCATTGATTAAAGAAATAGGAGTACAATGTGTTTGAAGGACGTGGTTATGCTTTGAATAGAAACTGTCAGATGTAGCAAAATGGACTCAATTAGACATGTGATGCATCAGGGTCTCAACCTAATGATCACTTGGTGCATAAATATTTCAATAGCATAAAATTAAGACTAGGCATGCGATTGTTTCTTGGACTAATATGATCAAGAGCGAGCTTGAGTGATTGCATAAACCAGACACAGAACTGCCATAATGCACATCCACAAGACATGGTCCACATTGCACTTAGAGGTGGGACTGTACCTGGGATATCATGGTCCAATTGGATAATTCGGTGCTGGACTATAATGGATTGGATATGATTGAATTTGGGCGTGTAGCTGGATCAAGCACAACCTTTAAAAAGGATATATGGATGGTTATGAATTGGGCTCCGAACAGTCCAATTGGCCCTATTAGACTTACATAGAAAGTAGAAGCCTCAGACACAATCCAATTCTTGAAGGACTGCGGGCCTGCTTGCGTACTCCATGACGAGGCAAAGGATGTGGTGTGACACTAGTCTGGGTGGTGGCAGCATCATGAGACCACGCATTGACGCTACTCTAGGGTGGTGGCAGGCTGGCGTCGGCACACATTCGCGGCACCACAATGACAGGGACGCAAGTTCGCAGCAGCAGCAGCTGCACTGCACATTTGTGGCTGCATGACAGTGAGTGATTGGGGCGATGGCCTGGCCTGGCATACATTCGATGGAACAAATTGATCGAGATGGTAGCCTATCATAGTTAGATGTTTGCTTCAATTCCTCATGTTAGACAATGATTTGCTGCCATCAATTGATCCAATCGGATTTTCATTTGTTCCCCGATGATGGTTCGCGTCTCCAACGACAAGTACAAGTTGTCCACAACAGTCTTTAGCTGTGAGGCTGCGCGCGTCCGTGGCAACAGCGTGGCGGCAGACATGGCACTGCAAGGTGTGGTGGTGGCACTATGCGAGCAGAGGAAGGTGAGTTTACTGAAAATATCCATTTGGACTGGGATATTCAAAGATTTCATGCATTTGGATATGGATACCTATCCCCCATGGAACAAAAATACTCAAAGAAACTTGAAAATTAATTGGATACATGGATGGTTATGGATTGAATTTGGGCATCTAATGGATCAAGCCCAACCTTTGAAAAGGATAGCTATATTGTTTGGCCAGAACTAATGAATAACAAATAAACAATCTCAGCTCCACACTTGAAAATTAATTAGACTTGTTGTTTATTATCCTGTATCAGGATCATGTGGTGTCATCCTGTGGCAATGTAATCACAGGCAAACCCACAACCAACCCTACGGACCTAAACATGGTAATAGGGAACTAAAACATGAATAAATCCTACCATACGCGTGTCATCTAACCTGTTGTTGTATTGACTTTAGTAGCTTCAGATATTTCACGGACAACTTTTGGGAAAAGTTCACATAACCCCCTAACCTTTGGACGTGGGACTGCATAACCCCCTGACCTTTAAAACCGGGCATTTAGCCCCCTCAACTTTGCAAAACCGTTCAGATAACCCCCTGCAATGGTTTTGATTCTGGTTTTGCCCATGTGGCAGCTGATGTGGCTAGCTGACATGGACTATTTGCCTACATGGAGTACTAAGTCACCCCGGACCCATTGTCAGTGCCATTAGCTATTTTCCATTTGTTTCTCTTTTTTCACAACATTCCCCACCACCAAAGAACTCCACACCCAACCTCTACGCTGCCTACTAACTGCTGCTCCCTGATGGCGACACTCGTGATACAGCTCTGGAGCAATAGAGGCACCACCAAGTGCACCATCTTGGCACATACTAAGTCACGGCCGAGTGCCATGAGGAGGTCGACGCACATGTTGCAGCTCGCCTCAAGGTGCGCCGCCAACACGCCGGCGAGGAGGTCTTCCTCAACTGAGCTGCCCTCCTCCCGTCGAGCTCCACCTCCTGGTCCCCCTCGCCCGTGTTGTCAGCTAGTCTTTGCGCAAATCTTGTGGGAATGGGAGGAAGGTGGTGGCCGTTGACGAGCGTGTGAGGTGGCGGCGGCTATGGCATGTGGCGTGAAGTGTGGCGATGACGGCGATACCTGAGCGAGTGAACAAGAGGGAAAAGGGAAGGGGAATTACTCAATTTGTTGCAAGCATCCATTCTGCACGGCGCACATCTTCCCGGTGGTGACTCTCCTGCCCTGCCCGTTGGCAAGTCGTCACCATTGACGAGTGCAGTGAGCGGCGAGCTAGGAGCGGGCTCCTCATCTTCGACCGCCTCGTAGGTTCCCCATCTCCCCATCCTCTGCTTCCTCGAAGCTGACCGCCATCTACTTCGTTCAGTAGTTCGAGCGGGTGATGGACCTGTTGTATGCCATGGTCCTCATTGATGAAGCGAAAGTAGCAGGGAGCTTAGTGGAGAGGATGCCATGGAGCCATGAGATGGGAGCTCGGTGGGGAGGAAGATAGAGGGAAGGGAGCTCACCGAGAAGAGGAAGCATGGAGATCGAAGGAGAATAGGTGGAGAAGAAAGGGCTTTACTAAGTTACTAAAAAATATTTTGTTGCTGAGTCATCACCACGTCTTACGCTGCATCACCTGCCACAATGGTAAAACCACCCTCCAAATCACTCAAAACCACCCCGGGGGTTATTTAAATGGTTTTGCAAAGGTTAGGGGGCTAGATACCCGATTCTAAAGGTCATGAGGTTATGTAGTCTTACGTCCAAAGGTCAGGGTGTTACATGGACTTTTTCCTAAATTTTCAAGATCAAATTGTCACAATTTGTTACTTATGCCATGTAATTCAGAATGCTATGTCAAATAGCCAGCCCAAACATCACCCATCATTTAAACAAGTTAAGTGTAGCAATTGAAAACCCACATAAACTGATCTAGAGCTCTCATAATTGATATATATTTGTGCTTGCTACAAATCGTAACAGCTTCATACATAGCATGGAGAGAGGAGACATCATATGAAGACAAGCATGTGCGATTTCAAAATTAAGAAGGATATAAATTTTAAGACAAGCATGAATCCAAGCAAGTACCTTAACTAGTTCTTCCAAAAGACGAGGTGCAAGTTCAAGCATGTGCCTATAATCTTTTAATAATGCTGGTGTCAAAGCAAACGACTCTCGAGTAAGATGAGCCTGAATCAAGAGTTCCATCTGAAAAATAAAATAAATAGGTTTTGAGCTTGAAGAATTTGCCATATCACAGATATCTTTTTGTAATTTTGTGTACTACATTTAGCAACAAAAGACCAACCTTTACTAGTGATGGATGCTGCTTCCAGAACTTGGCTTGTTCTGTTCTGATGTTCTTTAAGTCTAGATTTAACTCACTTCTAACTGCTACAAACAATTTCTGCAGCGGCTCATCGTCACTCCGGCGTACCGGCATCTCCATATATTCTGCGGCCTTGATGAAAACATCCATGACTTTGCTGTAACATACCACCAATAGCTCCATTAATCAAATATAGTAAAAAAGAAGAATCATTTCCAAGGTTCACAAACAAATCCAGAGCCCATAACAGAAGAGGACTGTAAACCAACAAATAATGCTTAAACCAAAGATCTTTAGACCAATGGTTTTTGGAAAGCAGCACCAAACCTGCTTTAGAAAACCTCAATAGGTTTTATAGTTACTCATATAAGGTTTTCGCAATAAACCCTATCATCCAAAAAACATTGGCAATTCAATTTACTGTGATGTTGCACATGTGCAATGTCATTTTCTTCCTCAAAATAAATAAAATATAAACTATGAGTCGTGCAACCATAAATGCCAACAAAAATCAGAAAGGCAAGAATATATATATTACTCATCAGATGATATCAAAATACTCAAAGTACAAAGAACTGATAACAAGTCACAACGTGATGTTCAGATAATATAAACATGCTCCAATGCCCATGGGACTGTTAGTCCCACGTTTGACATTGAGATATCAACTGATGGAAGGAATGTTTTCAATCACTTCAAAAACAAGATCTACAACCTCTCAGGTCTCACATTGAGTCATCTGATGATGGAAGGAGTGTTTTCACTTCAACGATAAGAGCTACTGTGTCAACATATCACATCGTCAAGCCAACCAGGCAGCCAGCAAAGCTCCAACAAATAGAAAATCCAGATGCCCAAATGCTAAAAGCAGATGTTTTTAAGTTCATACCTTGGAGCCAGAGATGGCTTCATAAAGTAGTAATAAGTGGACAGAGTTTGGTGCATGACATAATTTCCAGTATACTTTGACGACCTTGACAAATAAATAACTGCTATCATCAAGGGCAAGAGTATGCAAAGTCCCACTATTCCTAGAAGCATTATCCCGCCAGATGCACCATCCATATTCAGCAAGAACTTGGGCAAAGCGATGCCCATTTGCATCCCCTGAAGAATACATACCAGAAAATCCATGTTCGCTTCAGTCCTTCAGACATAAATGAAAAGGTTCAAGTACTAGGAGTAACTACTGTTCACATTACCTGGCGCCCATCGGGATGACCATACTTCTCATAATTTTCACGAGATACCGGATCAGTTAATGCCTGATAGGCCTTGGATATAGATTCAACGAAGTACGTATGGGCCTCTGGGGAGTGAAGGGAAAAGCACAACACAAAAGTCAAGTTTGTGAATACATTTTTTCACTCAGCAGCATTATTGATAAAAAAGAGTGAACACATTTTACCAGGATCAGGATTTTTATCGGGATGGTATTGAATAGAAAGCCTCCTGTATGATTTCTTGATATCAGATTCTGATGCCCCTGGTTCCAGTCCAAGAATGCTGTATGGCTCAAATACTTGAACCTAGGTAAATGCAAAATCATATAACAACAAACTGTCAAAAACTTGTCATGGTGAACTTTCAGGAAAAATGTCTTCACAGTTCAAATGTCTACAGCCATATGCATATCATATCCTAAGTTAACTAGCATATTCAAGATTAACATAATGATGTGTTGCGATTAACAACCCTGAAGTTGCAAATTCTGACAGGAAATAAACCTGTGCTAGGATACACAATAAACTAGCTAGTCAAGCTTTAAGCTAAAATTGCATGACTATCTGGTACCTCAAATCTACAATAGCAAGCTTCACAGAAAGGTTTCCACGTATTTGATTATTCTGAAAATTTTCACGAGAGCGACACATAAACGAGGCTTCAATGATTAGAGGGAAACTAAATCAGCACTAGGGCATGCTTGTCTTTCCAGTATGTCCCAAAAAATTGATGTTCTCACAGGTTGGGCTTGCTCTTATATTAATCAAATTGTTCACTTCTCAGCGTATAAAAAGTGATAAAACATGAACATTGTGGTGGCTGCTCCAATAGGGTAAATGAAGCTAACATCGAGACTTTTCCTAGTAGCTGAATGTGAACGAGAGGTGTTTAAAGTTAGTTATGTATTTTTGGGCCATTATTTGTTTAAGTATAGTCAGATACCAACCAGGACTATTCTAGCTAAAGTAATAGACAATAGACAAGATCACAAGGCTAAGTATTAAAATCTTCTCTATCTAGTTCACATCAGAGGAAAAACTTGAGTCAACTCCTTTAACAAAAGAAATATTGACAACGTATACCAGCCACAAATTCCCATACCTCACGGCTGATGAGTTTGATGTAGTAAACCAGGAATATCACAACGATCCAGAGAAGCAAAATGGTCAGGTTGCTCCACGTCGAGAAGTTGGATATCTGCAAAAGAACAATCAGAACACAGCTATAAAGCAGTCAGTACTAAAATTCTGCTACTAGCCGGTATAAAAACAGCCGCATCCCACCCACCCTCTTGTAGATCGACTTGCGGTACTTGCCGGAGCGGTGGCACCCGGAGCAGCGGCAGTGGATGGTCTTGGCCTTCGCCGTCGCCGCGCGGCACAGCCGCATGATGGTGTAGGGCACCAGCGGCAGCGCGATCATGGTCAGGATGAATATCAGGAACAGCGAGCTGTTTTCCTCTGCCGCGGCCATGGCTGCTGCTGGCTCCCTCCCTCAACTGCGGCGTTTTCCACCAGATCCGGCGGTCGGGGAGTGGGAGGAGGGAGCGAGGAGGCGGATCTGGGGCCGCCGCGCGATGCGACGTGAGATCGGGGAGGAAGACGGTGGAGATAGGTTTTGGGGGCCAGATGCGGTGGCTCGCACCGCGACACGGAGGGAGATGTCAGTGAGAGAGAGCAAGGGGAGTAAAGTGGTTTTGACTTGCGAGCAGACACGGCCCAGAGTCCAGAGGGTATGCGGGGCCAAGGCCTGACAAGATTTGGACTCTGGGAATCGGCCCCTCGTCGCCTCCATCACGTAGGCCCATCTTGCTTGTCTCAACATAGTCTTCAACCTTCTCCCTTCTCGCATCTATCGTCTTCCTTCTACGCCACGATTGATGGTGGACGCGTCGCCTCATTACTCTTGCTGTTTTGACCCATGTCCCGTCATCCTATCCCGTCTGAACCGCTCCTTTAGTCATCATCTCCTCCATTGCCGTTACCGTCCCACTACTTTTCTATTCTCAGGGTTGCCACTACTAGATCCACCTCCTACTACACGGACCGCTACTATCGCCTCCCATCTTCAACATCTTATAATTTCATCTTAAAATATTTCAATTGGTTCAGCAAGGCAATAGGAGAAGATTATGTGAAAACAACACTATCCTAACAATTTTTTTTTCGAGAAACTGGCAGGAGCGCTGCCTTTCAATTAGTAGAAAAGAGAGGTGGTTACAATAATTTACACGAGTCTTACAGAGACCACAAAAACAGCGGCATGCGGACTACTCGCGAAAGAGGAAGCAACTAGATCTGTGCAAGCGGATATCCGCCAAGGCTAGGTGAGCCACTTCCCGGTAGGTCATCCTCTTACCGATGAAGACACGACGGTTCCTCTCCTTCCAAATGTTCCAGAGCGAGTATATGACAAGAAGATTGGAACTATGTAGCGCAACTTGGAGCTCAATGATGGTTTTATGAAGACAAGCTAAGGTCATCAAAGTTATCCACAATGAGCCAACCTCTATGACGTCGGACGCGCTCGCGTAATTGGGTGGAGAGGAGTATGTAGTGCCTCTACTCATATGCTTGCTCCATCATCGCTATGCGTATGTGTACTTTTGTCGTTGTCAACTTTACCCTTACTCTATAGTGTCAATGCTCTATGTCCAGAGCATTGCCTCTTTCGATCTCGTCCGCCTTTGCTCCAACACGCCACCTAGTTGCCACCACTGTTAGCAACGCTCATGTTGCCTTTTTTAATCTAATACGATGCTTTAGGTTTGTAACATTGTGTCTGTTCCTCCATGTTTGACTCTGCTTTCATCGTTTGCCTAGTGGCCATTATGCTAGCCTGTCCTACGCCGTTCATTTCATTGGCAATGAGAGAGGTTATCTGTGCAATTTGGATAGCTGGTCTGTAGCCGTTCACGACATGATCTCTTGTGGTGGTAGGTGGGATCGAGTCCAATAGTGAAGTGTTGTCCCACTAGACTAACGTCAAATGATTAGGGTTGACTAGTTTTTTCGTTGTTTAATTAATGAAATCGTGTTTAACATAGCACATAATTTACAACTAGTTGGCCTTTTCTATTATGACAAACCTGGTGAGGGTCTATTGTCAGTGTTAGCGAAACTAATCCAAGCACGGAAAACTAAAAGAGAGTATGGGGGTGTTTGGTTGGGCTTTTCAGCAGCTTTTCACTGGAAAAAGTTGTAGCCCAACCAAACGACTAGTTTTTCAGCAGCTTTTGCAAACGGTAGCTATGGGCTTTGCAGTGCAAATTCAGCTGTTTGGAAAAGCTGCCTTCTGCCAGCTTTTTGCAATGTGTTGAAGCTTCAATGCTCATTTTCCAAAATGCTATAGATTGTTTGGATCAACTAAAAGCTATATGTTCACTTTCCCACAGCTACAGCAGCTTTACCAGACAGCCAGCCAACAGCAGCTTTGTCAACAGCCAAAACTCAACCAAACAGGCCCTATATATAGTGCTACTATCCTTAAGGTGCTCATAGCCATGATTTAACAGAATCCGATGGTGATGAAAAATTTGTGATTCTTTTTGTTATATAAGATGTGACCAAACGTCCATAAAAAATCGAACTAAAAACCGAAACGCATATCAAAGACAAAGTTCATAAATTTCATGAACTTTTTCCTTTTGTTATACAGAGGTTGCTTGTATGGTAGTCAAATTTTGGTTTGCCAAATTGTTGACTAGCCAATATGTGGGCAACAAAGGGCAGCCAACATTGCCATATTTTGAAGCCAAACCAAGTAGAGGCCAACAAGCTATCCAACATGTTGGCAATTCATGGGCAATCCAACATTACCAAATTTTAGGTTTAAACCAACAGAGGCCCAAGTATTACTAAGCGAAAATTATCAACCAAGAAGGCCATAGTTTATCAATTTTGTGTCTCGGTGCATACATCAAATTAGACCGAAGATTCTGTGAGACAGTAGATCGTTGGTGTTAATTGTGATTAGAACATATGAAACACTTTATGACCAGTTTGGACGACGACTAGAGACTAACTACCCCACAACTTCACACACGAAGGCTGACACATAATATAGGTCCCCTTAGGAACAGCTTAGACTCATGCATAAGCTAGTTGCCCATAGAAGCCCTATAAGCTATAGTGGGAATAAACCTGTCACATTTGTAACTGCATGTTTGAATTTGCTTATGGATTTAAGCTTATTGTTTATAGTGAAGGGTGCAGGTTTGAAGTACCTCTAGACTCTTATGTTTGCTGTTTAATAGATGTAATCGTTGTTTTGAAGTGTTTATTTGCACAGGTTGCAAGGATAAGCCAGTTTATTTCATACTGCAACCAATAGCAAGATCAAGTTTCAAAAGTCTATACATGCATGAGTTGCATCGCAATCATCCTGCAACCAATAGCAAGCAAAACACAACTATATGCACATCTCTGAACAAAAGCGTCTATTCTCATCTCTGAATACAGCAACAACTGAATTACACGAGAGGGCTCTAAAAATTAGAAACTGTTTTTATATATCATATATGCCTTTGAACCAAAATCAAGTAATTCCATCAACAAAAAATGTACATTTCATTGCTCAAACACCTAGCAAGTAGCAACAAATGACTTTTAATTGTCAAACAAATCATTGGCACAAATTACAATCAAATTGAAGACATATGATTACCTTCAAACCACACACCCTTAAATTGGGCCAGAACTAGGCGGAGCACGTCCATGTGAATCTGGCATTCGTAAATCTAAGCTTCAACCAGTCAGTAGGGGGAGAGGGAGGTAGGTAGAGGGAGGGGCTGTGGCCTAGAGCGTGCTGGTCGAGGCTGTGTAGCGGGAGGTGACCTAGGTCGGTAGGAGGGAAGATGGGAACGAAAGTTGGAGGATTTGGACGGAGGTGGAGGTAGAAGGAGGGGCGCTAAATCTGCGCAGAGTGGAGTGGAGGTGGAGTGCAGTAGGGATGGAGGGAGAGGGAGAGAGCGCTAGCTATGGGGAGCGGGTGCTGTTCGGGGTTGGGAAGGCAGTGAGCAGAAAGAGTAGAAAAATGAGTAAGACCTGGTGGCGTGGAGGTGGAGGCAGTAGGGATGAAGAACGAGGGCACGATTGGTTGGATGTCAACATTTGGCATTGCCAATATTTGGCAAAATCAAAAGTTACCAAAAATTGGTAACTTTTTTAGAGGTTGGCAAGAACCAATTGGTAGCCAACCAATGCTAGCTAATTTTTGACAACTTGCTAACAATTGGCATGGCAAAAATTGGCATCCAACCAATCACGCTCTGAGAGAGAGAGCAATGGGGGTGCGGGTGATGTTTAGAGTTGGAAAGAAGTGGGCAAGAAAAATAGAAAATGAGTGTTTTCTGTTTTTATATATAATGACTGCTTTTTAAAATTCTATGAATATTGTGTGTATCTTTTTTTTTGACAGAGTGAACATTAGGAATATTGGTACGACGGGAAGGACTGAAAAGGTCGGAAAGCCATTTAAAAAGGGTTTAACCACGATCCATCATAAATTAGACGTTAGGAATAAGCCATAAGACGGGGAGGCAGTTGCCACTAGAAGATTCTGACGGCTCCCCCCAAAAGGCGATGGGGCAGGAGGCGGATGCGGATGCGGATGAGCCGCTGCGGCGGCGGCTCCGGCGGGTGTTCGCCGCCGAGGAGCGGTCGTTCCGCATGGATCGGCGCTCGCCGGCCGCCACCGCCCTCCGCTCCGCCGTCGCCGACGTGCTCCCCCGCTTCCTCGGCAGCTACTCCGACGACACCCTCGCGGTACGGTACCTCAAATCTTCCCTCCTCTCTCGCGCGGGCAAGCCCTAGAACTTGCTAGTGCGGGTGCGTGGTGTGATGCGACTGTGCGGCTTTCTCGTGCCTGGTTTGGTGGGCTAACGGGTCTCGGGAATCACACGAATTGAGTTTGGATGGGCGTCTAGCGCTGTGCTAGTCTACTAGGGGATTTGGGTGTCTATGAATAGATGATTGGGTTCGTGGTTGGTTTGTTGAGTGCTCTGTTTGGGTCGAGAGAGAGGAAGCGAAATGAAATATAAGTTGGAGCGGAGATGGATTAGACTATCGCGAACATTTGACTTGTTTTTCCTAGGGCATCCTATAAGTTATGGTCTGGATTTTCATCATACCAACAAAGATGGGAGCCTGATTATTGTTAGTCTCAGCCTCAAGCGCATCAGCAATGGTGCGAAGGTCTCTTTAAAGTAGTTTTGTGACAAATGGATTAGTGAGGTCTCTTAACCCTCACAAACTGTCCTTTTTAATTCCACGTACCTCCTTTTCATCTCTCGTATCCTTAATTCCATATGACAGAGCACTGATGAGTTTAGTTCAGTAGTAACTTCCATCAGTTGCTTAGACGATTAAGACGTTGTATAATGTTGAAGGCAGTAACTATGGGATAGTAATGTTTGCACATCGCCTGGAGATAAAGTAAGTGTACACAGTCAGTACAATTAAATTTCAATTGCCTGATTATCTTTGTACACTGGCGATTTGACTGATTAATGAAAATGAAAAGGATATTTGCATAAGGAGAAATGAGAAGGGCAGTGGTGTGTGATCAAAACATATGTAGTGGTGACTGATGACTGCACTTTAAGAAAGGTGTATATTCCTCGTTGCAGGACACTTTGGGGGCATACCTTGAGTTTTGTAGGTGCAGAGAATTCAACTAATAATGCCTTCATTGGATTTTAGACATGTTCTCCGGTAAATATGCCTTGAGTGTACTCGAGAGCTGGTGTAAAACAGATTTAGCAAAGGAAATATCTATCAGTGTTAAGCTTGATAGACTCGAACGAAAGAACATTCAGGCACAAGCTTGATGGTGTCGATTATTAAGTTGATGCTGGCTATATGTGGCAGTAAGACAGCTGTCGCAATTCTTTCTTTTGCTATGCTGTACGCCAGGTTTGCGAACCATGTTATTCTGTTTAGCGTTGTTGGTAGGATAACTGCGAGTTTTAGTTGCATGTTTTGAATAAAAGAATTTAGCTGTTTGAGTTGTTGATATGTTTGTTTTCATGTTAACATAAATCAGATGCTTTATTAGCTTCTAATTGCATGATGACTGATTATTTTTCTTTGCTTTCTCCCTGACTAAAGGAGTACATTGTAATTTTAGTTTGTAATGGGAAACATCAATATCAAGCACGCGATGATTTGGAGGCCTTTCTTGGTGATGATAGTGCAAAATTTGTTGCATGGTATTCTAGCTGTCCTTTAATCAATTAGCTGTGTTCTTGATTTGTGTGCTTATATGAGGTCATGATACTTGTTATATGGCTAAGCAGGCTCTGGGGTTACCTCAGCAAAAAGTCTGTAGATACAGCACCGGCTGATAATTCTAGTGTGCAAGATTTGTTGGTGAATGAGAGTCAGAACTTGAATGACAAGAAAAATCGTCTGGTTACGAAAACCCAACCTGGAGATGCTCGTATTGTAAGGATCTTACTGTATTTTTTTTTACAATCATTAGTCCGCCATACAACATGTGAATTTTTCATCATATTCTCTAAAGTGAACTTACATGAACATCCAATTAGTCGAAATGCCCAGATTCTGCAGAGTATTGTGAGAACACTCAGTCAAACTCATCCATTGTTGATCAGGTAAACTCAAAGATCTTAGTATCACAAGAGCATCATGGTCTTCAGAGGCTTGATTCAACTAAAGGACAAAACGTGGCCCAGCGACGCATTAGTTCAACCGTTATCGTTTCTCCAGAAAGGTTGGTTGGTGACCAATGTTATTGGGAGGGCCAGCATCAGAAGGTCAATACTGAATAGTCCATGCTTTCTTGTTAAGTTTACCTTCCTTTGTAGTTTGTATTATGGAAAGGAGGCATCTAACTTGATGGTTCATGTCAGCGCAGAAAGATTGGAGTGCAACAGGTGGCAGAAGTTTCTCCATGCGAAAGTCTGGTGTAGCTGCAAGGACTGCACATGCATTGAAGCAAGGCAAGCTTTTTTTTTCTTATGCATTTGTGTCAGCATCTCAGCTCAATGCTGGGACAATATATTATCCTAAAACTATTCAACTACTTCATACTATACCCAGGAAAAGTAACAAATCTCTGGTGCCATGTATTTTAGATCAGACCATGTGTGTATGTTATTATTACCTGTACCCTTTGTATCAGAACTAGTTCTTTTTTGTTTCTCTGAAGATTGTACTTGTACTTTGAATATTTTTATCACATGTTGCATTCCACTAAAAAAGGTTTACCGGCTTCTATTCAAGGTTAGTTGATGTACTTTCCAAAGAAGATAATTATATTTTCGTATTTGGCCAGTTGCATTTTAAAATTGCATGAATATGAATATTACACTTTTATTTTATGTTGTCCTTGACCCAAACATCACTTAATTTCGCTTAGTGTATATCTTTCATCTTGTTTGGCTGAACATATGTTATTTAAGCAACTGTTTATTTTTACCAAATTTGTGTGTACTTTGATCTTATGGCATGGAGTCAGGGAATTCATGCCATGTGCCTCAACGCGCCTTATCCTTGAAATGGTAGCTATTCTGCCATTTTTATACCAAAATCCCAAAATTACTAGTGCTACCTTGAGTTGAGCCCTATCCTCTTTTTGTACTTAAATGAATTTATTTGAAGTAAGCACTAGGCCTAACTAGAAGTTTTGGGTTGACTTTCAATGTATAACCAAAAGCTCAGAAGTGCAGTAAACTCTTTGCGATTGATTTACTGTTGTTCAAAAACTTAATGCAGAGGAACTACATCATGACGAACACCTTGGAAGAAACACTTCCACGAGACGTTTGCCTGTGGCCATGGGAACTGATGATGTTGAAGTGCCAGAATCCACGAAAAGGCGTCGTAATGTTTGGGACAGGCTTGGAAAGCCTGCAGATAGGATCAAGGTTTAGCTAGAGAAACTGATAACATGATTGTTGAAAATAGAGTAGATAAGAAGGCCAAGTTAATGGTGTCTGAGCATGAACAAAGATGCTACATTAACTCAAGTATAGAAGGGGGTTTATTTGATGAATCAATTCCAGAAAATTTTCCAGTAGCTACCCAGATGTCAACACAGTGCAAGCAGATGAGCACACAGAGAAGTCCAATAGAAGCAGGCTGATTGGTCGGATAAATTTTGGTGATGTGGAGCATAATCATCATCAAGTTAGAGATATTATTAGCCAGAAGTCCAGTTCAACATTGCCAGTAAAAGTGTTCGGTCACAAAGTTTGAATGAGTTCAAATCAGACGTGCAGAAATCACCTGCAGCAGTTTCTGAGCAGCATGGGATGTGAGTAATACATCACCAAAGGACGGACATGTATCGGCATCTAACAAACTGTCTCAGTTAACTATGCGGATAAATTCAGAACTGATGTTTTGCAAAGTCAGCAAATTAGCAGCCCTGCGCAGTCCAAGAGTGGATCTTCTGTACGTGAAGATGGTGGCAATTACAGTAACAAACCAGTAAAGATGTAAGCCATTATTTGCTGAGTAACTTGTTTACTATTTTTAATCTTCTAGTGACCTAAAGTGATAATAACTGATTATGCAGGAGATGTTGGATGTGAAACTAAAGCTAAAGCAATGGAACTGGACATGCTCAAGCTTCGCTCCAAGCAGGCGCAGATAAACAATGGGAAGCAAGGAGCCTTACCATCAGGTTTGTCTATATTGCCCTCATTTAAGTCCTTTTGGTATCTGTATGAACAAATTCGAACCTAGAGCAGATGACCCTGGGTTTATTAATTAAATCCTTGCTGATTAATCATGTGTAATTGGTTGGCCAGTTTGTGCTTGTGCATCTATCAGGTAATTATGTGTAACATGGGACTGCTTTTTTTCAGGCATCTGCATTTATTTCCAAAGATTTATTATGTCAGTTGATAATGCCACTAATAGTGAAATGACCTAGCCGTCTAGCCTCAATATGCTTGGGACTGCGGTCCTTCCGAAAAAGGGTCATTAGCACGTCGGTGGTTTTGTATGGTCTCGTCTTTCTTGGCATCAAGAGCCCCCTAGTTAAAACATGAGATTCCTTTATTTTTACTCACTTCACTATTTTAGCCAATAGAGGCATTTCTCCATGAGAAAGCTATCCTTAAAAGTACTGAACATAGTTATAGGGGAAAGAAAGTGAGCTTTCTCTGTTTTCCACTGGACCTTAATGCTTCTCAAAGACTAGATTATCAATCTTGTTTCTGTCTCAAAATAGCTTTTGCCCCTAACAGCACTAGTGGGCAGTTTATTGGCGAAGTGTTCTACAATAGTGCATAGCTGTGGTACAGCATGCGAGACATTCTTGGCTGTAATTGCAAAATGTGATGATACTCAATTATTTAATCTTAAGATAGAACATCCAAAACCAAAATACAAAACCAATATGGTTTTAAATAATATCCAAACATAAATGCCAATATATGATTTCCTTACACTGAGACAGTTGAAGATCATTTTGATATTTTACCTGGATCTACTTACTGGAATCTCCCCATGTTTCTGTTTCAATTGTATGATGTAGTGTCAACCTTAGTTCCTGTTTATTCTTCTTTCTGGCCCATTCCGCCTGTCCGTTCCTGAGTAGAGCTAGAGTTTGTTTCGGACTGTTACCTCTGGGAGCATGTCTGAAACTGATGATGGTGGCCTTGCAGGAACTGGCTCAGTAATATTTTTACCTTGAACCTCAGCATGCATTTGATAGCATAGTACTGTCTGACATAAAAGTGGGGTACAGTTGATATGTGACATGACAACATCTAAATTTTATTGTATACTCTTTGTACAAAATGTCCATGTAAAGACAGTGAAAGAGAGACGCATTGTAATTCTTGTCTGCGTAGTGTATACTGATGGAAAACTTGGTTACTATCCCGACTCCTGAGGCTCTTCATAATTGAACAAATGGTTACAATCTTTTGAAAATATAGAAACTTGTTTTGCCGCCCTGTCAAAGGAGTCAGCAGTCAGAATAAGTGAAAAGAGGACTCTCACTCTCTCACGCATGTCGACTTGTCGAGATTTCTCTTTGAAAAACCCTTCTACTGATACCAATCAGCGATTCTTTCCTCCAGCAGCTGGCCATGTGGAAGTAGTAACGGCTCAGCATTTATGTGCTGCCACAATTTGGCTTGGGCTTGAGAGGACCCACATGCTGCTTTCCCAACCAGGCCTTGCACCCACATCACTGCATCCTCTAGATCTGGTTGCCATGAACCCAGTCCACAAAATTTTTCCACACAATTTATTTTACCACTGATGTGCCCCTGCCGACCTCTGCTTTACACCCTATTTGTCTGTAAGCCCCTGCATCATTTTTCCGGCTACATATTGTTCGCTGCTGATTGCTCTTCTTCCGCAAACCCAGTCGTTGTCTTTATTCTCTCCAGCGAGCCCTTCTGTATCTGCATCCCCAAACAACGTATTGGAGCTCACACACAGCTGCTTGGAAGCGATGCCTCCCGCGTATCACCTGGGAGCTGTCTCACTCTACTAGCCAATTGCGAGGTTGAAGGTGGTGCTGCTATCTTTGATTGAGGAGGTTCCAGAGAATGAAAATGAGGGGATTTTCATTTTTGTAATTTGGTTTGTTCACTTAAGGGCATCTTTGATTCAAAGGAAACTTGGAGGATTGTAATCCTTAGAAAATTATCCTATGTGGGTTGTTTGATTTGTGGGATTGTAATTCATAAAATCTTTCCCAAGGATTCCTTTGCACTATATTTCATTAGAAATTTTTGCATTGACCCAAAACTCTTGGAAAGGTTCCTATGTTTTCCTATGGTGTAAGCAAGTACCTTTTGGTGCAAATTCCTGCGGCATTCAATTCTGTAGGATTCAAGAAGGCATGCCATTGCAATCCTTCCTGTGTTTTTAGAATCCTGTGAATCAATCAGGCCCTAAAATTAAGCCAATTGGGTTCCGTACATTGGTATTTAAACACACCTTGGAATTGTAATTTGCTAATGGACACTGCAAAATTGGCTTTTGCTCAACACACTTGACTGGTTAAATTTAGTTATTTTGAAATTTGGAAGAGAGAAAGGGTGTGAAAGTCCTATTTTCCCTTGGAGAGAAACGAGAATAGGTGGGCACGCATGCATGTGTGTTTGGTAGGTGGGTGGACCAAAATTTTGCAGCGTTCATCTGTTGATTTCAGCAGATGCTAACCAAGTGTACTGACCAGGAGTTGATTCTGCCTTAAAACTAAGTTGGTTGTCCATATCTTGATTCTGCTAATCAACATGTATGGTTAATGTGAAGAATTGGTCCACATTGTCTGGTGGCAAAACCACCTCTAGAACCAGCCTAAGGGGGGTAAGTGGTCTGGTTTTAGATATCTTGTTTTATCGAAAACGTGGCCATCTTAGGTGCTCGGCGTCTGCCCTGTCTGCACCTCGTCCGCCCATATCCCTTTCTTCGCCTTGTCCATCTGTTTCCAAAGGGCAGTAAGGATACACCCGTTTGCTCTTTCTACTGCTCCGTTGGACTCTGTATGTGTGAGGGATGCAAAGCAAATTCTGGTACCCAAGTCTTCGCAGAACTTCTGAAATCCTGTAGCATCGAACCGCTTGCCACTGTCCACCACGATTTTTCTGGGTACTCTGAAGCATCTGCAGCACCAGCGATTGCTATTAACAGAAACAAGAACTGAAACACAGCATTTTGTTTATCATCTATTCTGTAGATTCATAGTTTTGTTCACTAGATCAACTTTCTACTTCTAGTATTCTTCAGATACCACAGATGAAGTTGGAGTATTATGAAATTTTGTTTTCCTGTAGGCCCCCATTCGAATTTGGAGGAGGATGCTGACTCCAAAACCGTTCTCGTGACAAATGTATGTAAAGATAACCTAACCAATTAATTTCCTTCTCTGTATGTGTTACTATAATTTTTGACCTTCTTCATTGTAATTATTACGTAGAGGATAAACACAGTGACTTACATCTCTCTGGATGATTGTTTTAGGTACATTTTGCGGCAACGAAGGAAGCATTGTCAACGCATTTTATGAAGTGTGGGACAGTGCTTAAGATCAATGTGCTGACAGATGCAATTACTGGCCACCCAAAAGGGTATATACTTGCATACTTTCTCCTTCTTTTCTTTTACCTGTGGTATAAGCTCTCTTTCTGTTGTTAATTCTTGCTGATGTTTTCCTAGGGCTGCCTATGTTACTTTTGCTGACAAGGAATCTACTGGGAGGGCTATATCTTTGAGTGGGACATCGTTTTTCTCTAGAGTTCTCACAGTAAGACTGCGATTTTCACTATCAAGCTCATTCTATTGGATGCTGAACCATACCTTTCTTGAAGTTCTGTGCCTTTTTTTGTATGGCTTCCCTTCATACTTCATGAAATCATATCTTCCTCAAAAGAAAAACTCTTATCATGAAAATGGAAACATTTAGTGTTTGTAGCTTTAGACAAGAGTGGTCCTCATTTGAGTCAAACAATGTCTACTAAAATGAAACGGGGGTATAGAAAAATTCATTGTAATTTTGGATCACCTGAGCTCAACTACTGTTAGCAGTAGTTTACCTGATGCAAATTACAGCTTGTGGTCAAGGATCTGCTATAACATATTCTATTTTCAGGTAATGCGGAAAGAAGAAGCGCCTCCAGGATTTCTGGCATCTGTTCAACAGACTGGGAGGCCTGTGCAGCCATGGAACTCGCCACCATTCCAGAAAGGGGTCAGTCCAAAGCAGTCCTCTGGTTATCATCTCCAGTGGAAACGTGAGCAGTCTGCGCTGGCGAATTCCCCTGCCAATTGCCCTACGAACTGAAGAAATCGGAGGCAGTGGTTGAGAAGACAGAAAGTGGCTGCTATTTATTGCCTTACCAATGGACAGAGCTTTACTGGATCGGATCCGGAGAAGATGTTATCTTTGGCACCTCTTTTATCCTCAGAACAACACTTAACTGCTGTCCATAGTTCTCCAGATTTACTGTTATTTCTTTCAGATGAGGAATTACAAGCTTTATGTGCTGCCAGATTTGAAACTCGTGAGATGGAAACAAGATTGGTCGCAACTCTAACCGAAGCTATAGCACAGATTTTGATCCGACATGATGTGTTATGTGCCCAAACCGATTTGAGTTTCTACTGATCCTACGCATCACAGCTGTTGCTCTTGTTGAAAGAGAAATGGAATGTAATTACAGTTCTACAAAATTCGCAAACATTTGGGACACGGTAAGCGAGTACGTGTGTATCAAAATGTCAAAGCTATCAAATGATCATATGCTTTCCTATTCGAGGTAACCGTAATCAGCTATTGTTGCTGCAACTCCACATTTGACCAAGTGACTTGATTTGTCTATTGAGGCGTGAGACCTAGGTGATTTTTTAAAGCATGGATAAGCCATGGTAATACACAAATTGCTTGCCTAACTTGATCAAACTTGCATACGAGTTTGTGATAAACAGTGGCCTAGTTTAACGGCCATCCAAAAATGCCCTAAGTTTGACCAATGAAAGGCCAAGACCAAGGACTCTTTAAGGCATCCGCAATGTGCAACAAAATGGGTCATAAGGAGGAGAGGGAGACTTAGGGCCTACCCTATGCATGATAGAGATGGTTGAAGGGGTCCTAAACATGTCAACAGGCCACACTCTTAGAGCATCCAGCATCTACGATGTCTACTTCTACTTGGGCTAATAAGGCTAATAAGGTAGGAGCCACATGAGGGGTCTAGCTTGACGAAGAAAACACCACAATATATGATGGTGGGTCTAAGCTCTTCTCTCTCTTTAATACAAATACAGTCCCTCCCAATCTCTCGTCCTCCGCATGTCTCTTTTTCTTGGTTGGCTTAGTACCTTTTATTTCTTTAGGACCGGTTCTTGGCTTACTACTGGTTCCTTTCTTGCACACGTACTAAAATTTGTTTCATTTATAAGACTGATTTTTTGCTAGAAAGATTCGCTTGTCACCTCTATTTCATACGCTACGCATGCTCTTAATTAGGAGCTGGTCCTATAGAATAAATAGTATACAGGTGCATCCGACATAGAGAGGACAAGGGCGGAGAGAGAAAGTATGGCATGAGAGAGAATAATACCAAATGATCCCTTTGGGATCTGTACATTGGAGCGTGCAACAAAGAAATTTAGTTTGCGGAGCTCACCTCGGACCTCTTATACATTGGAGATGCCTAAACCAAGGGTCCTCGGCCGAACACGGTTTAGAGTTTATATGATCATTCAAGTAATAAACATTAGCTATTTGAAGGCCTTAAAGTACCTCGCTCTCCGTATTTTAAGAAAGAAGTCATTACGCTCGGCTTTGTATACAAAGCCCCAAACGGTAGCAGTATTCTAAACGTAGCTGCAGGGTTACAATACAAAACTGAAACCAACGGATCAAAATATGGCCTACATACAAAGCAAAAGACACTAGCTAACTTCCAAATCCTAGGAGTTGCCTGCTGGTTGAGCTTGTCAATCTGGCCTAGGATAGCGTTGAACTGAGGACAACCGCGAGTTGGAACGCCCTCACTCCGAACCGTCGTACATCACTCGACACGCCTCCTATGCACAACGTGGTGAAAGACGTCATCCAGCGAGATCGCGCGGCACTCCCGAAATGGCGTCAGAAAATGAATCTCCACTCCTCAATTGGTCATCACCAGCAAAATGGCACGCCGGCGGCCGTCGTCACCATGCCGCGCACCAGCATTCGCTACAGCTCTTGTCGACCCGGCAAGTGGCCAACTCCAACCAAGGCAGGCGAACGTCTGCCCACCCCACTGCTTGTCAACAAGCAAGCTCGATGCCACTAGCTGCGGTATCCACGTCGGTTGGCACCTCCAGATTAGGGGTGGACAAAAAATCGAAACTCGCGAGTTTAACGAATAATCCATAACTCGACTTGAACTTGTGACTTAGCGAGCCAAGCCGACCTGACTTTTCAACTCCTTAAGTTAACGAGCTTAACGAGTACCGAATAACGTGTTAGACCCAGTTTACTGGCAGGCCCAAGACTCGATTATAAATAAACTCTAATAGGTCCAAGGTCTAAGTGCTAGTTTGAGAATATCAATTGGAATGACAGTTTTAGCAAGTTCTTAATGAGCCGACTCGAGTATTTAACGAGTCAAGTTGAGTTACAATTTTAACTCGTTACGTTAATGAGTCGAGTCGAGCTGGCTCGTTAAGTCAACGAGTATTTACGACTCGAGTCGAGCTGGCTCGATATTCACCCCTACTCCACCCATAACACCAGGCATGTTCCTTTCACAAGTAATATCTGTGGGCTAAAAAAAATGAAATGGACACCCTATGAGTCATGTCAATTGTACAAGCATTAGCAGGGAAAAGATTTGAACAAGCAATACTATAAATAAATAAATGAATTTGCACGAATATTAGTAAATGAGTAGAACCTCATAAATCGGTAGCAATTCAGCCCATGAACACACAATAAAATCTCATGAACACATGAACACTTTTAAAGGAAAGAACACAATACAACCACACATAGATCCATGAATCGGCAACAATTTAGCACATGAATATACACGGATCTCACGAACACATGAACACAAACATATACGCATTGATCTCATGTATTGGCAGCTAGCAATTTATGTCATTATCTCCAGGTCAATCAAACACATGAACACGCATGGCTAGATCCAGACACATGTGATGGTAAAGGCGCATCAAGAGTGGAGGGAGATTTAATAACGGAGCGAGACGCCGTAGACAAGGGGCTCCGGCGGCGATGGAGTGCATGCTGGGGGTCAGGGCTCCAGCGGCAACGCAATCCAAGCATTGATGGACTCTGAGCAGGGTGGGAGTACGGGCACGCGACTAGGGGCTCCGAGTGGCGAGGGAGTTTTTGGTGAGGTAGTCTAGATCGGTGAAGAGTAATCTGGCGGCTATGATTTGGATAACAAATCCATCCTCATGTAAGGAAGAGAGGTGTGCGGCTAGGGTAGCCCGGTTAGGAGGGGAGGTGGCGATCGACTGCGGCGCACGATGGTGGCGGCTTGGAGAGATGCCGAGAGGGAAGAGAGCACGGGTTGGGTTGTGTTTCATTGTTTTTGATGTGCGAGTTAGTTAGAGAGAAGTGTGAAAATTAATTAGAGAAGAGAGATTTGCGCGCATTAGTTAGAAAATGATGAATTAGTTAGAGAAGAAAGATATTTATACGAATTAATTAGAGAAGTGTTTGTAAAAGAGAATGATATGATATCATTATAGAATGTGTGACACCACTAACCTGAATATATAAGATAGTTTATATATATATACATATATGCTTATCCAAATTATATTGGATTGAGGCGTTATTCGTATCTCACCCGTGGAACACTCCGTGGTAAAACAAAGACGCATAAAAATCCGTTAAACTTTTGGACCCGCGTGTCGGTGACTACTTCGTTTTTATTTTTCTTTCCCATTTCCTTTCTTCGTCCCCAAGTGCTCGAGCAGTCAAGCCGTCGAGCTGTCAAATCCCCGCCCTCCACGGCACCAGCCCAGCGTCGTGGACCTTAGCATCTCCCAATATTGCAAGGAAAAACCTTCCCCAACCGTGGGTTTCAAGATCTGGATAAGCCAGAATTGAGACTCTGATCTACGTCATGTCGGCAGCTTCTCGCTGAGAAGTTAACATCGGACGGTTCCTGCGGACTTGCGGCACGGCTGGTGATTCGATTCATCCCTTCTTCTCTTATCTCTGACGCCGAGAGGCCTCCAGCCCGGCCGCTGAACCAACCAAAACGCAGCCATGGCGGCCACGTCGACCACCCCCTTCCCCCGCCTCCTCGCCCCGGCCCGGTCAAACCCCACCGCTCGCTCCTCCCTCCCTTCCCGCCGCCCTCACTCCCTCTCTCTCTCCCGCTCCACCTCCGTCCGTCCTCGCCGTCCCGCCGCCGCGTCCCAAGGACACCGCCAGCGACAAGGGACAAGAACAAGAACCGTCCTCTGTGGACGACGGAGCTGCCAATCCGGCAGAGGAGAAAACCGCGTCGCGGGAAAAGACCTCCGAGGAGGTGGCGGCGGAGCTGAAGGATGTGCTGCGTGCGCGGAAAGAGGCGGAGGCAGCCGGAGGCGGCGCCGGTTGGTGGGCCGGAGTGGCGCAGGAGATGGCGGAGATCGAGTGGCCCGCGCCAGGGAAGGTGCTGGGCACCACGGGGGTCGTCCTCGGCGTCATCGCGGGCTCCACGGCCGCGCTCCTCTCCGTGAACGCGCTCCTCGCTGAGCTCTCCGACCGCGTCTTCGCCGGCCGGGGCCTCCAGGATTTCTTCTAAGGGTGATATGGCATCGATTTGTCTCTGTTTATATTTCAAGAATTCAGATAGGCATATATGGTTTGTTTGCTGTAACTGCTATTTCCTGCAACTGCAACGTAGAGTGATAGCTGAGACAAAGGGTTCTGTTACTGCAAGAGGAATATGATGAGATTCTTGAGACAATTGCACCGTGCTAACCTTGGATAACACTTATTTATTTATTTTTCAAAAGAATGTGGTTTGTCATTTCTGTGTTAACTACTCAGAAACCTACCTGAATTTCGATGTGGAGGTAATCATGGGACACCAACTTCTACACAAACTGAAATTGGTTAATTTAGTTGATAAATCTGATAGACTTACTATTACGTGACAAGAACTTCGGTTTATGGTGGAGGTTTTGCTCAAGCTATACTGCTACGTTTACAAATCACCAGAACTTATGCTTTAGTTCGATTCGGATAAACCCTAGTATAGTAGTATTAACCAACGGGATAGCTCTAACAGTTTGTTCAACTACATCTCTTCTCTGAGGAGGATCTTTTAATCCGGTGGGTTGATCTATCTTGCGAGTTGCAAACCTTCTTTGCGCAAGTGTACCGTCATGCTTATCTACAATCCCTACAGGCAGCTCTGGTTAACGAGTGGTGGCATTGGACATCAGCTCATTCTGATCTTGGAGAGCACTGACTTGGATCGGGCAAAACCTCACTTGTTCCCATTACCCAGGGCTGCTGCCAGATCATTTATAATCATCAGGTTATCAGATTGTACAATTTGAAGGATAATATTTCAAAGGAGGTTGTCTCCTTAACCTTGGCTGAACTGGACTGTTCTGATGTCGATCATGCCGTACATTTTGTTAGATCAAGAGATATCTATGTTGGGTTTTGAATTTGGTGTTATCTGTCTTTGTTTTGTTAGGCAGGTTTCTTATTGATTTGTCATTGTTCATTTTTCAAGTAGGCATATACTGCGTGCTATTCCTCGGTTGATTGTGTCGTGGAAAGAAAATATTTCAGCATAGCAACTTTCGTCTGATGCATGTCCTAGCATTTAACCTTAATATTCTTCAGGCCATAATGTTACTCTGCAACCAAAGTAGCAAACACCATTCTGAAATGACTCAAGCTAGTCCACGTCCGTGTGAGACCAACAGCTTTTGGATAATGCTTGGCGAATTGTAAAATTGACTAGCAAACAGCTAGTTTTTAAAACATGTATTATGACTGCTACAAATATATTTAATTTTCCAATCTGAGGCTCTCTTTGGAACGGAAATTCTAAAAACATAAGACTGGAAAAAATATAATGTCATGATATGCTGCATAGTACAGGAAACCAAAATAGATGAATTTGAAGAAATAACTCTTAGATTCTCCACAAGATTTTTACGGGATTTAAAGAGGGAGCGTGTGCATCCAAGACGCAAATGAAAAATTCTATGAGGTCTAACCACTTGCTAGAAATCATATGTATTTATAGGGGTAGATAATGAGCCAACTCGACTCGACTCGGTTCAAACTCGTTATACTCGAACTCGTTAAGCTCGAACTTGCTAGTCTTGTTAACCTTAACGAGCCAAAAACTCACTTGGTTCGACTTGTTAAAAGCTTAAGTTGTCTCGTTAAGCTCGCTAAGCTCGTTACAAGTGTGAGCACCAGAGTATGTATATAGTTTATGAGCATGTACAGTTCAACCAGAACAAATGTCATCACGAGTTCTCATAAAATGAACTTAAAAATCCACAATATAGCTTAAGTAGTTAAATCATAATTACAGGTCTATGTAGGCTGAAGGGGTGGTGTGCTAGGTTCTCACATTTTACGAGCCAAATGAGCTCAACAAGTACTTGTTAATTCGGCTCGTTAAGCTTATTAACTTAACGAGTTGAAAAGCCAGCTTCGCTCGACTCGCTAAAGCAAGAGTTCGAGTCGAGTTATTGAGTACTCGTTAAGCTTGCGAGTTTCGAGTTTTTTGTCCATCCTTAATTGGGGTGTAGAAAAGCGATTTATAGGATTTTTAGTGGTGTCATCAGCTTTGATCCGAAGGGCCTGATGTTTCTAAGCGTTTATCAAGTGTGCATTCATCTTCATCTGGCAGTTGCTACCTTATTTCAATTATAATTTGAATGTCTCGTTGATCTGAATTCCCCATTCAAATTTTGTGGCCAAACTTTTACTTCAGGCCCATATATTTTTTAACTAGGTTATGAGCCTGTCCTTTCTATTCCCTCCCTCGAGTTTGAAGGCCACCACCCGGCCTCTTGACATGAACCCTAGCACGTTGTTCCACTTGTTCAACAACCCTTGTCGCTGAGTCCAGTCTAAGAGGTGTTGGATGAGATGTGGACATAGTCGAGGAAGTATACGAACACACGAAGAACACGAGTACAGTAAAAAAATGAGGCACACCGTATGTAGGGGGAGCTTCTCTTTATTGATTGATCCATCAAAGTCACGTACGGTACAAAGTTCTCCCATATATTTATAGATTAGGTGTACTTAATAGGTCAAAGGTAGAATAAGGACCCATCTAAGTGTACTCATGGCAAACTAACACCTATGGCCTCGTGGTTTCTCAATACTCCCTTAGGTATTTATCTCGTATAGTCCATGCCTCGAAAACTCTGAAACACTCAGTAGGAAAAATACTTAGAGAAATGGCACATAGCATATGTATGTCGCGTTGCATGAATTGCCTCATTAAAACCTCGTATGAGAAATTACTAGAAAATTCATCCAAGAGAAAAAGCATACAATCCACTTGATTGTTCTATCAGTTACTTGACCTCTGTGGTCAAGATTTAGCGATGAGTTGTGAAGATTCTCCCTCTAAACACTGCAATTCTCTAAGTCTCACCATACGTATTTCACACAAGCATCTTTCAAAAAATGATGCTGGTAATAACTTAGTGAATAAATCTACAAGATTTTCACATGACTTTATATGTAGTATTTTTATTTCGTCCATCTTTTATAATTCCTGAGCATAGAAGAACATGGGTTAATATTCTTAGTGAGATTACTCTTCACATAACCCGTCTACATTTGTGCAACACAAGCTACATTATCTTTGATAGATAATGGTAGGGGTTTGTACGGTGTTCAATCCACAATACTTCTATACGTGGTTGATCATTTGTCGAAGCCAAGCACATTCTCGTGAGGCCTCGTATAATGCAATGATTTTCGAGTGGTTCGTCGAAGACGATACAAGACTTTGCTTAGATGATTTCTACAAAACTGCAATTCCACCACATAAGAAAACATATACATGACTTGGCTGTATGTGGGTTCGAAAGGTAACCAACATCGACATAGCCCACCATGAATAAGTCTTGGTTCTTTCAGTAGAACAAGACGAGATTCTTGGTGCCTTGGAAGTAGTGTAGTATGTCCTTAATACATTTCCAATATCGTTTGGTAGGCTTAGAACTATACCTAGCTAGCAAATTCATGGCGAATACAATGTCTGGCCTTGTGCAATTTGCAAGGTAAATGAGTGCTCCTATTTCATTCAAGTATGGGAATTTTGGTCCCAGAACTTCCTCCCTCTCTTCTCTAGATCTATACTGGTCCTTGTCTTATTATGCAGACCTCCCGATCATTGGAACCTTTGAAGGGTATGCCTTTTCAAAGCCAAAATTTTTGAACATTTTCTGAGTGTAAGTTGATTGGTGCACTATTATCACTTATGGGACATACTCAAGTTGCAAACCCAAACAATATGTGGTTTTATCCAAATCTTTCATTTAGAATTTCGTTTTCAAATAGGAACTCACTTCCTCTATGTCCTCAGGTGTACCAATGATATTCAGATCATCTACATATACCAAGATTATATATAACCCATCATGGGACCTCCATATAAATACACATGGGAAATCCTGGTTGCTTCTGTAGCCCTTCTTGCTAAGTATATTTCTCAAGCAATTACACCATATCCTGTCAGACTATTTGAGTTTGTACAGTGACTTTCTAAGTTTCACGCTATACACATTCCTGTTTGCTTTGTTTTGGTTTGGAACTGGAATACCCTCGGGCACTTTCATGTAAATATCCGAGTCCAAGTTTCCATATAAATATGTTTTACCATGTCCATTAATTTCATTTCTAGATTTAGGTTTACTGTTATTGAGATTAAGTACCTAAAGGTAATTTCCTCAAAATTGACTCTTGCAATATCCTTTGGTATATTAATCCAAACCACCACTTTTAAATTCCTAAAAACTTTATAAAACCAGAGGCTTCCCAAACATGACATGCTGGCTGGAGTTGATTTTAATTAGAATTTTGTTGGATTTAATTGCCTCGAGTAGATTGCTTATGTACGACGTCTTTTGACGTATAGTTCTGGCATTTCGATTTCTTGCGCAAGGGATCCGGAGAGTCGCCGTGTCAAAATTAAGACCAAGACTAGATCAATACTTGCCAGGCAAGTTCCCCCCTTGATCATATTGGACCCATATAGTTCAAACATATTATCTTATTTGCGAAACACGCATGCTATATTGATATGACCTGCCATTTCATCTTAGCAGTAGTTAAGACCTAGTAGTGCATGTAACCTAGCTTCAATAAATTTGTCTTGTCACTGTAGAGTTAGTTTCCACTAGTCCTAGCAATACTAGTGGTAACCTAGGCTATACTATATGATACACCATGGCTTAGACCCGTAGTAGAAAAATCAAGTTTTAATAAAGAGATGTGAATCACTTGGGAGCATTATGTGAGATGGACCTTTGGGGGACAGTGGTTGTCTGAGGAGTGATTTTGAAAATGCTTTATGAAAAACCAAATAAAATAAAAAGGGAGAAGTTTTGGATCTGGGTAGGAAATATATGTCGGTGTTTGGGGTGAAATGGTGTAGAGATGCAGCCTTTTGTGGCATGGCACTGATATAGCCTTTTGTGGCTTGGAAATGATGATGTAATGTATAGTCTTACTCACATCAATTAAGAAACGAACCTAAGTGCCACTCACCCAAGTTCTTACTATACGTCCACATGCCCTAGTGGGAAGGGCTTAACCTATTACTCTGTTTAGAACTAGCGCACGAACCTGTAGGCGATATGTGATATGTGCAAAGCGGAGGAACGACACATTTGAGAAGTTTCCCCATTGTAGCGTCGGGATGTACTCGACACAAAGATGGACTCCACCCTAATTGTAACAATGAAACAGGTACAGGTTAGAGACTGGCTAAGTTTATTTGACGGGTTCATCGTTAGGGTTAGATGGAAGAAAAGTCTCGTGGTGATAACCCTATCGGCACACCTTGTGAAGTGTGCTTATCGAGCTCTGGCAACAGGGGGACCCGCATCTTGTGGATAAAGCCATACGACCTCTACGGAGTGTCAAAATCTATTTGAATAGCTGCGCCGCCATCATGGACATAAATTGGTTAGGTGACTCATTAGTTAGACTATGATTTACTTTTTAAATGTGGGACACATGCTCGCAGTATGCAGTATGAGCTACGGGCATGTAACAGGAGCTACAGAAGTATATCCAAATAGTGCTTCGGGGTTGTGGCACGAGATGGTCCTTGATGTTATGTTGAGTCGATAGATGGAGATATCGGTGTTTTAATTTATGATACGGCAGCCGGGGCTACTATCATTTTGGAATAGTTTGTTACTCGACATTTATACTATCAGTTCTCAAATGCTTGCAAAACTATTACTCGTATTCTTGAATAACTTGTTTTTTTGCACAACATGCAACCTATGATAGAGATACTTTCTTGAACAAAGCCAAGTATGAATATAGCCGTTATACTATCCTTGTGGGATGCTTGCTAGTACATTCAATGTACTCACCTGACTTATTGATTTGGCTAGACGATGAAGACTTCTACTCCGAAGACGACAACTGCATTTAAGAATGTTAGGGCGTAACTGTCAGGACCCTGAATTCATAACCAACTCCAATTGCGATACGAGGTCCGAATACCCGAGAAATCGCCCGGCACACCATACGCTCACCAACACGTCGTATGCCTTCACTGCGGGACGATCCGACACCTAACCAACCCACCATACGATCACCACATGTCGTATGAACTCACGGTTGGTTAAGCCGGGCAAGGACACACTTATCACAAACAGAAGCTGATAACAAATTCAAGATCCGGTAAAGAACTAATGCTGCTCTTCAGATCACGAGGTAAACCCGATTCGGAGGAGCCCAACAATCGCACCCACACCCTAACCTAGTCCGAAGACTAGTGGGTCGCTCGAAAGCCCGGTGCGACTGTCCACACCCTGCCTAGCCGGCACTGCATCTCAGCTAGCGAGTCACTCAACCGAGATTTGTTCACCACGTGAAACCAAAGAGAAGACATTACTCCTTTACGACCGATTCCATATACTTCAAAACATACACGCACAGTATATGGAACGATCACAATTAACAACTTTATATCACAGGCCAAACTCTAATAACAAGGAGTTAAAAGATACATAGCTTGCCTCTTACCCGAGAGAGGTTATACAACACACAAACTCACAACTTGAAGGTTGTTTACATGCTTCTAAAGCTCAAGAACAGCAGTAGAAACAAACTAAAAACCCTTGGGATGGTAGCCCAACCATCTCCAATAGAAACACGCAACCCAGACGTACGACCGAGAAGGGCAATATGCAAACAGCCATCAACTTTTATTCTAGTCCCACCTGCAACAAGTTTGGAATTGAATTCCGTAAGTACTTTCATACTTGCAAGCCACATTTATAGCTCATCCCAATTCAATTTCAGCAAGCTATTAACCAAGATAAAACACTAATATTGCATATCAACATCAATGTAAACATGGCATGCACATACTTGATATAACCAATACCAATATGATATAAACATAACCATATTTACTTGCACATTTCACATGTACACATTCAATTTTAGATCTGAATAAGTATAGGAAACACCATACAAATCCACAGTTATCACACAAGACAACCAAGCTTGGGTGATTTAAAGATAGCTCACAAAAGCTATATCAAGTGTTCTGAGCAAACCACAAGGTTTGACCAAGGAAGGTGCTTCCGAAATGCTGTTAGCTAGGGGCCGACCGACCCCTATTACCCGGACATGTCGCAAAGTCTTCCTACGTGGGTGAAGGGTAAAGCCCTACGACACTGGCATCGACTGAATAGCTGCGGTGCTTACGATCACCCTATTCATCGACCCATCAGTAGGTGACAGAACCCCGGCTCTCACAGCTCCCATTAAAGGTTCCATAGTTCATTAGTCCGATTAAAAGATCCACGCTGATCTTAGAATCAAGCCCTAACCGTGCTAGTGATATCGCTATCACAAAACATGTTCATATCAAGCAACATACAACATAGCATTTCATCTCAAATCAATAGCAAGGCATGATATGATTTAAGGGAATCTTATTGAGCATTTTGCGAATTTGTCTCATTGCTTGGTGAAGTATGGTGATCATACGCAAGAATCCAATAATACCCGAAACACCGGTAAGAAGCAAATGACCTCCAAGAGGGAAAAGCAAACCTAAGAAACTAATTTGAAAATGACAAAGATGCAGGGATGCAATTAACATGGATGCATATATAAGAATAATACCATGCTGAGGTAAAGGTGAAATTATGAGTTGTGATATGAGATGGGTTCCGATTGGGGCTAGTATAAAGTTTCAATTGGTCATGTTTGAACATATGGCTTAAAGTGGGCACATTTAAATTTCAGACATTTTTATAGATGGTAGTATGAGTGAGTCCTACCTCGTTAATTCCTTTGATCAAAAGATGGACTTTACGAAAAAGGAATTACCGCGTTGAGCTACCATATACATTTTCTACCAGTTTCTGAAGGTTAGCTAGCTTTTAACTTATTCATGCCTTGTTCTTGGTAAAGAAACATAGATTAATTATACCCCAATCTAACTGGATTTTATCTAAGGGAGATGGCAGGTGCATATGAATATTAGTAGGATAAGCATGGGTGCTTAACTAGATTCTACAGAGTGTGATCAACATTATAGTGAGGTATTTACACTAACCTTAGGCTCAAAAGCTACTTTCTAACAGGTATTCAATCTCAGTTAGCTGCGCCTTTATGCGCAGGGTTCCACCAGCTATAGCCACATACGGCAAATATTTGTTTTTAATGACAATGGTCTTTGCAAAGATTCCAGTTCAGATGCCACTCGATCAGGTTTTACATGGAGGATCTACATGCCAAGAATTGAAGTTTAACTTATATCATGTAACTAAACTGGATATTGTGTTCTAATTGTTGGGGCACTATTCAGCTGCACTATAGAGACAATTATTTGAGCATGTTACTACTGCTTGACTTACCTACGAATTATGGTCATCCCTAGCTAAAAGACTTAGCAGGTTAATAACTTGAATTCTTGACAATAGGGGCCCTGTTGGTCCAGCTTTAGGAAATCAGCCGATTTAACTCTGTGCTAACTAAATTAGTGAGCCAAACGATTTAATGAATGGGACTAGTGTTCGAGCATGATCATGAAGGGTATATCCTACTCACGGATTTGGGGTCTAACGGTCATTCGTACATGCATTAGCCATGTTTCTATTAGGGTGTTTATCAAATGAGCTAAATACTAGCTAGTGGACCCTTGCATGTCGAACAAGTCGGACATCACTTAATTAGCTCTAATCAATAGCTAATCGTATGAGCATAGTGTACCAGGTATATGGATGCTTAAATAATAGATTCAACGGTTAGTCATCCAAGGTGGCATATACATGTGCTCTTATGCATGTACCAGATTTGAATTACTAACATATCGGTCATATAGGTTAATGACACAAGGTATTGGCTAATCTTAGCTGCACGGCATCATCAGTTGCCAGTCTATATGGACACGAGAGGACTGACTACTCCAGTTACCACTTAACTAGCTATTTAAAAAAGGGAGACCTAGATGTCGAATACCCACGCTATGGTGTATTTCTCCTAAATTAATCTGACCAAGTGCTCTAACTGCAGGAACATTTAGGCTGACCACCGGAGCCACCAAGCATACAATAACCGCGGTATCATGACGCGAGGATGATCATCACTTGGTCAAGAACATCTTAGTCCAGGTATATGATACTCAAGATATGATTCAAGGGTTTTTAAATCTGGCGTTGGGTCATTACCACCCTAGCTAGTTAATTAAACGTGAATACCGCACATTAATTTTCCTAAGGTTTGTCAATTTTACAATTCCAATATCTATGTGCAGATTCTATTGTTATTCTCATATTGGATACTAATCACCAATTTTCCTACACTGTTGCTCGATGGTGTTACCCATATCATGTTAAAAATGGGATCAACCATTTCCTATACTGGACCAGTCTGTTTTAGCAGATTAGCAACTAGTTTGAGTAACATCAGAGTAGCATTTGAGGGCTTAGATGGCTACTGTTCTCCTCGGTGCAGTACATGAGCTCATCGTCGGTGGCATTGTACCCAAGCAAGCACACGAGAAGCGGAGGAAAAGAGAGGGGAGCGTGTGTGCTGGGGCCTCACCCCAAGGTCGACGACCCAGAGCTCGAAGGCGACAGGTGAATGGATGGGGAGCAGACGGCGACGACACAGATGGCGGCGGAGACGACCATCTCCTCGGCGGTGATTGACTCCAACGGAAAACCCAAATCAAGGCGAAAATCATTAGGAAAGTAGCAGGAACCGGAGGAAGGCTACGTATTTACCACAAGCTCACCGGATCAGACGAATTTCGGCGCGTTGGTGGTGTGCTGGACATGGGGAAGAAACCGGCGGCGTTTGGCGGCGAGGTGGACAGGAAAGCACGGGCGGTGGAGGAGATCGGGTGGCGTGTCCGGCGCATGGGTTCGTCTACCCGCGGTGGAGAAGGGGAGCGCGATGGGGCGCTCGGGTGGCAGCAACGAGTGGCCGCTGGGGCAGCGCTGAGGCGGACGGCGATGGGGACGGCCCCTGGCTAGTGGTGGCGGCGCGCCGGGGACGAGCAGCGCGGCGGTGAGACCCATGGTGGCGGTGGCTAGGTGCGGCGGAGCTACAATGGCGGAGGGAAGCAAGCTCGGCAGCAGGGTAGCGAAAGCGGAGCGGAGCTTCAATGGCAGCCGGCGGCACTTGGCGCTCCCTCGAGCTCGGCAGCGAGGGAGCTCGCTTGGCAGCCGGATGGAGAAGAGGAGCCGACGAGCGGCAAGCGGCGGTGGCGGGGAAGCTGCCGATTCCAGCAGCGCGCAGGGCTAGAGAGGCGCGGTGGAGGGAGAAGATGAGGAATAGGGGGTTGCTGCCTCGGTGAGCTCGGGTGAGGAAGATGGTGGCTTTGGAGTAAACGATTTGGGGAAGAAAAGGAATGGAGAGAGAGAACATGCTACGTGGGGAAGAAAAGAGGGCACTGCAGTGGTGGGTTGTTTGCCAGGTGGAGAGAAAAAAAAAGACCTGCAGGCGAGCCCCACGGGCAGGTAAGAGAGGTGAGGTAAGTTCCTTTTATTTTGTTTCTTTTCTATTTCAATTTAGGTTTTGAGTCTAGGTCTGAATTAAAAATTGATCCCAACATTTCTAAAAATTTCTGTAGAAATTTGTACTACACTGTTGGAATATATTTCTCCACCAAAACTTTTGTAGTTTTAAAAACCACCTCATCTTGCATGCTCTTATTCAGTAAAGCAATGTGATCAAAAGAATTAAAGTGAACTACAAGCAGCTCCAAGTGATTTTAAAATCCATGTTCGACCATTGTAAATACAAATACGTCTTAAATGCGAAATTTTTGCAAGAATTGGAGAATGGAAGATTCATTCAGTTGACTTATTTCAATTTTGTTTCAAAAGAAAAGCTTCGAACAAGTCCTTCAATTAAGTAGTCAAATATGGTCCAGAGATTTAAATCTTTTAATGTTAGTCCTCTCAGATATTTGGTGCTTATAATGAATTGGTAAGGTAAAAATTTAAGTGAAGCTAGATTCAGGGTTTCGTTTAAGATCGTTTTCAGATCATATGTTAGGATTTTTGATCGGTGTCGTTTCTAAATGGCTTAAATGCATGTATGTATCGAGAAGAACTCTAAATTATTCACGATGATCTACATTGATCCCATGTATTAAGAATGGGGTCATTACAGTAACCCCAGTCTGTTGCCTTTAGGGTGTGGTATACCGGTGGGCCACACCATTGCTTATTTTTCGCTGCAGACTTTTAGCCAATGAGAACAGTACATGAAACACAAGGATTATCCGGTCTTTAAAACTGGGTGCACCACACCGTCATCCTTGTCCGGGGACCATCGTCGTGAAGAAAGTGGTGGCCGTCATTTTGTCGGATTTGGGAGCGAAGGCGTCTGTGTCATTGGATCTTGTGTAGTACTTTCTATTGATGCAATAATATTTTTTTGTTATTGTATAAAGATGACCTACACTGTCTCCTCCCGTGACTCCGATGGCCGCCGCGACAATCCCGCTGCCCTCCTCCTCCTCGGGATGACACGCCAACCTCCTCCTCCTCGCCGTGCTATCTCCTCCTGTGACTCTGACGGCCTACTCCTCCTCCTTAGTGCCAATGTAAGTGCCCCATCGCCTCCTCCAAAATTTTCCGATTGTGCAATCAATTGAAAGAGTCCCATCTATTTTTTGAATAGCATTTTATTGTAAATTTGTAATCCCTTTGTCTTTTGCATAGAACGTTTCATCATATAACTTTTCAGCTAGGTTCTGTTAGCACAGATCACTTGCTTCTAGGTTCTGATCCAACCATGTGTGCTTGTCGCTACAACGTGCAATGTCAATACTAAGCACCACATTTACCAAGTACTTACAAACTCTTGAGAAACGAAATAAGGTAGAATATTCTTCCTAGCTAGGCAACCAGGCAAACATTTCACCGAGCTCTTCCATGTACTCCAACTCGGATAAAATAAGCTAAGCTAGCTGATAGCTAGTGGCACTTGTTTATATGTGCAGGTGAAGATAATAAATATTTCTAGGGCCTATCCCTGTTCCTATCCATCTGCACCATCTCAATAGTTTAGCCCTTGAAATTTTTCCCCAAGTCAAAGAGCCAGTTAACTTTTCTTTCTCTGTTTCAAACTTGAGTCAGGCACACATCACATGCACTTGCTCTCTCCGAAGAACAAGATTCTTAGCCTTTGCAAATGGTACTAAACAAACAAGCAAACAAACAAAAGGTTAGCACACTCCTGTGTATGCTTAGCACACTCCTGTGTATGCACACACATAGGAACAGTACTTGGAATATATTTCGGTACTTAATTTCATCTATGCATGATTAATCACTTCACTTTCACATCTCTCTTTCTCTCTCTCATATTGTGCCCAAATTGTTTTGTGAGGCCAAGGCCATATGCATGCATGGCATTGTAATGTGTGTGTCCTATGGAGACTTTGCACATGGTCTTGCTACCTTGAGGAGGAACAAGCTCCTAGTGTAGTTCATTTTGGGTTGAAATGAGAGTGCACAAACTGGATTTGAAAAGGAGTGGAAATGGTTGTTCAACCAAAGCATACATAGAATAATTTGTCAGATCCTTGTGCAGGGACGCAGGAGTTGTAAAGCTCAAGGGCGGGCAATATATTCACGGTTTTACATAAATACGTACGTACGTGTGCGTTCTGAGGCTCGTAGTGCGAGTATGGATGTGCTCGGCACTGTGACAATATCCATACAGATATCGATGGAAAAACAAGAAAAAAAATACAAGTCTAGCTCTTTAGATTGTACATATTTCTGGAACGGTCTATTTCTCCGTTTGATGCTCTCGAGTGTTGGAGTTTGATCGCATGGCTGTACCAAAAAATGAAAAGAATAATTTTAAAGCTATATGAATAAGGAAAATAATTTTAAAGCTATAGAAAATAACTTAAGTTTGGTGAACCCCCACAAAACACAACAAAGTGGCAATAGCAAAGTAGATGAACAAATTGACACAAGAGACGAGAGATGGCATAGATCTATCATGTTTATTGATGTCACACTGGTTAGATTAATGAACAAGTGAACATAAGAAAAACTTGACATGCAAATTCTTGGAGCTCAGTGCCAAGATGATATAATATTGATTATAATTCTAGCTGATATGTTTAGATTTGGCTATAATTTTTATAATAACATTAGGGTTTATTATGTTCATAATGTTGGTAATTGTGTGCTTATGATTTTAGTTATGTTATAAACACAGTTTTAGTGTTAATGGTCCCTATTTTTATCAATGTTTAGAGTTTCACTGGTTTTAGCTTACATCATTTTAATAGACGTCGTCCGATAATGCCTATCTGAGAGGGTCTGATGAAGAGATGTCGACAAGAGGGTCCGATGAACAGACTTCGCCGAGAGGAATGACTGAGTCCATAGTAGTACAACAACTCCATTCTAGAAAACCCTCAATGAAACCAAAAGGATGATTTCAAGTGGAGGCGATCCACGAGGAATCTAGTGCTCCTATAGAACTAGAAAAAACCGAGAAGAAATTTAGGACCATACGCGTGGTTGTCGTAAGGGAACGAGTCAATATCCTATTAGAAGACTGGAAGAATGTTATAGAAAGTGAGCACACCAATTTAGTAGACAAGACAATGAGATCATTCCTGGTGCTTAAACATTTGGTGCTTGAGGTGTGATGAGCTACGTTGATGAAGGCCTAACATGCATGGAAGAACTAGAATATTCCTTGAACAAAATTTATGTGCAGAAAAGGAAGGAGTCCTTTGGGCACTACCCGATGATTACTCCAGAGGACTGGGAAAAATATGTGGAGATGAAGACGATGTTTCATTGTAAAAGTGAAGAACATAAGGCTCTAGCCACGAAAATTTACACCCCCCACAGAATGGGCACCAAAGGATATTATAGTAAGAAAATTATCGTGAGAAAAGGAGGATATAGGCACGCCTGTGGGGCGTCGACCCCCATTTGGTGATGTCGAGACTGATTGCGCAAAAGCTTAGTTGAGAAGGAGGTAACTACCTCCTCTATGGGTCAAAGGATCTTTGAAAACTCCACAGACCAAGAAGTGTACCAATAGCTGGTACGATAACGATCAACGACCAGATTTAGTTGTTAGTCTATAAGTAATTTAATGCTTACTAACATAACCAACTCTGACTTTTTGTAGAAAGAGCTGAGGGTTAAGCTTCCCAAGGCTCTTTTCAATCTGATAGGGCTAGTGACATCCTCACAGCCAGTTTGGGAACCAAGGAGAACTTAGGGGAAAGGGATCCTAGTCGTATGGAGGCATTCCCGTCAACAAAGAGTTGAAGTGTGAGTTGAAAAGAGCCTAAGCCGAGCACAAAAAATAACATATGAAAGCTGAGCTATGAGATGAGCTAATGCCCAAGTTTGAAGAGATGATTGATGCTTAGTTGGCAAAGAAAAGAGCCGCCATGGAGGAAAAGTATATAACACAATAAGAATGTATTGGACACCCCATCCTTGGTGCCTGTCAGAGTAGCTGTGCGTTAGGTGGCCCTGAATGTATTGATGATACCAATGCCATATATCCTATCGATGCTATTAGCGAGCCCACGAGGTGCAAGCTCCAATTGATAGTAGTGCATTTGAGTTTTTCCTTAGAGGCCGCTTCTAGTTTGGTGTATCTACTTGTTGAAGAGTCTATAGTGCATAGTGTTACAATAGTGCAAGGTTTTACCAGGTGCATCGTGGACTGTGTTGATCCAAAATTCGTGCTAGTCCCGCTATATCACATACGTGAGGATGATAAACACCGTAGTTTGGGAGATGCAATTGAGTCATTCATCCAATAGCTCAAGAATGATATAGTCTTGGAGAATGCACGATCAGGACCTTCGTCTTCCCTAGCATTTTCTCCTACATCTGCTTCGGTCATCTCTCGCTGGACTTTGTGGGATGCAATTTAGTCATTCATCCAATAGCCCAAGAATGATATTGTCTTGGAGAATGCTATCGGGACCATCGGATTCCCTAGCATTTTCTCCTACATCTGCTCCAGTCATCTCTCTGGGGCCCATTGTTCCCTCTAGTCCGCATGATCATCTCTAGCTGTCGGCACCGCCAATGCTACCTTCTAAGTTCCCTATTGAGTTTGATCTATGACACGACCCTCCCTGTGAAGGCTACATACAAGGACAAAACTAAGGGCAAACCTAAGGGTAAAGCGAAGGCACTAACTGATGAAGAGATCGATAGGTGGTTCCCCAAGATGGAGGTAGCCCGCCAGGACATGCGTGGAGAGCCATTCCTCCCACTTAATGAACTGGAGTATGTAGGTTTATTGTGCCAGAAATTGCATACGCACTACATGACCGTCTCCAATAGGGAGGGTGCAAAAAGTCAAGCTAGTATAGATATAGATTTCAAGCTAGAGCATTTCCTCCATGAGGCGGGTGATTGCATGGTAGGCTTTGATGACTTGTTCGTCCTCTTCAACCTTCAGGAACTCGAAGCATCTCTTATAAGATGCTTTACATTGTAAGTATTTCAAAATCATTTTCTACATTCAAGCAACTTGCCAACTAAATGCATACATATTAATTAACTCTTTTGTTATCTATATTTAGGCACATGATCAGTGAATGCAGGGTAAGGAAAGAACTGGTGGGTTTCTCCGACCCACACTTGGTCTCAAAGCAAAGCATCATCGATAACTCAGAAGTTGTCTACAATTAGTTGGCAGAAGCATTGTGGATTCAACAGAGCAAGAAATTCATCCTTGTTCCATACAACCAGGAGTAAGTTATACACTATATTTATGTGATTGTTTATACTGTATATAATATAAACTACATAAGTTGTAACCATGAATGTAAACTTTTGCAGCTATCATTGGATCTTAATTGTCATCATACCTAAATCAAACAAGCTAGTATACCTTGATTCCTATAAGCCTCACGACTTCACGGCTATCAACCAGTTCATCAAAAGGTGAGAGAGCATTTTATCTCCTTAGTAATTTTTTCTAATCTTTCTTCATGTTGGAATTGGCTTAAATTTTGGAATGACATAGGGCATTTGCCGCGTATGTTGCTAGTAGAGGGAGACCCAAGATAGGAAAAAACAAAAGTTTACACTACGACTTCAGCTTTAAGGTATTTTCTAATTAACATCAAAATTCTCCTATACATCTTACTTCATAAAAATGCTATCCATAACTAATCCCTTTGCTATATTTTTTCCGGTGTAGCCAGCATCGAGGCAAACCAACCTTGATGTCTATTATGTTTGCCAAATATGATGAAACTTATCCTATGTTCGAGGATCACAGACCTACAGGGTTACTCACGGTTTGTCAATCTTAAGTTTGTACTAATACTTTTCATTTAACATATATGCACAATATTTAACTTAGTTTATACAGGTTTTGACTTCAATGCATAAGAATGCGTTGAAGGAAATCGACCTCATCGAGATTAGAGGACAATTTGCCTACTTTTGGTTACAAACGCCTTATCTACTACCGACGAGTTCAACAAACTATAGATGCATGTATTAGTAGACATGTAAATGCTACTTTATTAGCTACTAGACTTTTGTAAATGAATTTTGATGAAATTATGTCATTTGGACTTCATTCATGTGCGGATAGATAATGTCATATGAATATAATATGTCTTTTTTTATGTGAATGAATTTTGTTGTCATGTATTGGCTATATATGAATTCTACGAAAATTATAATGAACTTATTGTTTACTAGCCTAAAAATGATATTTAATCGTGTTTTTGGGTAACAATTCCAAACAGTTGCAATAAAAGAGCTGTTTGGGATAAGAAGGTCATCCCTCACTGCTCGCCAAAGAAAACCATCATGTATGAGCAGTGAGTGTGAACCGTGGATGAAAACATCATCTCATACGGCTCACTATAAAACTGTCATGCATGACACCGCACATCCCAGACAGTTTCCTTCGCTGAAGTGTCGCGGATGACATCGCACATCTCACTGCAAGAACCATCGTGCATGACATCGCAAATCCCACATGACTTACTAGTAGGAACCGTCTCGAATGACACTGTACATCCTAAACGGTTCTTGGAACCGTGTGGGATAATAGATTTTTATCCTCGACGCCCAATTCTTAACGGTTGCTAAAACCGTCGGGAATAACATTTTTGAACCATGTAAGATGTGTTGTTCTTTACTAGTGTATCTTCCATATTTCTTTTGCTAGAGGGGACGGGTAGTAACAGAAAAAAACTGCCTTCATACCCCTATTTCAAAGACTAGAGTGGGAGATGTAAACCGGTCCACAAAACAATGACAAAAGAGCGCGCGCTCTCTCTCTATCCCTCCCTCCCTCTCTCTTCCCCCGTACTTGATCGTAAATTGTCCTAACAGTATCATAAATTGTCTACACAATGATGCCTCATCTCCACCGTGCTTCTACGATATGAGAACATGATTTTATAATCAACCTCCATCGTTGCTGCCTTCGGCCGCCTCACAAGTAGAAACTAGGCTTATTGGTACATTCACAATTATAAAACAAGCTTTTGTGACTAGACGCAAGCTTCTTTACGATAATCGTCCACTAGCCGGCGCCTCCACTCTGCCATACCGGAAGAAACCGATCTTTCAGTACTTTTTAACGATTGGAAAATATGATTTTATGATCAATCTCCCTCGTTGGCATCGCCGCGCTGCCTCGGCAGAATAAGCTCTTTGATGCATTTACGATTATAAAACATACTTTTACAACTAGGCACAAGCTTCTTACCGTCCACAACAATAGTTTTACACCGACGGTCTTTATATATCTAAGTATTTTACGATCAGATAGTAACGTACTTATGGTCGAGATTTTGCTTAATTCAAACTATACCAAAAATAGGTTTTAGGATCAATAGTCCTGTTTTTCCGATCAAGATAAAAACCCATCCTACAATCGGATGTAGTTATACCTATATATTGTTTCACTCCTTGTAGAAAATATCTAGCGTAACGGAGAGTATACACCTGTAATACAGGAATATGTAGTCAAATATTGGTTTTGAAATTATTTGGTGATGGGTGACCGGTTACCACCGTGTGTTACCGTAGCGGGATTTCGAGTGTTGATTTTTCGGCGATTCAGAAGTTTGGTGGAGTCAGTGGTATTTTCAGTTACCATAAGTCCTTGATAAGTTGTTCGGAAAACCTAGTATGGTTAGCAATAAATTAATTTTCTGTATGCATCACGGAGTAAATTAAGCCAAGCATTTTCGTTGAGAAGTCTCTTTTCAAAATAAATTCCTTGAGAAGCATTTCTTTCTTCAAGATGGAAGTTTGAGAAGTTCGACTAGTAGTACCTTTCTACAGGCGACAGAAGGGAGTCCACGATAACTGGTTGCGTTAGGGCATGACACCGAGCTTTGGAAATCTGCAACTACGAACACGTCATGTCTTCACCAAGAGAATATTTTCCCTTGGAGACCTAGGTAGGCTTCTGGTCTCCTTGTGATGGGGACAGACGGTTAGGTAATTAAGGCGACACGTAACACACTTTCGACTTCGTCTTCGAAAATATTTTTGTTTCTGCAAAACTGTCCCCAAATAATATTGTGTTCCCTACCAGAAGACAGGTTGAGCACAGGATGTTTATTTTCTCTCCATCGAAACGCATCAGCATTGGATATACGGATTACTTTCTTCGTCCACAAATGTAAGGCGTGCACAAAATTTAAGGTCTAACTTTGACCAACAATTAAACTAATATTATTGAATTATATAATATAGTAGTAGTACCATTAAATTTATATTCAAACATAATTTTAAATTGTATCATTTTTGTATTACATAATTTAATATTATTATCTTAATTATTGATTAAAGTTGATTCTAAAATTTTATGTAGGTCCTACATTTGTGAACGGAGAAAATATATGTTTACAGTCCATGCTGAAAACGAGGTAACTCATTGTGAGCACACAAGTCCCTAAGACGTGTTGTCCTAGTCGTAATCAATTTCCCTGCAAGAGGTGATTATTGTTTTCGGGGAAATCATCTGCGCTTGCAAATCAGAGAATTGCAGTGGCTCATCCTTAGGAATATACTAAGACGATGACTCGCCGGCATGGTCCTCTTATGTACTACTCCTACATGCATGTCTTTAGTGCCTGGCCTTTTGTGTCTTTGTGTGCTGCTGGCTATGCTCGGAACACGCCTCTGAAGGAGCAGGAAAGAGTTTTTGGTCGGCGTGGGATGGAGCAACATGCTTGTGATGAGCTCCTACTCGGTAGCTGAAGGAGCAGGAAAGAGTTTTCGGTCGGCGTGGGATGGAGCAACATGCTTGTGATGAGCTCCTACTCGGTACGTGCTACTTCCTCAGTCTATACTATAAATGTAAAGTGCATATAAAATTTAAGATTTAATTTTAATAAATAATTAAATTATATGACATAAAAGTGGTACAATTATATTTATATTCAAATGTATTTTTAAATGGTATCACTTTCGTGATATATAACTTAATATTATTAGTTTAATTGCTAGTTAAAGTTAAACTTTAAATTTTATACATGTTTTATATTTATAGATTGAGGGAGTATTAAAAAAACACGACGAATCTGATTCCGTCTTCCGTTGGTACCATGCATAAAGCTTGTCTAGAACTAGCCAGCAACTAACTGTTCAATGGACTACTATGGTCTAAGTACTATCGATACATCCCATATATGGGGAGGCGTACATTACGTTCTCAATTAGCGAAAACGATAATGAGTGATTGACCGTGGGCATGGTTAAACACGCGTGAACTGACCACATGTGGGTCCCACCCCTTCTAACCCAGCCTTATCCCTTTCTTTTCCTCATTTCTCTGTCCCCATTCGGTGCACTTGCCCGCGAGCTCCCTCCTGCTCCTGCATCTATCGGCAAGCAGCAGCAAGCAGCGGCCGCAACAGCAGCTCAGGCGCGCGTGCACGCACGAGGCATGGCAGCGCACAAGCCCCTGGCCACGATCACCACCGACAACCTCATCGCCGCGGGGGCGGGGGCTGCGGAGGCCGACGTGCTCCACGCTGCAGTCCGGCGTGCGCTCGGCGGTAGCAGCGGCGGCGGTGGGCGTGGGAGGAGCTAGCACACGCCGTCGCGCCCTTCGTCATGGCTCGTATAAGGGGATCGCCGCACCCATCGTCTCGTGCGCCATGGAATCAACGCTGCCGCCTGCGGCAACCGCCGACATGGCCCCCTAGCGCCGCCGGGGAGGTTGGGGAAGCAGAGCAGGGAAGCGAGAGGCAAGAGTCTGCGGTGGCTGGAGTGCGGGCTGTTAGCCTGTTAGGGTTGAGCTGGGCCTTTGGGGTTCCGCGGTTTTGGACTTTTTGGTCCGCTATATCGGTTATTTCGATTAACCTGAGACAAAAACCAAATTAACCGAAATTAATTTGATTTTTCATTTTTGACAACTGAAATATGAACGAAAATCGATTTAACCCCTATTCGGTTCCCAATGGGGTTTATGGTTTGTTGGTTTTTGTGCCCAAAGTTTTATTTATCACCAACCACGGATTGGGTGAGCTATTTGTGTGGATTCTGGGCCAACCAAAGCGAGCTGTGAAAATGTGTCAACAACCTCTCTTTTCCCTCCTACGCCTGAACAGAAAACAAGGATTAGATGAACAAACAAAGAAAGAGCTAATTAGTGGCTGCTGTGTTTTGTTGCATTGTTTTGAGGAATGGAATCTGGTTAGGTGGATGAACCTTTACTATAATATTTCCGATAAGGCTAAACAACTCTTAAAATCTGACGCTTTGAATATGGATGTGGTCAACTTCTCCAGACTTTGATTATACTTTTATTTAAATAGTTATTTGTCTTGAAAAATATTTTTATAATATTATAATATTGTCAGATTTGGTAAATCATTTCTAGTAGAAACATGTGGTTAACGTTATATTTTGAAGACCGTGTCATTGTTTAAAAATGTAAGCTCTTCAAGAACTATAGGGAGTAATTATGCATGCATATCCGAAATTAAGAAAGAGGAGTGGTTTTGATGAGAGCCATATTAGTATATGCACAAAACAAACGGAGCCTAACCACGGCGGACGTACAATGTTCAACTGCAACCAGCCTTCAGAATTTGGACGTTTCAATGCCAAACTGTAGTGGAGTAGCTACGAGAGTTGAACCATACTTTGAGCAAATTTAAGCTGAGTGGGTCACCGGACCAATCAGCACCGGGGGAGAGAAGAGAAGCGCATGCATGGTTCATGCGTCCCAGTGCAGCTATCCGCTGTGCGTAGAGCGATAACTGTGCTGCTTCGTGGTGCTCCTAGTGCTGCCGCTGCATAAAACCAAAACAATGCCGGGGATAAGGAGGACAATTAAAAACTCGTTAACGGCCATGTCCACTGCTACTGTCATAAGCTCATAGCGTGCGTGCTTCGTGCAGCTCTGTCACCCCAGCCCAGTTCATGTCCCGAGGTGAGGCCGGCGGTCGCTTATATAGGACCAGGATTTCCGTTGAAACCCAGACCAAACCAAACTCCAACTCATCCCTACTACTCTATCTCTTGCTTACACTACTCATGGCGACCCACCAGAGCAACGGCCACGCTGCCACCGCCGCCCAGAACGGCCACAGCAAAGGCGAGAATGGAGTCGGCAACGGCTACGGCAACGGGCATGCTGTGCCGGAGGAGCCGGTGTGGAAGTTCACGAGGGCCAAGGACGGCGTGCTGGCGGCGTCGGGAGCCAAGATGAGCATCCGGGCTGTGCGCTACAAGATCAGCGCGAGCGTGGAGGAGAGCGGCCCGCGCCCTGTGCTGCCGCTGGCGCACGGTGACCCATCCGTGTTCCCGGCCTTCCGCACCGCCGTTGAGGCCGAGGACGCCGTCGCCGCCGCGCTACGGACAGGACAGTTCAACTGCTACACCGTTGGCGTCGGGCTCCCCGCTTCACGACGGTAAACTGAATGTTATTTTTGTGCTAGTAGTAGAGATTCGTGCGTTTCATGTTCCCTTCGCCCGCATGAGTGTGCTCTCCATGTTTACCTTTGTGATATACTCCAGCATTCAAAAGATTAATTTAGCCCTTCAGGTTTTTATATAGTATCCACGCATGTTTCAAAGTTTTCCACATGATTGCTCCGAATTCAAAGTCATAGTTGTTCTCGTGTGTGACACATGCCTGGGGTGGGATTCCACGAGGTCGCCTCCGCTCCACCGTGTGGCTGCGTTGGGCATCCACACTTCTCGCGCCCAGTAATTCACCTATTTGTCAAGCCGTCGTGAAAGGGTAGTGCATACTAATACGCCATGATTCCGACGTGGCATGCCACTCGAGGACTTGGGCTTTCCAGCGCTGCCGTGCTCACAAAGCCCGCAGGCTCGCTTAGGCAACGAAGAAACTAGGCTTGTAGATTTGGGCTTCTATGCAAGTGGATTGTGGTACCAGACGTGTATCGGCTTCGTCTTCCTTTTCTTGACATTGGGAATGTGCTAGCTATAGAAGTCGATGTTTTGCGCAAGAACACCAGAAAAGAAATGACACAGTTTTGCTAAGAAAAGATTTTAGTGCTGGTGGAGTATTTCTAATTTTTCATGTAGAACTAAAATAAGCGTTGCTATGCTTAATTTCCCATGTTTTTGTCCCAATGCAAATTTTGCAACTCATTGGATCTGTAAATATGTTCTCACATGGATGCATTCCTGTTGGTTACATGCTTGTTGATGAATTGCACACGTTATTTATCTTTGATAGAAAATTATATGTTTTACAAGTATATATATATATATATATATATCTCCAAATTTTATAGGATTATATTAACTTTTTACCTTTTAAAAATAGTGCTGTGGCAGAGGACTTATCACAGGATCTCCCTTACAAGCTATCAGCAGATGACATCTTCCTCACTGCTGGAGGAACTCAAGCCATTGAGGTCATAATCCCAGTCCTGGCCCAACCTGGCACCAACATACTACTTCCTAGGCCAGGTTATCCAAATTACGAGGCGCGCGCAGCATTCAACAACTTAGAAGTTCGCCATTTCAATCTTATTCCTGAGAAGGGTTGGGAGATTGATATTGACTCGCTGGAATCTATTGCTGACAAGAACACTACAGCGATGGTCATTATAAATCCAAATAATCCATGCGGGAGTGTTTATTCCTATGAGCATTTAGCCAAGGTTCAGATCATTTACTTTGTTGGTCGATCTAGTTAAATGTGTGTTACATTTACTAATTTTGGGGTGAGCAGTAGTAATAGAATATTGATGATATTCAGGTCGCAGAGGTAGCAAGGAAGCTTGGAATATTAATCATCGCTGATGAGGTATATGGCAAGTTGGTTTTTGGCAGTGCTCCATTTGTCCCAATGGGCATCTTTGGGCACATTGTCCCTATATTGACCATAGGATCTCTATCAAAGAGATGGATAGTGCCTGGATGGCGACTTGGTTGGATAGCGGTATGCGATCCCACAAAGATTTTACGAGAATCTAAAGTAAGTTTATAATACTCTTTTTGTATGCTTTCGAGTGATTTAGTGTTATGCTAAATATACACTGTTATTTTGTAGATCGCTACCTCAATGGCAAACTTCCTTAATGTTTCAACTGACCCGGCAACTTTCATTCAGGTTAGTCTCTAGCATTTAGTTTGTCTCTTCCTATTTGCTTCTCTAGCTGTGTTCTAGCCCCTCGTCTTAAATACTTGAAAACTAGTTCGTAATTTTTCCTGTAGTGTTTGAAAGTCAAAGTCAAATATGAATAATTAAAGATATGTTTCTTTAGTTATTTATCTTTGTTAACCTCGATTCAATAAAATAGATAAATGATATGATATATTTTTGAGCTACTATTTGAAAATATATATTGAAAATTACTATTATTAGAATATAAGTTTTCTTTGATAAATTGTACCCCTTTTATAAATATGAGAATTTATAAATTTATCACACGCCTTTCTCTTTAGGCATTCATTTATCTCTCGTGGCTTCTTTTGTTCTTTGCTGTTGGTGCTCTTATGCATTTTATTTCATCGAACTAAGTTATGCATGTATTCCTGTTGAATTGACTAGGAAGCTCTTCCAAAAATTATTGAGAACACGAAGGAAGATTTTTTTAAGAGGATAATTGGTCTGCTAACGGAATCATCGGAGATATGTTATAGAGAAATAAAGAAGATCAAATGCATCACATGTCCTCACAAGCCAGAAGGATCCATGTTTGTGATGGTAAGTCTGTTTTATAAAAATATGTTATTGAGGGATGTTAATTAGCATAAATTTAGTACTCTGGGATAAATTTAGGATCGAAATGCATTATACCTATTAAAATTCAGTAGATTATAACTTTTATTTGTTTCCATAAATATTTGTGAAGCTGCATGTATTTTGAAGAATAATGATGCAAGATGAAAGTTATTTTAACAACTTGTCATGTTATATCCTTAGTTCTTATATGTTATTACTATATAATTGTAATCCATAAACTATAATAGAAGAGTCCCAAAGATTTTCTAGAATACTTGACTAGTTTTCAATAATCTTATATAAAATAATGTAAACAGGTGAAACTGAACTTAAATCTTTTGGAGGAGATCCATGATGACATTGATTTCTGCTGCAAGCTCGCAAAAGAAGAGTCACTGATTTTATGCCCAGGTAGGAATGGATATGCTCATTCGAAAAAGCTACATACGTAGAGAGAGAAAAATCTTGTCATAGTGAACATTAGAATTTATTCGACTACTTGTACAAATGTGATGGGTGCTTAGCAAAAGTCAATAATATATTCTGCTATATTTTTGGAGTATCTGTGCATTTCCTATTATTTTCTAACAGGTATAGATAGAGATGATGATCGTGTACGTCTTTCATAACAAACTGTATGACTATTTGTTAGAATATTTATGTTTTTACGTGAACTGGCATATTTTCCCTTATTACATTTTTGTGCTACTCATGAAAATACATGCTCATCCATGTACAAAATTATTATAAAAAACAGAGATTAGTGTTGGAAATTATTATAGTTATGGTTCTTAAGTCTAATTGATCATGTTTACAAATGCTATGACATAAGATGTTCATTGCGAACCACATATATAATTTTTTAATCATCTAAGGAAATGAAATATCTTGATGCACTGGGTGACCAAAGTTTGTCCTCTTAGTAACATGGCCGTTCATAACTTACTAAAGAGCAGTATAGACACATTACTGTGGTAGAAAATTGCAAATACAAAACATAGCACCATTTAATCATATAAGAAAATGTATCATAGCTATGCAATGACACCTAGGTGTATACAATTTATCCTTATCCTTTTAGGGTTAGGGATTTTTTTGACAACTTATCGAAGAAATAGGTCGAGATGTATTACTGTGGGGACGTAGGAGATTTATTTTGCAGTGTTAGACTTAATCCTCTGCTATGTAAAGCTTGATATTTGTTGTATTATTTCAAAACTTAAGAAAACCAAGTTAAGATTCTTGTGCTATGATTGACACAGCTCATTCTCCTTGTATAATCAAACTTGTGTCTCTCAAATGTAGGGAGTGTCCTGGGAATGGAAAACTGGGTCCGCATTACATTTGCTATTGATCCATCTTCTCTTCTGGATGGTATTGAAAGGATCAAATCCTTTTGTCAAAGGCACATGAAGAAGAATCTCCTTGAAGGCTGTTAATTGTACATGAGATTAAAGCTCTTAATCAATTTCGGTTATTTCCAATGTACCTTTAATATAAGTGGAATTTTAAATTCCCTATGAATAAAACTGAACTTTTTACGCACACATACCAGTAGACCCCTTGAATACTACATATTTGCTTTGGTTTGGACAAAATATATTACTTGGATATACTTGAATCATATTGGAGGAGTTAGATTAGGTATTGAAATGACCTTTTAAGAAACACTTTTGCTATGATAGTTGTGATATTTCAAATTACGAAATAGGTATTGTTAAAAGTTCTAGGAATAGTAGTCCACATTTCACCATTTGTATACCTCTACAATGCCAATTTCCTATGACCCAATCTTCAACCAGAGCTTAGAGACGTGGCACGGTGGAGGGTTGCACATGCATGTGACGTGTATTAAGTAACTTGATTTAGATATTTAACAAAGTAGTGAGGTGCAGTGCTTCGCTACAAAAGCACAATAAAAAAAGGGTTGAGGTACAACTTTTTGAAGTCAATTTTGAATCACAAAGCCATCGAGTGCTACAAAAGTACAATGAGCAAGAAATAATAATGTAATTAAAATGCATACTCTTCGAATAAAAACGACACTAATTTGCATCAACTAATGTACTGCTCCTGGTCATACATGGTCAAAACATTTGACCTTAGGATTATCAAATTAAAGATAGACCGAATTATAAGTAGCGTTTTTCAACCACACACTACCTTCTTGGGGGAACAATATGGAAACAGACAAATCAACTCACTTCTAGTGTTTCAGTGCCTTCTTAATTTCACACATATTTGAATTGGACAAAACCTTCTCCACCTGTACCAGGATCATAAGATTTTGAGTAACAAATACTATCCGATATCTGTAAATATATGGCCTATCAGAGAAATTCACCTCTATTATAACACCCTCATTGTTTGGTATGACAGTGTGTGGGACCAATCAGGGTCGGTCCCGTCTTTTCGGAGGCCTAGGGGCGAATTTCAAAGAGTAGACCTGGTTGTGGGCTGAATTTTAGTAATGTTAAATATGTATGTGCAGGATTTGGGCCCTATTTGGGCTGGGCCTAGACCTTCGCCCTTCTTGCCCTGGCCCAGGGTCGGCCCTGGGACCAATACTCTAGAGGGTCTATAGGCTAATTAAGCAAATTTCCACATCTAGTCAAACAACCAAAGGAGGCCAAATTGCTAAACTATGTGGCTTTTTGTTACGAGGGGATGAGTATATATGGTTGGTTGCAAGGATTCTCAAATCTAATGTTTAGTGTTAGGATAGGACTAACCAGCGTGGCCGCTCATTAGGACAAACCACGTTCCGACCAACATCCAACGCGTGGTGGGATGCATGCAAGCCAATACAAAAGGCTAAGATCATCACATATTCCTTTAATTTTAAGAACTCAAAGTATTTTATCTCTCAAACCACATGTCCCATTTATAAATCATTTTCACTGTTGCATTCATTGAGACTAATCATCTGCAAGTGCACATGATCAATTGTAGCATTTTCGATGAGAAAAAGTGTCGAACTAACAAGGAAGTGGTGATTGGTCCTCCAAATCTAAAATGAAATTAAAACAAATAAAAAATGAAGGTTGAAATGCACAATTATCTTTATCAAATATTTGTCAACCTCGAGGATGTAAAAATAATTAAAAGGAGCAACTACTTGACTTAGTAAATAAATTTTTTGGAATAAATAAAATAGAAAAATAAATAAATCTAAAAGTGTTGGGAGAGGTATTCTAACAGCTAAAAATGAGGTATGAGATATATAGATTTACTGGTACTAATTCTCATAAAGATATTGTGACTCTAGGCTAGCATAAGACAAAATTATGGTAAAAACCTAACAAATGGAGGAATATGTTCGTTGGGGAAAATATTGTGCACATCTACTATTAATCCATGTTCGTTCCGCTGTCACTTCGCATCGGTTATGGAATAATGTATTAAGTTTCATACATTTTCTAGTAGATTGGATCTTATAGCTCATTTTAGCGAACCTTCTGTCACTTATCCACCAAGCATCATCTCCTCTCCACCAAGGTGGCCTTGTCTAGCGAAGGGGATGACAAGATAAACAATAACTAATATGATCCCTTTTGGGGTTTTAACCAAATACTCATAATTAATCCCAATAATAAATTAATTGCACCGAAGTATCATCATAATTTGATGGCACCAAAGATGGATGACCACAAAAAATATAGAGAACGTTACATAGTTACTATTAAACACCCAGTAGCCTCGATGAAACACTCACAAGTCATGCAAATCAACAAGAAGGAATAAGAGGTTGAATCCACAAATTTAATGAATAACAAGGTATAAACCAATCTTGAATGCCTTGATGATTTATATGAATTACTAGGAGTTTTCTAGCTATGGTGGCTTTGCTGGAAAGTATGATCAATGGGTGGAATTCGTGGTGGTGATGAAGATGGAAAACTATCGCACTTGGCCACATCTTGTTCTATCTCGCCATCTCTCTCCTCTGTTCACGAGGCAATGACTTCAATTTTATAGAGGGTGAGTACATAACAAGTATATTGAAATTTCCCGTGATTTTCATGATGTTTATTCATTTATTTACTGGATATTATTGCATTTTCTTGCTAATTACCGTTATTGTCCTAAAAAACCATCTATTATTTAAATTGACTTTTTGGAATATTTATGCATGAGGGAGAGTACTGTACAAGGGAGGGCAGCAATGGGGCCCACCTAGCCTAGGTGGCAGGGCCTGCTGCCCAGCTCTGATGCCTGTAGGGGAAGGGCTACCCGATGCTGTCACTTCACCTATTTATTCTCCCACAACGCGTATATCCAAGGGGAGAGTTATTTTGAGATGAAAACCGCCGCCATGCTGTCATATTGATTCTCATCCACCAGAATTTAGATCAGATAATGCCTCTTCATTGGATTGACGAACGTTTTTCACCACCCATTGCCGGGGATCATCACCAATTGATTTAGGGGAGTTGCTACTGTTATATCTCTTTGAAATCACCATGATGATACTCATGTGTTTTCATCCATTTATTATGTTAGAGCAGTCCACCATAGGCATATGGGATGCATGAGAGTTGGTGAATTGTGTTGAGATGCTATGATGCTATTTTATATTTATTTTTAGAATAATTTTAGATTGTGATGATGTTGTTTGTTGCTTTTTATTATTATTTATAGCCTTAATGCTTGTTGTTGTAGGGCCCATGCAACATGATCTTAGAACTATCGTTCATATTGCAATATTAAATACGTATTTGTGCTATCCATTCTACCTCCCATTGAGTGAGTATCGAGGGTAAGGGGTTTTCAATGCATAAGTTTGAGGAATAATATGTGCCACCATACTTTCTGCTTTGATCTGATATATCTTAATTGACCACTTCAATATTGGACAAAAGTAATGTTCTTGATGATATGCATCTATGTTTGATTCCATGTCTACAACATATTCAACTATGCAAATGAAATATTTGTGTCCTAACATATGATTAGCTATCTCCACATGAACTCATGTACCACCTCCCGTATAGCCAACCCATCATTATTGTTATTAGCTTTTTCGTTAGTCATTGCTCTCTTTATTTAGTTTTTATTAATTCTAATTTTATTATTAATAGTTTTTATTAATTCTAATTTTATTATTAATAGTCTGCCAACAATATTATCTATCACCATTACAAGTGACACTTAATTTAAGTCATCATTGGGTTAGTATAGACATCTTTAGCATCTCTACATATCATATTTCTACCTTTCTTTTATTTTTGTTTCTCAGAATTAGTCATCACAGGAACTGGCTATAAGCCTTCGGAGCACTTTAGCGACCAAGGTAACCCAATCAACAAGATCGATAAACCCTAACCGAATCGGATAGGGGGGAATGGAAGAAGAGAAGGAGTGACACTTACCAGGAGTGGCACCACCGCCGTGTTACAGTGCGTTGAGTCTTCACCATCATATGGTGGCAACGATGTTGAGTTCTAGTAGGGAGTAGAGCGCTGAGGTGACTGGCGAAGGAGGAGGATATTCATGACATGCCACCGATGGAGGGGAGCCAGATGAGCACTGGCAATGCCAAGGCTAGGACGCCGAAGCCACCATCACCATCTCGGGCAACGCGGTGTGGATAGCCACCCGAGGGGTTCGCCTACCGCAGGGTAGCACGAGCAATCGTTGAGGAGGGGTGCTAGCACGGCTAGAGACATGCAAGCGACCACCTCTAGTCTGGTGAGCCGGAGGCCACCCTCATGGTCGACCTCACTGAAAAGGACAAACGTGACTGGAGCCATGTGGGCACCGAGACGACTGGTGCACTCTCACCATCAACGTGGGAGGCCGGCCGGGGAAATCCGGGCCATGTGGTGCAGCCGATGCCGGCGAAGCCAGAGCCTGAACCCTAGGGTTTGTGGCGGCGGCGCAACTTGACACATAGAGAAGAGAGAGATGACACGGTGGGGTGGAACCGACGCGGGCAGAGGAGGGAAGCACAGAGGTACTCTTGCTGGCATTGATTACGGTGGAGGTGTGGGGAGATTGGAACGGTGGAATTGTGGGAGTCGTGCTCGGGAGAAGAAAGGGGATCGGGTGAGAGAGTGAGAGAGAGGATAAGGAAAGAAAGAGGGAGGGGTCGGGGTGCTAGGTGGGCCAATGGGGTCAGGCCATCCAGGCCCATTTATCCCACAACCTAGATTGGGCCGGCTTGGCCCAACAGGCCAAACCACTAATCCTTCTGTGACACGTGGGCCCCTTTCATTAGAATGTGTTTTAACCACTTAAGTGAATATATGTCGATGACATGTGGACCCAGTGGATGGTTTGACCAGTCTGTAATTGACTAGGGTTAAGATATCAATGAGTGTAAAAATTAATTTTCCTATTAATTTAAATAGGAACTCAATTTCTAGAATTACATAAGACCTTTTAATAAACCTTTGAAAAATCATAACTAGTTCATATAAAATCAGAAAACTATGAATAATACACCAAAACATTTAGAAAAATGATATCTGATCTTTCATACATGTTTTCATAATAGGAAAAATTAATGACTAAAAAGAGGAATTCAAGTGTTTCCCTCTCGCCGGAGATTCTTCGGAGTGTGATATTTTAAGCATCTAGACTCCGATTAACTTGATTCCATTTGTATTAGTCTTGATTTTAAAAGTAACATGCCATGAAATGAATTTCATATCAGCATCATGTTGATGTCTAGTCATCATTTTTCGGTGTTTCTACTCTTTCGAGCAGACAATGGAGTTAATGTAAGCTATGAGCAACATCCTGAGAAGATCTAGGACTATGTCCAGCAAAGCGAGTAACCCCTCCTTTGACCATGTTGACAATCCTATTATTTACAAAGTTATTAGTTGTATTCAACTTGGTTATTGCATGTGTTCAACTACTACTTTATCAGTAGATAATTAAATTCCTATTCTTTTCATGAAACTATCTTGTAAACTAAATGTCATATCAATTCCTTCCAACCTAGCTTGATTAAGAGCTAGTAAAGTCTGTAGCAACCCGTTATATCATTATCACATGCTTAGACTTGTTGATTCATGATCCCTCGGTTAGCTTGATGAATCCATATATCATGGGTGGGCTACAGGTGATGATGTTTAGAGAATAAAGAACTTGACTAATAATCATTAGGATTAGACAAAAGGTCATGGTTGGGAACCTAGTGGGTTATCTCGTCTTCCCGCAAGGCCGGTTTCTAATGTACATTGATCCAAAATTTGTGTACTTCTACGTGAGTGGTATAATGAGACCACGCACAACTAAACAATTTCCTAGTCTTAGTATATGAGCTTTATTTAGTTCGTTGTTTCTAGTTGCAGTGTGGGTGAAAATTGATATGATATGGTGTGGTATCTCAATATAAGGGTGAGGTGGGCACATAGTCTTGAAGCGGCTGGGGATGTGCCTCGATTCACAACTTATAGGACTGTGTCAGGGTACTGGCTGGACTGGTGTACACGGATTGACTCACATGGGTGGCTCATTTCTAAATCGAAAGTATTGTAATAGTCGTGTTCTATCATCCTCTGCCGACACATCTCGTGAAGTGTGATAAAGCGTTGACATTAAGAGTCGATCTATACGTGTAGATAAAGATGTATACCCATGCAGGATTATAACTATTCGAATAGCCATGTCCGCAGTTATGGACAGCTTGGTGATTACCTGCGTCGAATTAGACAACTTCATTGTTACTCTAAAATTGCCAAGTTTGGTTTAGAGAAGTGACTATTTCCTCCTAGGTTGAGTTGAGAAAGAGTCGAGTTGGTCGTACCTTGGTGGTGACAGAAGCAATAGATTAGCTTGGAATAATGCTTGTTTACATGCTTATAAAATTGATCTAGTAGTTGGTTTATATCTATGTAGAGTAATGAAAAGTAGAAATTGGCTTTATGCAAAACAATCCATAGATGCCCCTTTTTGATACCGTGTACATCTATTATTAGTTTTGCTGTAAGTCTTGCGAAATACAATTTGTGTACTCATCTTGCTATTATTATGATCGAGATGTCCACTCAGTTGACTTCTATGGGAAGAATCAAGTACGACAACGTCTTGGGTTAGGGAATCCCAGGTAACGATCCGAGAAGGTTATGGTATCACTCTAATATTATTCTAATGCCATCTTATGGCATGTGTTAACCTTGCAATTATCTAGGTTAATATTATACTTTTGCTGTGTTTGTGCTTGGTCATTCGACCATATGTGCATCCACTTGTTACATTTGCTTGTTATAAGAGTTATCTATTATTGAAGTTTACTGTTGGGTGTTATAGAGCTCTGTTGTGATACATGTTCTTTCTAGCATGCTTCATGTGCTCTGCATGTATGTATAAAGTGAATGAAGTATGCAGTGGTTTGGAATTCATTTTGTGAAATTGTTAGCGATGATAATTGATCTGAAACGACTCTCTAACTGAGAAATTGAGGACTATATCACTCTACTCCATCTGTGCATTAGTTTGTTGGGATGAATTTGAAGTTAATGTTCTGGCTTAGTTAGGTAAGAGTGTGGACACTATATCACTCTACTCAAGCTAACGCATTCAATTGTCGGCTTGAGGTCTGGGTTGATGCCTCGGGTTCTTCAAGGCCTTTTTAATCTACTTTTCTTGATATATTTATATCTCAACAACCAAAGTCAGGGTTGATGACCTGGCTTGTACGATGATTATAACTGAGGTTTTACAACTTAAATTTTAGGTCCTGACAGTTTTGGTATCAGAGCCGACCTGTCTGTAGAATAACCTTTGCAAATGACCATTGTCATGGTCTAGAATTAAAAATTTATTTTAAAGCTAAAACTGAGTTGAGAGAAATACAAGTATAATTCTCCTAGCTCCTCTAGCATGACAAGAAGCTAGCCAGGTCACAGCTTTTTCAAGGGAAAGTCCTTTTGGTTCCCTGTCACCGTAAGACCTACTCAGGCTATGAATGGCATCTCCATGTTCCTCACTATTCCCTCTGCCTCTCTGCACTCAATCTCTTATGTTCTCCTCCTAATACTATGGGCTAACTGTGTGACATGAAGTTGCACATGTGGATGCAACCAGACACGCCAGGACAAGCTCATGCCGATGCGTGCATGCCCCGGACACACACTGGCCGCGCTCCGAGCGAGCACAGCTCGGGCACGTGTGGCATCTCCGTGCCATCCGTTGCTTCAATGCAGTAGCACCTTGTTAGCTCACATCGAGGACCTCCTCTCTTCCCCTCTGATGCATGCCACCTTGCCTTTCTCATCCAGGGCCCTTCCCTCGCCATCCTTATCCACTCCCGCGGCCGCATGCATGCCTCATCATGATCCCGCCTATATAAGCGACCCCCAAGCCTCCTCGTTCTCTCCAACACCTTCCCCTCCTCCTTCCTTAGACACAACCACCACCAATTCTTCTCCTAAGCCCTTATTCTTCCACTCCGAACAAACCTCCCTCGCCTCGAAACCGTCATCGGCCCTCTTAATTTCCCAACAAGTCCGCAGGATCGAAAATGCCCAAACCTCACCGGAACCGTCCTCGGCCCTATCCCGAGTGGCGGCACTGCCCTTGTCCAACTACCTGGTGGGCCACTGCCTTTTCTTTAAATCAGCAAAGTGATATGTGTCGGGTGTCACTGACAAGCATGTCCCGGGCCTCCCGCTGAGCCCGAAGGCAGATTAAGTGGAGGCACCCCCTTAGATTATGCCTCCAACGTCACCGATTCAGCCAGGAGCCTGGTTCAGTTGTCCCGAACCATTTTCAACCTTGGCTGAACCGGTTTAGCCGATTTTAGGCCAATCTTGGAGATCTATTTCCGGTTCTGGGTTCACAAGTTATGCTCTACCTTCCTATTGAAACACATTTTTTAAATTTCAAACTCTTTTCAATAGAAACAGAGGAGGATTCAAATTACTTAAGAAATTGATTTTCTTTAGAAATCGAATATGGTCAAAAGTAATTCTAGGACAACCTAAAATGTTTTATGAGCATTTTCACAAAACTTTAGGACCTCTATAACCTATAGGAACTACACAACCAATTTGATTTTAAATAAAACATAATGGTTTGATTTTCTCTCATATGCAATACCTATTATTTCGTGATAAATGACTTTGACAACAAATTAGATATGAGTCCAGAGAACCTTATGAATCTTTATTTTCTTACTACCTTAATTAAATCTGAAACCAACCATAGTAGGTTTTGAGGTTTAGTCTTAACATGTATGGGAGAGAGAGAAGCTTATTACCTCCTTTTTGCTCAAATGTCTTGTTTGAGGGAACGTCAAGTTAAATCAAAACCCTAGAACCCCAAAGTATTTTCTAGTATAAAAGCATGTCATGAGCATACCATATGTCGGCGTAGAGACGCCTCTAGCGGTGGTCCGATTGGACCCCCTTTGGGATTCGGCCGGGTGCGCAGTAGGAGTCCTTTTGTGAGCCGGCTACGATTTTCGGAGAGGAGGATCTAATGCAGGAGACGCAAAGATTTATCCAGGTTCAGGCCACCTCGGAGGTGTAAAACCCTACGTCCTGCTTTTGTGTGTGTATATTGGTGATTATCGGAGATTACAAAGCCCTTGTCTGCTCCAAGGGAGTTCTTCTCCAGGAGATCTAACCCTAGCATTCTTCAACCTAAGGAAAGCTCAACCGAAAAAGAGTCTAACCCTTTGCATGGCCTCGATTCTCCCCTTATATACCCGGGGGTTTACCACAGTGGCCGAAAGGTACTGCTGAAGACGTGGGCACTACAGGGCTGCCCATGCCTTACACTTAATGCGCAGCGCGGACTTCCGTATAGGACGTCTCCCCGCTGCGCCTCGAAACAGCGACTCTGACACCTTTATGCCCGACGGGTCCCGCGGATGGAGACTTACCGGGCTTCTTCTGACAGAATTGGTGAGACACCCGCTCCTGGGCCCGGGCGTCAGCGACCAAACCCACGCAACGGAGCGCGCAGGGACGCGTCCCAAGGGGCAAAAAGGTTGACAGCGACAGGGGCGTGCGGTGCGGCGCGCCCGGTCGGTCAACAGACCTGTCAGTCGGGCCCGCCTCTCGTCAGGGATGATAGCCAATGGTGCTTTCGCCTGAGCGGGTGGGGCCCGGCCTGACCGTCATCATGCCCTCACAGGGCTTAGGGTTTCTTGTCGGAATGACTGGTATTAAATGCCTCTGCCAGGGTCGAGGCTTGTTGGAGAAGCTAGCCGCTCGATGACGTGCCCAGAGGAGGGCCCCACGGGGGGACACGACAAACCCCGAGCACTTCGGTTCCGAGCAGCTCCTTTAACTGAGAGGGGCGCCAGCTGTCTCAGGCTGCCCCCGGGCGACCTCGAGCGCTCGGGGAGCACTCGTTGGAGGGCCGCTCGGGGCCCCTTACGGGGGGGAGCTCCAGGAGGAGTGCTCGGGGGGACATCCCGAGCACTCCCCTGGGCCCCACACCTCCCGGGACGCCGGGCGCTCAGGTAAGAGGCCCCGAGCGCTCCCTTGATTCCTGAGCCTTAAACTCTCGGGAGCCCAAGGCCCTTTCTGGTTACTCGCGCGGACGCGATGCCCGAGGAAGACCCCCGAGTGCTTAGGCTTGACCGCCGGATTCACTTGACAGCCGGGGCGGGGCCCATGACCACACCGACCCGGCCGCCACGTGTCTCGCTCCGCGGCATCTGATTGGCCTCCGCCGGCGGTTCGAGGGACCCTGGGCCCCATCCCGCCGACACCATACCATGATGCGCCTTTGGTTCTTATTTGGAGTTTGTCGACGTGGTTGTTTATTCGTCACCCTTTTTAACGTGTAGCTATCGACGTATCGGATTTCCTCGAGGGGGATTCCGAGCTTCCACAGTGTCAACTCCAAGAGGAATACCACTATCCCAACTTGCCAGGCAAGCATCTCCGCCTTGATCAGGTTAAACCCTATATATTCAAAACTTAATTATGTTGATTACGAACCATGCATGCTATCTTAATAGGACTACTATTTTATGTTAGTAGTAGTTACGCCCTATTATTGCATGTGATCGGTATACCAACCTTTGTCGCCTTAGGAATAATTCCCCTACTGGTATGGTAACAGTAGCAGGAACTTAGGTGTAGTATATAAACCCTATGCTTAAACCCGCAGTAGGAAAAATAAATTTCTTGACAAGTATTATGAAATACTTGTTCATGGGTGAGATGGATCGTCGAGAGGTATCCATTGTCCAAAGGAAAGTGTTGGTGAAAAGGATTTTGCAACAAAACCCTAAAACAAAACGGAGTTGATTTCGATCCGAGTGGGAGATATAAGGTGGTGTTGGAAAGGGAGGCTGTCCGAACAAGGATACCTTATGTGACATTGTTAGTATCTAATCCTTGGTGGCTTGGAGATGATATGGAGTCTTGCTCAGATCAATTGAGGACCGAATCTAAGTGCCGCTCAGGCAAGTTCATATCTTATGTCCACTTGTCCTTTATGGAAAGGACTTGAGCTAGTATTTTGTTTAGTACTAGCCTAAGAACCCATAGGCGATAGGTGGAAAGTACAAGAGAGTAGGTTAACTCCTGAGGGCCTTCTCGTAGTTCAGTGTCGGAAGTTGTTTAACACAAAGATGGGTCTGCATTGTGCCGTGGTTTAACAAGTAGTGTGGAAATGGCTCATCTGGCGGGTTCATCGTTAAGGCTAAATGGAAGAAGAGTCTTGTTGTAATAACCCTGCCGATACACCTCATGAAGTGTACCCGTTAGTACTCAGCAACAAGGGTGACTTACATCTTGTGGGTAAAGCCATACAACCTTTGCAGAGTGTTAAAATCTATTCGAATAGTCACATCCGCGGTCATAGACACAACTTGGTTAGGCCACACCCTTATTAGTCTTTGTTTTGCTTATATGAGTCTAAGACATAAGCATGATGTGCTTATAATATATCTGTGAGCTTCTTGTATGGGACGGGAAGTGTGGAAATGTGAAGAAGTCGTTTTATAAGGGGTAGAACAGAAGTAATGAGTTGTACCCGTGGTGGTCGGCCTGATGGGATGAAAACCACAGCAGATACTATCATTTTAGCTCAGTAGATTGAGCTTGTTTTGCAAAAAATGCTTTTCTAAATCTATTAGAGTACTTTGAATGACGACTTGCCTTCTCGCACAATATGAGACCTAGGCTAGAGATTTATTTCTTGAATAAAGCCTCGCATGGTTAAGGTCGTATACAAACCTCTACGGGATGCTTGAGAGCACTTGGCTTGTTGATTGGCCAAACGAAGAAGAGTACCTCTCCAAAGATGGTAGTGACTACGAGTACTATGGTGTTACCCTAGTCGGTTGCCTGTTAGGTGTGGCATATTGATAGGTGTCTACCACGTGTATCTCTTTTCGCTGCAGAACTCTTTAAATTCGGCCAATAGGCCATCTATGTAAAATAAAGACCATGCCAGTCTATGTATCAGATTCTGTATCGTTTGTATGACTATGGTATCCAAGTCAACTTATGTGTACTGGTTACTGATCATGGGACCATTATGGTAAATACAAGGGTTATCCGGTCCTTAAAATCGAGTACTCCACATTAGAGTAATTTTGTTTTTATCAATCATACATAAATCTGCTCCTAGTTATAAACCTGCTATTCCTAAAGAACCTGATCCTGAAAAAGAACAGATGCGATACCTAAGAAAGCTTCAGGTACTCGAAGAGGTACTAATTATAAAGCTAAAATTGCTATACCTAATTAACCTAGCTCTCAAATTGAAGTTATTATTACCATTGCCTCTAGGAAACCTTAATCACCATCTGAAACAACATCACTCATATCCATGTCTTAGCCATCATCACCTTCAACAACAGCACCACATACACCTAGAGATACTAATGCTTTGAATGCTCAATTTGGTGATATGCATATTGTTGAGAATCCTAATATTGCTACTGAAATTGGTCCTATTGGTAGAAATGCTTTGAATGATGCTTTAATGCTGTTGTTTCTAAAACATTGAGGAAGGATGTGAAATATGAGAAGACTAGTAATGAACAATCTACTGCTTGGAATGAATATTTTGGTGAATCACCTATCCTTCATAATGATAATATTGATGCTTTCTTTGTAGTGATCCTGATTTAATTGCTTTTGATAAAAGATTAAATTTTACTAAACATGATGATGATACCCCCTTTTGCATCTTCGTAAATTGGGAGACCTTTGCTGTTTGAGTAGGAAGAAAACCTATCTAAGGATGTTATGCTCCTGAAAATGTTTCCGTTTTCATTGCAATGTGAAGCTTATAAATGGTTTTATTCTTTAGACCCTTGTAGTATAAAAGACTGGAGTCGATGTTCAGTTGCTTTTATTAAGAAATATTATCCTCCTTGCAAAACTCTAAATATAGAGCAATAGTTGTCAACTTTAGGCAATAAGAACTTTTGCCTAAAGCTTGAATGAGATTTAACATATTACTGAGAGCTTTTCCTGTTCATAATTTGCATCAGCATATTCTTATTGAATCTTTTTATAATGGTTTAAATCCTCGTGATAAGGCTCATTCAGATGTCCTCGTGATAAGGCTCATTTAGATGAGTGTGCACAAGGATTTATAATGAATAAAACTCTAAATGAGATGAGGTAATTGTTGGATAGTATTTATAATAACTATGCAGGTTGGAACATTGAATTCGATGAGGATGAAAAGCCTCAAATTCAACCATTAATATATGAGCTCTAACCAAAGATCAAGGAAGAATTTGATATGGTAAGGAAAGAGAAAGGTATAGCTATACACTCGCTTACTCACTTACATGTGATAGCTATCAACATGATTAATACTGTTGTTGAAAAATAACTTCTTTTTGATGCTATTCAAATAATGAACCTGTGCATGTTATAGAAAAACATCCTAATATTAGTGTTAATTTAATTTGGTATTGGCAAAAAGGTGATCTTGATCTTAGTAATGAACCTCATGCTAATATAGGTTATATAGAAAATTCTATCAGAGATCAATTGAAGTTTAATTTGAGATATCAAATAAAATTTCTAGTCATGAAAATAAGATTGTGAAGTTGACTCATAAAGTTGTTGATGCTCATTATGTTATCTGTAATCTTGCTAAATATTCTAAAATGGTAGAAAATCAAGTGGATCCAGTTGTTAGAACCCAGCAATTAATTTTGGATTTTCTATTGCTAAAAGAAATTTCAAAAAGGTTTATGATATTGAAATTGATCTAGGACCTAGTGAATTTGACCTAAAAGAAATCAAAAAGACATGTTTTGTCTTTGAGAAATTCTAGCAAGTTTGATCCTAAAGCTAATCGAAGCCTCGAGTTGATGGATTTATCTCAACCACCACCATTAGACACTCAAGAAACTCAATCCCTAGAAGAGATATCCTTTGTTCTTGAAATTCAAAATCAAGAACCAGAAAAAGAAATAGTGCATGAAGAAGAAGAAGAAGAAGAAGAAGAAGAGCCTCATGAAGAAATAGAGGAAGAAATTGATAAAGTTCAAGATCAACATAAAAATGCTGAGGCTGAAGAAGATAAAGGTAAATAAGAAGACAAAGATGAGAAAGGTAATGAAAAGGAAATTGCTAAAGAACATGGTAAGGAACGTGAAACTTGGATCCAAAAACTTTTACTTGATCCTAGTAAGAAAATTAAAGCTAGGAATGATGAACATTTTGAGAAATTTATTGACATGCTTAGATGTATATACTTACAAATTCTTGTTATTTATGCTTTGAAACCAGCTCCTTATAGCAAGTATATGAAAGATATTATTAATAGAAAAAGGTCTATTTTTTATGATGCTATAAGAACTTTGTTTGCTGATTAAATGAGGAGATCCTGGAATTCCTATGCTATCATGCACCATTATGATGATTTGTGTGATTTAGGTGCAGGTCTTAGTGTTATGCCATATTCTCTTCATTTAAAACTCAATTTGGGATAATTAAAGCCATTTTTTATTTCTTTGCAAATGGCTAATAAAACAACTGTTAAACTTGTAGGCATTATTGATGTTGTTCCAATTAGCTTAGCTAATACTTGTATATCTTACTGATTTTATTGTGCTTCATATGCCCGAGGATGTTACTTTATCTATTATTCTCGGTAGACCTTTCTTAAATACTGCAGATGCTATTATAGATTGCCTGGATGGCAAAGAAACATTTATGGTCAATGGAGAAGAACATATTAAATATTTCAAAGAACGGTGAATATCATAAATATGTTCCTCCACTTTTATTATTTCTGTACGATTTTTCTAGTTCTGTATAACTATTTCTAAAATCGTCAACTATATGATCAAATCGTGACATATGTGATCATAGATGGAATTCAGTTTCTAAAACGCCGCAGGTAAATTATTCTAACACCTTATATACCTAATATATTAATATTATTTCTAACACTAAGCTACCATGCTAATACTAAACTACACAAGACAAAATTCTGTAATTAATGTATTCCAACTAATTAATAAACTAAATCGACAATTTTTTTTCAAAATTAGGGTTTACCTTAACGACGAAAAATCCCGCAACACCGTTTCTCTCTTCTCTTCCTCTCCTCTTCTTCCTCCTTTTCCTCTTCTCTTCTCTTCTCTTCCTCTCCTCTTCTTCCTCCTTCTCTTCTTCTCTTCTCTTCTCTTCCTCTCCTCTTCTTCCTCATTCTCTTCTTCTCCTCCTTCACTTCTCTTCCTCTCCTCTCTCTCCAACGCCGCGCCGCCGCCGGCCCTCGGCCTCACCGCGCCTAGCCGGCCGCCCCCCACCGCCGACCCTCGCCTTGCCGCTTACCTCGCCAAGCGTGCCGCCGCCGCCGCCGCTCGCCCTCGTGTGCGTGTGTGTGTGCCGCGCGTGTGTGGGGAGTGAGTCGGGCTGGTAAATGCCGACTAGGCCTAAGTCGGCCAGTCATTTTCCGACTAGGGGTCAAGTCGGCCGATGGGCTGCCGACTAGAGGTTCAAGCCGGCCGATGGGTTGCCGACTAGTCGTGTCGTCCAGGCATGGGCCGACCTAGACTATAGTCGGCTTTTGGTATGCCGATTCCGTCTTTTCGGCATTTGGGCGGCCGACCAGGCCGTATTTTTGAAAAAAAATTCATTTCATGTTGTACTGCTGTGATTTACGGGAAAAAAATAATATTTTAAAAAAATTCGAGCTATTAAGGCAACTCCCAAAACCAAGTAGCTACCTTTCCCTTTTTTTCGCTGAACACAACCAGGAATGAACCCAATTTGATACTGTTTGTACTTGTATTCAATAAAAACATTTCTATGGTTCATAGAAGATAGAAGAGCTCACACAAATATGGCTATTCCTAATTCTATTTCAAAAATCTTTTACACAAATAAGATTTATTTCAATAAAAATAAGATAAAAATGATAGATCTTTTAAAAAATACTGTAGAAAAATGATTTAATTGATTGTCTATTCTTAAGTTGTCTAAAACGTTTCTCAAATCCCAGTCACCTTTCTAGGGCCTTTTCAATTCACATGATTACAAAAATTCTAGGGCCTTTTCAATTCACATGATGACAAAAACACAGAAATAGTAAAAACACATAAATTGAGCTTGTTTATTCATAGGGTTGTAGAAAATAGGTATTGGTGGATGTCTAGATTGCTGTAAAATTCTTTTATTTTTATAGGATAAGAAATGGTTCCTACAAATCAAATGATATATTTATAAAAAAATTCCTAAGGATCAGAATTCTCCAAAATTCTTCTAAGGATCATTTGAATCAAGGAGGCCCTAGGCCTTTGCATTCACCATCATCCATCCTCGTCTCCACCATACTATGTAACCCATAAACTAAAGTTTTAGTAATGTTTTACAAAAATTACACATTTTTAAGACTGCAATTTTAGACTCAATAATGTGTAACTTATTGTGACTGAGATTTACGAAAATTGTATGTAACTGAGAATTAGCAAAACCCAACATTTAAATATTTCTAAGTTATTGAAAAATTTATGCAAGGAGAAAAATCTCGAAAGAGTTACTCCGGACAATCAATATTCCTCACATGTTTGCGGTATAAAAAGATCACAAAATTTCGCTTTTCTAATTCTGAATTTTTGATATTTTCTTTCAAATTTCTTTATTTTCAGATTTTTTTCCTTGCTTGTGCTAACGGTCAAAGGTCATTGACCAGACAATAGGGGCAGGTGGCAGAAAGAAGAAGACACTAGACTAGGGTTCAAAAAAAAAGAAGACACTAGACTAAGTAGCGAGGAAAAAATAGTGCCCGGATTCCCATGGCAGAAGGGGACTATTAGGCAGCGAAGGAGTGGCAAAAGAAAGTTTCTCTTAAGAAAAATATCTATAAATTTCCCGCATCGAACCATGCCCAATTCAGAATGTTGAACATAAATCAAACTTGAATAAAAATATCTGCCCATGGAATTCTATCCATGCTCGACTCAGACTGTTGATTTGGACCATACAAGGACTAGGTCATATACAGGACCGTAGCCAATCCATTCCCTGTCAATAGATTTCTGAAGACACAACATAGGCACATGGCTACTGCATCAATAGATAAATGAAACAAACAGCTGACGTATGCAGAGTAAGAGGTCTAAACAACCGAGTCAAATTGGGGCGGCGAGCGACGAACAAAATTGACTTGATAACATCAAGGAGCGAAGTCCAAAACTTATTAGCTTCAGCACATTAAGCTGGGCACCATCGCATTACCCATGAAAAAGGAGGAAACGTTGTAATAGTAACATAGAGCAAGTTCACCGCAGGAGCAAGAAGAAGAGCAGCTCGAGAAGCCGAGCTGCTTCGCTTCGCTTTGCTTCAATCTTGGCTTATTGTCATCTCTTCAGCCAATTCCTCCGCCGGCGGCTACTTCTTTTTTAGGACGGCAACGCTGCCGTCCTTCTTGGCGACGATCACCGTGGTGGCCATGCCGAGGAACATGCCGTGCTCGACGACGCCGGTTATACGGAGCAGGCGATCGCTGATCTCGTTTAGGTCGCCGTGTATGCCGTCCTCGAAGAACATCTCCACGATGTAGTTGCCGTTGTCCGTGACGAACAGCACCTCCTGCTCGCCGCCGGTCTGGGACTTGACCGTCCTGAGCCTGGCGTGGAAGCCAGGCAATTTGTCGAACACCTTGCGGATGAGTCCCAGCGTGTGGGCGCTGCCGAAGGGGACGACCTCGACGGGCACGGCCCCTGTGCAGCCGAGGCGGGGGACGAGCTTGGACTCGTCAACGATGACGACGAAGCGGCCGCCGGCGCCCTCGATCATCTTCTCACGGAGGAGCGACCCGCCGCGGCCCTTGACGAGGTTGAGCTCCGTGTCGACCTCGTCGGCGCCGTCGATGGAGAGGTGGATCTCCGCGGCCTCCCCGAGGGGGAGCATCGGGATACCGACGCGCGCCGCGTGGGCCTCCGTCTTGAGGGAGGTGGGCACCCCGGCGACCCCACGCAGCGCGCCGGTGCCGAGGAGGTCCCCGAGGCGGTCGAGCGCGTGCGCGGCCGTGGAGCCCGTGCCGAGGCCCAGCGTCATCCCGGACTTCACCATCTCCACCGCGCGGTGCGCCGCGACGCGCTTCAGGTCCTCCTGGGTCGTCGCCTTGGGGGAGGCTGCTGCCGCGTCGAGGGCTCGCGGCGGCGAGGCGGCGCTGCCCATGGCGGCGGGGTGGGAGCGAGGGTTTCTTGGAGGGATTGGGGTGGGAATGGGAAACGGGAGGTGGGGGATTCTGCGAGGGATTTGGACCCTTGGTTTCAGAGGGAATTTTAGGAAAGGAGGCGGGAAAGGTGAGGACTGGAGCTGTGACTCTGAGGCGATGATAGAGAATCGGCGGCATTTAGGACCGAATGCGTGAAAGACATGGGGCCTTCCACAGGGATAAGACCAATATAAAACAAACAATAAGTGACGAGAAAGTACATAATTACTTTTTCCATTATGTAAGACATATTTTATTTAGCTACGACAATATTTTAATTAATAATTGTTTTATTAATATATAATTTATATGATACAAACTCACGACTGTATGTAAGTACTTTTAAGTATAAATCTAATGACATCAATTTTATGTCACATAAACCTCAAATTAATAGAGTAATTTTTTATCAAAATCTTGTCTTAACCAAACGAAATATACTTTGCACTAGAACGGGAAGGCGCGCGTTGCTGCGCCCGTGGTGAAATTCGTGAGAATTAAATGGTAGATTTTTATTAAGTTGTGAAATACTTGAGACATTATATTATAGAATGATAAATGTTTAATCGTGGAGGCACGTGTTGCGGTATTTATTGTCTAATAGATAACAATTGAATAACAATTGAAGAAGCATAGGAGATATGTATATAAATTGTTTCTAATAGAGAGAAAAAAATTTGAATGGATATTGCTTAGACTTGTTAGGCTTTGTATCCGGGATTGGATGATATGTTTTGAACTTAGAAAGAGCGCAAAATATTCATTTTTGATAGCAAAAGGGAAATTAGGTGGTACAGATATTGCAATGGAAGCACGAAACAAATGGAATAAACATAACTGATAGGGAGAAGAACTGGAAGCAACGTCGTATAGTGACAAAAGGAGTCTTGTATATGAAGGATTTTATAAGTTAAGATAGACTGCTTTATGTTTTGGGCATTCATTAGCTGCAAAGGGTACTGAAATGAAGAGAAAGGTGCCTGGAACACTGGCAACGTTCAATAGGTAGAATAGGGCAGTTAGGGAAGTGACACAAGGAAATCCTGATTGTCTTGGTTGCTGGTAATCGGACATGTCATAGTGAAGCGCTTTGCATGAAGTACTTGAAAATGTACCTGTAAAGGAAACGGCATTCTTAAATGAAAGCTGATTTTGGAGAGCGTCCTAATCAACAGGCAGAAAACATATGGATGATAGATGTGTAAAGGAATTATGATTGTCATTGCTGTAGACAGTTGTATAGATTGAGTAATACACTATCTATTCTATGTTAGGAGTACGTTTCAGTGAGGAAATTTAACAAAATGTCTAGCACAGGCAGGAACTGGAGCAAAAAATCAACAAACATGTATATACGACATCAAGCAAGTTTGTGTATAGCAATAATGATTGCTATTGTTGTCAAGCAAAAGATATGGATTTAGTAATATGTTATCCATTACATGCTAGGTTTAGGTTTTAGGAAACATGCTATATATTATGTATAGCACAGGCAACAATTGGGTAAGAATAATACTAATTATTCTGGCACTATTCATGTAGATGTTGCAGTATGGAAATATGCATATTCAATTGGATAACAAACTGGATTTTGTGAATGTTCTAAAATTTAGCGCAACATAGGAGCAATATAATAGCACATTGTGACTGTTTTGATTTTCAATTGTGGATCTGGACAATGCAGCATGGAAGGAATCATAAAACAAATAGGAATGGAACAATTTATCAGTTATAGGACTAACTGGATAATTTGGTGTGGTTACACTTCAGCAAACAAAGCTGAGGAATGCTGACGTCAAACATATAGGGTATCACTTAATTTTGAATATTAATGTTGGTTCAATTCTTGCTAGCGATCAGATATGCCTGTGGTCAAATTAGTAAGAATTAAGTGGTGATTTTTTTAATGAATAACGAAATGCTTGAGACATTGTATTATAGAACGATAAATGATTGATAAATAGACTAATAATGATGCTGTAAAGAGGC
>JAGXJF010002973.1:0-31699 GCA_019208055.1 Stipa capillata | reverse complement strand
CGAAAAATTTAGTCATAAAAGATTGACCTTTTTTTGATGAATATGTCATACGGCATCCCTCTTTTATCATATAATAGCAGATCTGCAGTAGTGGGGACTCGCCGCTGGCAACGGATGAGCTCGCCAATGAGGGGGGGCCAGGGGCAGTTTGGCTAGGTGGCTCGTGACAGGGAGGTCAAGCGAGGGTCCTGGACTTCCTCTGGCATGATGGTGCTGTTCCGAATCACCGGGAACTCAGAGGCGGGTGCGTGTGTGCACTGTGCATGGGCATGCACGCGCTCTGGACGCGGCCCATGCCTACGCGCATTGGCATGGGTCTGTCCCGGAGCGCTTGGCTATGTGCTTGGGTGCACAATAGTGTGGTGTCAACGTGGGAGGTTAGGGCCCGAGGAACTCACAGGGACACTTGAGGGTAGGGGAAGCAAGGAGAAAGGTAAGAACCTAGGAGTGTTAGCAATGGCACGGCTAGGCTTAATCATGGCAGGAAGGCAAAAGGGACTTTACAGGGTGAACCAAGGATGTGGGTGAGAGCTTGAAAAGTAGAGAGGGGCCTAGAAACTCTAGGGTACCTTTCTACTGCCTTTTTGACCAAGATTGCACGTGAATTAGAGTTAGGGCAGAAGGTGTTCGACGGGGTTTCTTCAAGATTTCTGAACTGAAGTGATGAGGTTTTTACATATTTGTGTTCCTAGGTGCATACTCCATCCTATGAAATTTTTGGACATTTTTCGGAGAAGTAATTTTAGGTGCCATAGTTTAAGTGCAAAGTCAGCTATGTTTTGTATTTCCAAGGTTATTCAAAATAATTGTACTGAGCATAATTTCTTTATCTTATACTTAGGTGTAAATTGATCTCAGCTATTTTATGGAATTTTCCAGAACTTTTGGGGAAAGTAATCCACATAAAATATCACTTTTAGGGTTTCTGGTCAGAGGAAAAGGAATTAAGAAAATGGGGTAGCAGCTAGGGTTTTGGGGTTGTGGAACCCCATAATTGACATGTGGGCCCCTGGGATGTCTGGTACATCACTTTGGACATGAGTCACCATGTGGTATATTTGCTACTAAGGTTCTGGCTCTTGCTGGAAGAAGATTGAGCTAGGGTTTCGTTAAGTCGTCGAAGGGGAAAGGCTAGGGTTTTCATATCGTTGCATATACACGCATATATGTGACCTTGATGGGGGCAAGGTCGAGTAGTCAGGTCATAGGGAATATTTTGGGATTGTTTCAGCTGCGTATATGCATATATACGCATGATCTCATGTGCATACTACATGACGTGATGCGAGAGAATGCAGGGGCAAAAATGTAGATGAAGGATATTAGGGTTTTTAAGAAGGCCTAAATGCAGGGATCTATATGACATTAAAAACTTGGACGTTACATAATAGCAAGTATGAAATGCGATAAGTAAAGAAGATAAGAGACAAATGATGTATGACCTAGAGTTCAGATATCCACCGATATCCTACATTTCCATTTGAGGACCCGATCACGCTTGATCAAAGGTGGACTCTCTCTTAAGCCACTTCCTCTCGAGGACTCTCTAGAGTCTCCCTGATCACTACGGTTAGCTCTTTCCTCCACAAATGAAGAATAGAGGCAGCAACCTGCTTCCCCAACCAGCCAAAGGGGGTATAGATACTCAAACCCATGAAAACTAGCCGTTGGAGAATGCTGGCAAGATGGCCGGTTTAAACTGCCCTCGGGCGAGCTTAAACCACCCCCTCCCAACGGTCAGAAAACGGTCGAAAAACCACTTTCGGACCCTAGACCCGGAGGGTCCAGGTGGGGGTTTGAATTGCTATTGGAAAGCCCGGGCCTTCACCCGGAGGGTCTGGATTTTGCACACCCAGACTGTTCGGTTTCGCCCGGACGGTCCGACCAGTTTCAGATGCTGCATTGATCGGACCAGTCTGATCAGGCCGGTCAGACCGCCCTAGCTAGTCTAGCCACGAAACCCTTGTTTTCCAGCACTTTTTTTCCTGGGAACTCAAAATCTAATCAAGCCTTGATTCAAGGACTTTTACCTTAGTCCATACACTCCAGAAATCGACATTCCGAAGTCTGTGAACCTAGGTCAAACACTTCGACCACATAGGTCAAGACGCAACCACACGCCGATACACAAAGTCCGGGGCAAACTCACACAACCACAAAATGATCTGAGGTCTTCGAGCACTCACAGCTCAGAATCTCCGGACACACTAGAACCCAAAGCTCTAGCAATCACAATACAAAAAAGCAACACGATGATATGCAACGTATGCATAGACTTGAGCACTCGACACACGACGTGGACAAACTAATTATCCGATAGCCCCTCTTAATAGTATGGCTATCTATCCTATAATCTGGTCTCTCTCCAAACACCTAGAGATCGGTAAAATAGAAACCCTAATTAGGCATACATTTTCCTTGATCTTTCCTCTCGAGCTTGATGACGGTCGCCACCCTTGCTCCAAGCCGGAAAGCATCTTGATCATGCTTGTCTCTTGAAGTCTTGCATGTACTTGGGGGAGACTTTCTCTTGCATTCATCTTCTCTTGTCCATCTTCATTAGATGGATCGCAAGCTTCCAAGCTTATGTCTTCTCTTGATCTATATCTTGGAACTTGTTATTCTCATCTCAATGACCATCATCTTGATGTCATCCTCTAATGGACTCCATTGATTATACTATCTCAAGTGACATTCTTTTTGCTCATTCGTTGACTATCTTAAGTCCATTTCTTGGACTTGTATCTTGATCAAACTTCTTTCTTTATCATCTTTATGTATATCTTTTGACTTGACGATATTCTTCTTGAATCCCGCTCATACTTCTTCATGCATTACTGAGACCACTTGTCTACACCATCTCAAGTGGTATACTATTCATGCTCATGGGTTGACAATATTCATCCTATCCTTGGATTTGCACCATGGTCAACCTTGTCTTCTTGATCTTCGACATCTTGATGCATATCTTTGATTGATGGCATTCTTCCCGAAACCGTCCAATGTTCTTCATGCATCACCTATAGACATAACCTCATATCCAATCTTCAAGAAACATGTGAGTCTATAGGTATTGTCATCAATTATCAAAATCACGCTTAAGGTCTAGATGAACTCTCACAAAAAAAAATTTGTCCCCACAAGCCTAACCTGGCCTCCATAAAATTACAAAATCATTGGATCTTAAGGTTAATTTTGGACTACTCCCTCCGTGTCACAATGTAAGTCATTTTTAGAATCTGCACTAGTCAAATATTTTTAAGTTTGATCATCAATATAGAAAAAAGTATCATCATCTACAACAGGACATTGATATGACTAGAACTATCGTAAAATATACTTTCACAATGTTGTAATACCCAAATTAGACAATCAAGGTTTTCGACTTGCATTCATGCATACATGGCATTCGTCATCCTACATAAACACCCACACACACACACACCTTATTAAAACTAAAATACTATATGATAAAACTTTATTGAATGTGTACCTATCTCATCCTCGACGGATAAAATTGCAAACACCAATCAATTTATTCGAAGTATCGAATAACGATTATAGCTCTAGTAGGAAGTTGGATCCACGATCCCCTCTCGGGGAGCCACTAGCTTCCTTTTTTTTCTTCTCCCCGGAGTCTTCATCTCAAGCCATCCCCCAAATTGCTACCACCCCGATAGTCGATGGAAGTACTCAACTCCAAACCCTAAAACTGACAGAACTAGGGTTGGAAGAGTAGGAGAGCTCTGGTGGATGAAAAGTTTCCCCCAACTTTCATAACAAGTTCGAAAGTAGAAACCTTAGCTACCTGTCAATTTTCAGAAGCTTGGAAGGGCTCAAGGACCCAGTTGCCGTCCTACGCCGATTAGGTCGAACTCTAAAGTTAAGCTAAGGAATAGACCAATTGAGACCCAAACCAATTTAAAAGTTGCAATAGTAGACCCTACATGCTCTCTTGAGCACCCTGGAGAAATTGGGAAATTTTTAGAGGCCCAAAGGATCTAATTGCACTCTTAATTCAAAATTAGGTCAAAAGATAAATTTGAACTAAAACCCAGCTAAAAACATACCCAAATCAGTTCAAATCCTTACAGTAGATCCCTAATAATATTCTGAAGGCACTGTAAAAATTTCAAGCTATTCTGAGTTAGTTTGGTACATAAAATGACAAAGGGAGTAGAGCTGCTATTTAAGAAATTAAAAAGGAAAAACAAAAACCCTAAACTGGCGTCGGGCCGACCCTACTGGGCCGCCCCCGAGCCGGCCCACTCCATCCCGCCGCAGCTTCCCTCACCCCGCCTGCCACTGGGCCCCGCATGGCAGCCTCCTCCTCTCACCTCTCCAGCCCGGGGCCCCACGCGTCAGCACACACCTTCCACGTCGCCGGCGCCCACAGGCCACGGTGGGCGGTGCCCCGACCGGCGCCGTCCCGACAAGCGCCCCGCCGCCCTATTTAATGCCCGCTCGGACAGCCCGTGCTCCCCGCATCGCCCCCAAGAACCCTAGATCTACCCCCAGCTCCCGAGCTCCCCGCGCCTCTGGCTTCTTCTTCATCGCCGGTTCCCGAGCTCCGGCGAGGAATTCTTCACTCCCCGGTGAACCTCCGACCTCCCAGTGTTGCTCCCGAGTAGCTCCCCGTCCTTCCTCACACTTCTTCTCCCTCGGTTCTGCAGATTGAGCACCCAAGCTTCCCCTCCACCGCTTTCTTCCCCAACTCCGACCATCAACCGCGGTGAGCAATCCCAGAGCTTCCGGTGAGCCCCCATTTCCGTTTTCTTGCTCCCGGGGACCTTCTCCATCTCCCTAACTCTCCCCTCCTCTTCGTTTCACAGAACGGTGCCCGAAGCTCCCCGGCGACTGCGCCCCGACCTCACCGCCGCTCTCCTCCATCGCCGGCCGCGCTCCGACTGCCTCAGCTCCCCCTCGACCACGCATTGGATCCGAGGTGAGCCGTTGCTCCTTGTGCCATTCTCCCACCGGCCTCGCCGTCCCCTGTAGCTCCTTTCCGGTGAGCCTCCGGCCACCGCACCGCCGTCCGAGCCCCCTTTGGTGAACCAGAGAGAGAGAGAAACGAGTGAGAGAGAGTGAGGGGAGGTGGCCCATGTGGCACTTCCTGGTTGGCCCCGGGAGCACAGTCAGCAGGCTGACTGGGACTCCACGGTCCAGTCAGCGCTGACCTGTGGGTCCCGCTGGTCAGTTAGCTGTGTTAAGGGGTTAGAGTTGGCGGTAGTCCTCCCGGGTAGACTTAGCAAGGCAGTGCTGAAGCGCAGTGAAAGAGAGGGGAATCTTCGGGTGGCTTTAGCAATTAGATTTTCGTACTGTTAGGGTTAGAGTTGGATTGTTTTTCTGATAAAATTCAAACGGCGATATCTTTTGATCCGTAACTCAGAATTGAGCAAACTTGGACTTTCTGGAATCCTCGTGAAAAGCTCTACGATTTGGGTGGAAGAAAACTTCAATTCGGGCACATGCACTGTAGGGTATTTTTGAACCTAAAGATATTAGCCCTGCTCGAGTAGACATCCTTCGATAACCCTAGTGCGACGACGATCTTCGGTTCCATTGAACCAGTGGTGTTAGGTATGAGTCCTCGCATACATTTGGGATGTCGACTTTTAGAATGAAATCGCCACTATTGTCTCCACCTTTAACCCTAATTAGAAACTACACAACGTTAACATGCATGCGTAAATAGATCGGCCACTTAACTCTAAACGACTAAGCCATAAACCCTAAAACCTTACCATGTGAACCATAACATACTTAATAAGTGAAAACAGTACCTAGGTTCAACATTCATTACCCCTTACCACACTATTTAACCCTTTTTATCATAGATTTAGCGAAAGCCCTAACCTACCGTTGTAACCCGAACATCTGGTGTTAGTAACTTTAGACCTGTGTCCTCGCATACTTTCGCGATGTATAAAACATAATCACCCACTAAAAGCCCTCGTTAAATTCCTGCTACTCCATACCAGCAAAACCCTAATTCATGACCCTAGCTCCGACTTGCACGATCTCAACCGCCCTAAGCTTGTAACACATAATGTACCCGAATACTAACATGATAACCCCACTTGGTATTATAAGATAATATGATAATGTTAAGAATAGGATAAACAATATCTTGTTCCTTACTGAGAAGAAGACAGGAAATGCTAAATATGATGAAGCTTACTAGAACCAGGGTTTAAGTTCCACACATATCACCCAACAAAATGCTTGTTCGCCCCTTTTTCCGTAGATTGGCGCAACCCTAACTCATCGGAGCACATTAATCTACCATGCATGCAGTCTAGCTAGCTGACACACACGAGTCTCCGATGAGCTAACCTAAAATCTTGCACATAGTAATACTTCCTCGACAACCCCGATACACCTTAGGCACATATAATTTGCATCGTTCATACATGCATACATGCTGGTTGTTAAGCATTGCTTATTTATTCTTTTCCGGTACTACTCGCTTCAGAGCCCGAAGGAGAGCACCACCCGACTTACCACTACCCGCAAGCTCCGAGACAACCAGATCAAGGCAAGCAGAGCTTGTTGCATTTTATTTTCCGTACTCTTGTGTATGCCCTCTCTTATGTGTGCTTGTATGTGTCTGTCTCCGTTGTGTGTCGTATGAGTATGATTAGTTTAGATGTCATTAGGAGATGTTAAGCACACTAATACAAGCAGGATGGGTCTCACGTTGAGAACATCTGTGGCTCTTCAACCAAACCTTTAAGTGAGTTGTGAGAGCCGAGGGCGTGCACAATGGGTACGGTTGTTGCTAATTGCGGCGGGAAGGTGACCCAGGTGTAAGTAGAGTTTTGTCACCGCAGCAACCTTATCTTCAGCGTGTCACCATCCCTTATAACGCGGGATCGTTAGCGAGAACCAACACTGAGGTATAGATGACATAAGCCTCCACGCCCCTTGGAGGATCATTACCTCCTTGCGGTTATGCACTCATTATATCGGCAGGGGTTGGGTTGTCGGTAGCGATCCGAGAGATTAAATCATCATGTGTCTGTGATGGATTAAGTCGGATTTGATAATGTGTCTGTGATGGATTAAGTCGGATTTGATAATGTGTCTGTGATGGATTACGTCGGATTTGATAATGTGTCTGTGATGGTTCAATTTGGATTGGTATAGGGGCTCCCCTTTGGATTGGAATTTGTTAACTAAGTCGATTGGATTGGATACATGGGTTGCCCCATTAGATTGGATTGGATGATTTGGATCATGTGCTGATTTTTATGACATGCTTGCTCTCCGAATTAATTTGTTATTTACCTCATCGTTATTTTCCCTGTTAATGCCATGTTATTAATTTTGTATATTGTTCCTCTGAGAAGCATCATGTTTACTTGTTGTTACACTAGTATGTGTAGGACATTTAATCAAGCACGATTAAGTCTTGCGAGTACTTTTGTACTCACCTAGGTTATTCCTAGAGCTTGCAGGTGAGCCGGTGGTTGAAGACTATTTTGAATACCGCCTGAAATAGTGTTCCCTCGGTAGTGTTCGACGCATGGGATAGATGTGGACTTTGGTCAGCGGTCACCGTGCCGCTGTGGGTTTCACTTATTTTGCTTCCGCTGTCGTTTAACTTCTCCGTACTCGGATACGTGTTTGGACATAATCAACTATTGTAATATGTCGTCCCAGCGTGGACAGTTATTATTAATGTCGTAATGTAGAGTTTGTACTGTGGTATCCGAGTTGTTACTTGCGGTTGTCCATGTACAATGCGTGTATGAGATGAAGTATATGGGCAACTGTGCAGCGGTATTACTGCGTGCTAGGATTGCGTTTCGTGATGGCAGAGGTGAGCGAACCACTAGTCCTGTGTATCTTTGGTGAAGTCCATCCAGGGGATTCGTCCCGTACTCGCTAAGCCTCCCATGACTGTCACGCCTCGCGCTGACGGCAGAGCAGAGCTGGATCCTCCCAGAGCTGCACCTCGAGGCTAGGTTAGGTTGAGGGGATACATGTCCCGAGCTCTAGTCCTCCCATGACTATCGCGGAGCGCAGGCTTATCCCGCGGTATTACCCCTTCACCGGAATCTGGAATCTCCTTGTGGCTTTGGGAAGATTGGTCGCTTCCGGCCGGCTCGCTTGTGGCGGGTGTCGGATCGTTCCGCTTCGGTGCGTACGGCGCAGGTACCGTGCCACCGGGCTGACGAGTCCTTCGGTCCTTGGCGGCTTCTCGTTCCCCTAGTCACAGGTGGATTCCGGGTCCGTGACAAATGTATACTCAGTTTTATTTAAAGGATCATAGTTTTATAGAAACTAATGGTCAAAGTGTCATTTTGGAGACCATGTTAATATTTAAAACAACATACATTATGACACAGAGGTAGTATTCTTTTTAAGTAAATTGCAATTTGGAGCAGGTATTGTGTCACTAGTTGCAATTTGCACCACATATGTTCAAATCATGTACTCCTTCTATCTAGCAGGCCCATCTAGCAGGCCCATAAGTCAGGCGTCATTGAGGCCGACATGTGCGAGCCATCAATGCCAACACGTGTGCCCCAACTAGCAACCTCCATGTTTATTGGATCCTAGAGGTTTTGATGCGGACATCGCCATGGACAACACTCTCTCAAACTATTCAAATCCAAGCGACACATGTGTTGGATCATATGTTGCCAAGACATGACATGAAAAGGTGAATCCTCTCCTTTACACGTGTCCATCTAATCCTACCAAGAATGGCGTGCTACTTTATGTCCCTATGTTTTGCATTCTTAGGTCTGGAGATCCTAGTGATGTGAGGGCAAGGGAGGAAGCTGTGGCTGCAAAGGAGCAAAGGAGCAACGGGACTGAAGAAGAGACTCCAAGCGCCAAGCCCCCAAGCTCCAAGCCGAGTCCCAGCCGGACCGCTGCCTCGGACCCTCCGGACGTGCACTGAAAGTGAAGACCCGGACTGTCCGGCTGAGGCCCAGACCCTCCGGATTTGAGCCAGACCTCAACCCGGACCCTCCGGGTGAGTATCCGGATCCTCTCTGGAAATGCCGGATCTCAACCCGGACACTCCGGCTGAGTGTCCGGACCTTCTCTAGACAGGCCCGGACCTTCACCCGGACACTCCGGATGAGTGTCCGGATCGCTTCTGGAAACCCCGGACACCAGCCCGGACCATCCGGCCACCTGGACCCTCCGGCCTCCATCCGGACCCTCTGGATTCTGCCTGCGAGCAGTAAAACGGGCTGCGACCCATGTATCCAAGGGAGTCGGGGTTAGACTAGAAATACCCGTACCCAAACGCTAATTAGGGTTAGACTCGTTGTTAAGAATAAAAGTGAGCTTTGCTCCTAATCTAGGGTTTCTTCCCTCTAGATTAGGGTTCCATCTTAGGCTTTGTAATCTCCCTTGGATTGTAAGGACCGGCGCGTGCCCCCGGATGGTAATCGAGGCATTCATTGAGAGGAGGAGTTGATTTGAGTCCTTGTTCCAAAGGCCAACCCATTGGGGTTTTGTTGTTGGTTTGGGATTTCATCTAGGCTCTTCTAGTTACCCCTTGTCCAAATCGTGAAGATCGGGAACCCTCTTATCAGGTTTTCTTCGATGGTGGTGACAGTGAGCCTAATCTGACTCCATTGATGGAGAACGCAAGGACGAGATAAACAACGACATCACACGCTTATTGGCCTCTACAAATCCAATGTGGAGCGGTTGCTAGTTTAGACACACGTGTCGGCCTTAGTGACGTCTGAAATATGGGACCCGTTAACTAAACTGGCTTTTTCCTCTAAACCAAGCTAACTTGGTCGAAAATGCAAAATTATATTGGACCCACTAATGTTAAGTACTCCTTAAGGCATATTTGGATTGGTTAAGACAAGACTTTGACCAACAATTACTCTATTAGTATGTAACTTATGTGACATAAGATTGATGCCATTAAATTTATATTCAAAAGTACTTATTTATGATTGTGATTTTGTATCACATAAGCCACATACTAAAGGTGTAATTGTTGATCAAAGTCTTGTCTTAACCAATCAAAATATGCTTAACACTAGTCGGTCCAATATAATTTTGTATTTTGGACCAAGTTAGCTTGGTTCAAAGGAAAACAAACCAGTTTAGTTAACAGGGCCCATATATTGGATGTGTTTTTCAAATTCTTTAAAAGTCTGGGGAGCTGGAAAACTCATTCTCACAATCACCCTTTTCTCTAATGGTTGGCTTGGTGTCACTCAATTGACCAATTCCCTTAGCCATATGTCCCAAAGGCAATTAAACAGTAGGAATAGGTAAATGCATCGATGGTGCAAACTTCGTATGTCCCCACAAGAACCGCCCTAAAACCTTAGGGTTTCCATTAACCACGTGTTCATAGTTGGTTTATTGATTTGTAATACTTGTTTGGGTTTACTTGTATAAATCGTCCGATCTTGAGGTCATTCTTGTATTTTAATTTTTACTCTGATGATAAATTTTGGAAAACATTCTCTTTTTTTGGGGGGAAACATTGGAGCATGCTGTGGTATGTATTTTGTTCTATCTAAAAGCCATGCCATGTTATGTGTATGACCCCTGTGCTCTCACATCAAACATACGGGACAATATGAGCCCAGAAGGAAATCGTACGGTAGTTTATAATACGTTTCGTTGAACACATAGATGGTGACATGGTGTAGTTACAATTTTTTTTAAAGAATACTAGCATTAATGCCGATCAATCCAGCAGAAAAATCCATGCATAATCAAGAGGGTTTCATAAAGAAATCTAGGAGCGTAATCAAAGTTTTCCTTTTGCAAAGGCAACACTAAGTTTGCAGAAAAGTAATACTTTATCTGTTATTGAACTTGTAATAATCTATCTTAAGAGTTTATCCATTTAAGATATCAAGAACCTAGTTATTATAATGTTTCTATTCTATTACCTTATTTAAATGTTTTGTTGATTAAATGGTTCTAGTATTAGTTTAATGGAGATATGCATAATTATTTTATATTAAATTATTTTAGATTTACTGCTACATTAGACTCTGTGTATGATGAGATCATGATAGATACAATGAAACAGAAAGAGTAGTATGATTTTCAATATACTCTTGCATGACCTATCATTACAATACTATAGAGAAAAGGAGAGATAAAAACAGAGAAAGAAACAGAGCACCTAGAACACCATACACACGGACACCCGCAGGCACATGTTATGTCTCACCGGACAGAAAAACAGAGCAAGTTTTGCAATCTTCGCGCTCGGCTCAAACTTGTCGCAGGCGCGCAACCTGATGACAAGGAGGAGTTTCGGAGCTCTTCCTGTCTCCATATGGAAACTAGTAGACGCCGGCGTCGGTGGCGAGCCTGACGGAGGCCGGTAGCGGGCTGCGCAGGGGCGACCTCGGCGGCTGCGCGAGGCGGCGGCCGTCGGCGTCGTAGTAGATGACCCCGGAGAAGTCGAGCGGCTGGCACCTCTCTCCCATGAGTATCTCCTTCCTCCACACCCCGCCCTCCTGCTGCTCCTTCTCCCCTCCTCCTCCTCGTTCCGGCCCCTTTCCCTTCGCCGCCGACGGCAGCGAGAACGCCTTCCTCCACGGCACCACGTGTGCGCGGTCCTTGCCGGCGCCCATCCTCCTGGCCGCCCGCTGCAGCCGCCGCGTGCACGTGCTCACCAATGCCGCCACCGCCTGCAGGAGGCTCACACCCATCTCCGATCTCTCGCGTCCTTTCTTGGCTTCTTGTTTTGCTTTTGTGCTGTGGAGTCTTATTGCTTGGAGGTGGTGGCCGTTTGATTTGGCGGCATATATAGCTAGGCGGGGTCGGGGTGGTGGTGATATTAGGGGCGTGCAAAAGTCAAACAAGTAGGTCGGAATAGGATTTCTCTAGTTAATTACTAGTAATCGCGATATAATCCAAACGATGGAATGACGAGTCCGCTCGAGCACCTGCCTAAAACAGCGTGGAAGATTTCGACACTGCAAACTTGATCTGCGAAAAATGATCACAAGAACTCGGTGTCTTACTGTTTGGTTTCAGCGTGTATGTGATGCATGGCAAAATCCGTCATGCACGGCAGAACTTATTTTCATTGATACTCTTGACAGAGTTCCGGACTGAGACATATTTCTTGGCTCTATGAAGCTATAGGTCCACCAGATATTGCCATTGGATGATTCATTAGGAGTTTTGTTATTGTGCACAGTAAAAATTATCAAAAGAGTTTATAGCACTGTACACACTGAAAGATTGTTAGGATAGAGTACGTCAGTTAACGGGCAAATTATTTTATGAATGGACACAAAGATATAGGTAAAACACTATTATAACCTTGATTATGCAGCTAAAAACCTAAGAAAGTAGCACACATTGCTATGTGAGAAAATCTATAATCCAGCGATGCTAAAGGGAGCCGAAGCTCCACGCTCTGCTCAACTATTAGAATTTGCCAAATTCTCTGTGAATCTTTGTACTTGAAAACCTATCTGGTGTAATATTGTATAGCTGGAATACTTACGCATTGCATGTATAATCTGACTAATGATCCTAGTTCTAAATTTATTTTCTACGACGCGGATGGCGGCTGACCTTTGGTAACCTGGCTCGCCCGCCAGTGAATTGGACAGGAGAAAGAAGGCAATAATACATTTCATTGCTCCCTCGTGGTCGTGTTCACGTACGTCAGCTCCAATTTGGGGGTGTAAATACGGCTCCTCTGAAGAGCAAGAAGGCGTCAAAATGATACGGCATTAGCCCACAAGATAACATGTCCCTCATTTCTTCTTTCTTGACCCCATATTAAATAAGTCTACGTGTCTTTTCAAATGCCGTATCGCTCACATCTGTCGCTTTCGATTTTGTATGGGCCGACTAAAATGCTCAGATTAATTAGTGTCGCATTACGGTTTGCGGCGGTAGCAGAACACCACCGTCAGCGTCAGGAATAAGCTGAGGTGATGTCATTTGGGAATTTTTTTTTAATAAGGAAAGATATGTGAGATTTGAGAGGGTTAAGCGTCAGACCTCTTCACATCAGAGACCAAATCGTTGTGCTATAAAATAATGGCAAAAACGACCAAATCGTTTTACCCCGGAGGAAGAAAAGAGACCAAATTTTAGCAAGAGATCGATAGAGATAATACTGAGGAGAGAGAGATAAAAGCGATGCCTGTCTTTGTTTTCAAATAACACGTGAAACATATTTAATGATTGAGTCGGTGGAACGATGCCAGTCGACTGCTCATTCACTCAAGCTGAATTGCTCAACTCATGAACTTGGAAAAAAAAGAGGTAAATTCGAGAGTAGGTTGTGTCAAGATTTCGAGTCAAAATTCATCAGATAGTAGCAGTATTAACCAGCCGAAGGTTTCAGAGTCATGGCAGTCAATTACGAAATTTGATGGTCACTAGCTAGCTCCTTCGATTAGGTGATAACCAACAAAGTATTACTCCCAAATACGCGCGAAGTATCTCTTGACTAAATACGTGCATCATTGCATGTCTGGTACGCGCGCGCCAGCTGAATAATCTTCAGTCTCGAGTGGATGTCGTGTGTTAGGGGGCATGCATGAAATGGCGAACCAGATCCCCTGCTTCCAGGAAATAAAGACAGAAGCTGCACATTAACAATTCATATCGATTGCTAAAGTATATGTGCTATAATGCTTAACAATCAAAATCACCATTGCCCATGTACAGAACATCACACGTGTTATGTTGTTCTTGTTTTTGGTTTTCTGAAATATACACATTATGTTTCCAGAGGGCAACCTTGAGAGGTAGGATACTGAGCAAGTGTCTGAACATGGGAGACAGTATAGGATAAAATTAAAAACATATCGTGGTGCTCCAAATCGACGGATATAATTTGAGTTTCGTGAAGCGTACAAGTTGCGAAGCGTACAAGGAGGACGGACCTCACCGGCGCGGCGGTGCTTAACTATCGTGCCCGTATCATTTCGGGAAGCTGCATGTTAGGTGCAGTGGACCGTGCACCGCAAAACCTATGCCGAGACTGCACCTTCGACTTGACTCGACTCAAATCAATCAGTCAGTACGCCCGCCGGCCTCGAGTTGGCCACTGTACCTAACCATTGTGTTGCTACTGGCATCTCTTGGTCGAGTCAATTCACGCTTGGAGAGAATGACTGGCGGCGTAGGGTTAGTGCTCTTGGCCTAACTTGCTAAGATTCAAGAGTCAATTATGGTCAGTACTCAGTAGTGACTCCAGTGAAAAAGGAAGGCAAAGTAAAGAAGAAAAACTCGAGAGAAAACGTAGAAATTGATTATTAACTTTTTTTTAATTCTAAACATACATTACTGAAATACGATACTTGTAGGATCTACATATGCACAAAATTTAACTCGATACTTGTAGGATCTACATATGCACAAAATTTAACTCGATACGCATCATGTTTCAGCGTTTGGCATTATCTTTCCGTGTCGCGGTGACAGTTCCTCACAAATGACTTCAATTCAGTGGTTGCCACTATTTAGAACACCGGTACAAAGCTATTGCAAATTCACAACATGGAGCAAGTTGTCATACTGCCAACTTTTGATTTAAAAAAAAAGAAACGGAAAAAGAATGCAAATCATATTGCTGAGACCTATGTTCAGGTCTCGGACGTTACGTCCCCTTCCATGGGTTTGGTCTAGTCTTGTCCATTATTCGGTGTTTCTCTACGCATACTTTGCATGTTTCGTTTGGTCAAACGGGAGTTCGGTTTGTCTCCACCTGAAACTGGCGTTGGAAATAGTGTGGTTGACTTGTGAAGTAAGAGGAACAGGTCTTCATTTTCATCAACTAGGTCAGCTTAGAGTGTTCCGGTCTGAGTATTTGGAGTGGGGGCAATTGGCTGGTTGAACGTGCTGAACTTCAAGTCAGAACGAGCCATTGTTTAAGTTAATTTGGATATGTTAGGCCGAGGCAGGACTAACGTTGCTAAATTCTTGAAGACTTTCGTCATTTTTGTTTACAAGGTCACTGCCCATCCTATTGTTTGCAATATCATTCTGCACATCGATCTCGAATTGGGGCCAGCTAGCAGTAAAAATGCCTGGATGTACCTAACAATTCGCTTGTCCTAGCTTATACTTCCGGGTCAAAACATACACACATCATAGAGTACTCGTACATAAAATTCCTTGACTACTGACACTTTCATAACACTCAGCAATTTAAAAGACCTTAACCTCCTTCCAGAAAACGAAGGCCTTACGTTTTGTATTTTTGAAGGTTGTGTTGAGCTCACGAGTTGTGTGACCTGCAGCGCAAAGCTATGAGAATCAAGGTCGTACGAATGTGAGTAGAAGTTGTGAGTACAAGATTTGCTTACCTTAGAGCAACTCTCCATCCTACTCTTTATAGTTAAAATTTGAGAAAATTGCATATTGCACCAGGTTTAGTGTTAAATGTGTCACTTTACACCACCCTTAAGCAAACTTGTCACTTTACACCAGGTTTGGTCTAATAATTTTGCACATAGCACCAGGTTTTGGACTTCCGACGGGACCAAGCAGCCCAAACTGGTGCAGGCCCACCAGTCAGGACGCCACGCAGGCTAGCCACGCGGGCAAGGCACCCACATCAGCTTTGAGTATACAGAGCCCCATGTGCGTTGAGAGAGGAGCGACCTGTCCTTTTGCTCGACCACGCCCCTGCCCCTGTGTTGCTTCTCCCGCGTCGCCCCAGAAGCCGTTCCCGTGCCGCGTGGAGGGAAGCTCGACGGGGCACTGCCGCGGTGGCCGGAGGCTGAAGAGATAGGGCAGGGGTGCTGCAAGGTGAGTACTGCTGGATTCCCTTCCTCAAATTTCGAATTTTGTTGGTCCATCTTGTGGCTAGGTTTTGGTGTGGTTCTAAAATTGGAAGCAGAGATGGTTGATTCCATGGGTGTACTGTTGAATTAGGTTGCTTTTGTTGAAGTTTTGCGAGATTAGGTTGCTTTGTTGATGTTTTGCAAGAGGGCTGGGATTTGATTTGGTTTCATTTTTCCATGGTGTACAGGGATGGCCGAGGAGATATGGACGCTGCGTGTTTTCAAGCATGATCGAGGTCCCAAAGGGGAGGCAGATGTGGTGGTTAAGACAGTAGCGAGAGAGGAGATGACGCATGCCAAACTGATGGATATCATGCAGGAAGAAAGCTATGGGCTAACTGATGACATGTTTTATGCCGGGTGCGAGTCCTACACTGCAGGTTCCTTAACGAAGATTGAGGGAGAGACACATGTGAGGGATATAGTAAAGGAATATGGCGCCACGAAAAAGGTTGACCTGCACATGTTTGATACACATGTTATATTCAATGATGTTGAGATTGTGGAGGATGAAGCCGATGATCACCGCTGCGGTCCAAGCGATGATGATGTTCATTCTGATGAGGAGGAGGCTGACTTTATCGAGGAACTGAATGTGATGACAAGGAGGAGGAAAGACCCAAGATATCATGACGAGAGGGACACTGATGTTGAAGAGATTTATGAGGGTTTGATCAAGCAACAAGCAGTGGAGGAAGAAGCTGCACAAATGGAGGAATTAGGGAATGGAGGTAAAGGCAAAGGCAAGCAAAAGTGTAGAAAGAAGGTAGTGAGGAAGGCAAAGGTCAAGGCCATGAACACCTTTGATCGCACCCTTGATTTGGTTGGAGATGAAGAGCTGTCTGATCCACCTAGTGATGGCGGTGGTGCAGTTGAGGAAGATACTGATCCAGAGAATCTTCCACCCCCAGGCAAGAAAAGAAGATCAAGGGCAGTTAATGTGAGGAGGGTATACTTTGATGAGAAGAACATGATGGATACATCCCAGCTTGTGACAGGCATGTGCTTCTCAGATGCAGCCCAGTTTAGGAAAGCAATGCAGACGTGGCATATTATGCAGGGCAGAGATTATGCTTACAAGAAGAACAATAGTGATAGGACTAAGGTGAAGTGCAAGCAAGAAGGGGTTGAGTGTCCAGAGTGTCCTTTCCACATGCTTGCCTCTCAGGTTGGCTCAGAGAAGACAATCATGTTGAGGGAGTTCACTCTTCACAATTGTCCTGCCACCAGGGGTTCTAGTAGAATCAATAGCACATGGTTGAGCCAACAGTATGAGGAGAACTTTAGGAGTGATCCAGATTGGAAAATCAATCCTTTTGTGGACCAATGTTTGAGAGACCTTGGTTCAGATATATCCAAATCAATGGCTTATAGAGCCAAGAGGAAGGCTGGGGAGAAAGTACTAGGCAACCATGAACACCAGTATAGTAGAGTGAGAGACTACCTACAAACCATCAATGACAAGGATCCTGGATCATTTGCAGTTGTCACAACTGATGATAGATTTGATCAAGGTCTGCCCCCACTCTTCAATGGATTGTTTATTTGCCTGAATGCTCAGCGTAAAGGTTTCATGGATGGATGCAGACCTTTCATAAGTAAGTATATTGGCAGCATTTTGTAATTTCTTTGTTTGTGTGCAGGCATACATGTGTGTCTATTCAAAATTAAATGGAACTGAAATTAGTTTGTTTGTGTGCAGGCATAGATGGTTGCTTTGTCAAGTTATCCAATGGGGCTCAGATATTGGCAGCTTCTGCTAGAGATGGAAATAACAATATGTTTCCAATTGCCTTTGCTGTTGTGGGGGCAGAAGACACAGTCAGCTGGACCTGGTTCCTTGAGACACTTAGGTCTGCAGTAGGAAGTGGTGACCAGCATGGTGGTTGGACCATAATGTCTGACAGACAAAAGGTAAGGGCCAACAGGTTGTTTGCATTTGCAGTTATCTTAGATTGTATGTTCACTGCTTTAAATTGGACTCAATTTTGTTGTGTAGGGGCTCTTGAATGCAGTGGCAGCTGTGTTCCCAAACTGTGAACACAGGTTTTGCAAAAGACATCTTCTTTTAAACATGGCACTCAAAGGGTTTAGAGGGGAGAAATACAAGAAATATGTAGATGATGCATGCTACGCAACAACTGAATGGGATTATAACATGGCAATGCAGGCATTGAAGGAGTTCAATGAACGGGCATGGAAGTGGCTTAATGATATAGGAAAACAACACTTCAGTCGGCATGCTTTCTCAAGCAAGGCAAAGACAGACTTAGTAGTGAACAATCTATCTGAGGTGTTCAACAAGTGGGTCTTAGAGGCTAGGGACAAGCCAATTGTGACTATGTGTGAGTTCATAAGGAGATCAGTAATGACAAGGTGTGCAGGCAAGAGAGAAGGTGTGTCAAAAGCCAAATGGAGATAACACCGGTTGTTGCAGGTCGACTTGAGCTTGAGAAGAGAGATTCAAGATATTGCCATGCTTACAGGTCTGGATTCCATCTTTTTGAAGTGCACTGCTCTGACAGGTCCTATGGAGTCAATCTTGAGGCAAGGACATGTGAGTGCAATAGATGGCAGTTGACTGGCATTCCATGCAAACATGCATGCAGTGCTTTGTATGAGAAGAAGGAATTACCAGAGAACTATGTACATGAGTACTTCAAGAAGGCTTCATATATTAGGACCTATGCTCACATAGTGTTCCCTCTAGTAGGGGAGCATGGATGGACAAGGACAAACACACCGGATATTGATCCACCAAAATTTAGAAAGCAAGCTGGAAGACCAAAGACAAAGAGGAGAAAAGGTGTAGATGAAGGGCCAAAGGTCACAGGTAGGCCTAGAATGACTACAGTTACATGCTCCAATTGTGGGTGTCACAAGCACACTTTCAGAACATGTGGAATTAAACTGAAACCTGATCTTCAGTTGAGACTGGATACTTTGCAGGTAAATTATAATTCTGGTAGCCCCATTTAAAATTTGTTAGATATGTGCTAACTCATTTTTGTGCTGAAATGTAGAGTGGTGGGAAGGGCAGGGGGAGGGGGCTGTTGCACAAGAGGCACCCCCTGGTTCACAGGAGCAGCTAAACAGCCAAGAAAATGGGGATGCACATGCAGCAGGTGCTTCTAGTGGTGGCATTGGTGCGCAGGAGCCACCAGCTAGCTCAAGTGTTGGGAGGGCAAGGGGAGGGCTTGCGTACTGGTTGGGGATGTGAAGAATGGAAAAGGACAAAGTTTTTTTTGGCCAAGTTGTATTTTGGGTTGCACAGGAGCACACAAATGCAAGTGTCATATGCGATTTTTTGGGTGTTTTGGACATAGATAGTGTCAGGTTTACTCAAAGCTGGACAGTGGTAACCTCAGGTGTAGTGTTTGGACAGTGGTAGCATCAAGTTTAATTTAACTTCTACTTATATTATGGAGCAGTGATGTATGTTGAACACTTGTGACTTGTTTAATTTCTGCAACTGGAAATGGAATAGGCAGCATGTGTGGTTATCCTATTATACTTATGTCTCACATTTGAGATTGTCATTAAATTGAACATACATGACCAGGTTCACATGTCAGATTGCATTACATTGCAACAAAATACAGGAGATAGAATCCAGGTTCACATACATGCCAAAATGTTGCATACTTGCATACAAGCTGGCTAAGAAGATACACCAAACTGGAACCTGCGTACTCCCTAATCAACACTTCTACCAAAATACATCCAAAGTCTGTGCCTACTCCCTAATCAGCATTTACAGCCGGCCTACCACAACGAGAAACACAACTGAAAACATTACAAGAAGCATAACAAATGTTCCAATCACCGTGTCCCTTCCCCCGCACTGAATCCCTCTGAATCTGAGCTATAGTCTCACGTCAGGCTATCTTCTCATTTAGCATCCTTTCTTCTGCCTCCCTGTCCATGCTGCCATGGAAATCGCTCCAGTGCTTCTCCCAATATGCCACGACTTGCAGATAGTGCTCCGTGCCCTCCCTCCCCACTCTGGATAAATCCACTGCACAAAGCAACATGCCTCGTCCCCCTGTACAAAATTGCAACCCACAAAGAGATCAAGTTGAGCACAAAATTGCAAAATAGATACACAACATACTAATTATCTTACATCATAGGGGCAGCCCACGAATCGTCTACCATAATCCCCAAATCGACCAATTTCATGCAATTCCTGACATTTTCAACCCAATTCCCACCCAAATCAGGACCAATTTTGAGGCACAAAATCCCCGCGCGCCGCCAGGGCTCCGCCATGGCCAAGCGCCACCAGGACCGGGCGCAGTAGCGCCACCGCCGGGACCAGGCCAAGGGCCGTCGCCGGTTCTCCATGGCCGCCGCTGGCTCCCCATGATCCGTCGCCGGGTCGCCGGGTCGCCGCCGGTTCGCCTTGGCCGCGCCGCCTTGGCCCCGCCGGCTTGGCTCGGCGCCATGGCCCCACCGCCTTGGCCGGCGCCTTGGCCGGCGCCCTGGCCCGCCGCCTCGGTCCGCCGCGTGTGGCCGCCGCCCCGCCGCCTCGAGCCGCCGCCTTGGCCCGCCGCCTTGAGCCGCTGGACCACCAGGAGCCGCCACCGCCAGTCCCCCCATGGAGCCACCGCCGCCGGGTGGTGGGGGTTAGGGTTGGAAACCCTAACCGCCCGCCCCCTGCCTCATATTCCTGAGGTCCTCTGTGGGGAAGGCACACCTGTATACTCAAAGCTGATGTGGCTGCTTTGCCCGCGTGGCGTCCTGACGGGTGGGCCTGCACCAGTTTGGGCTGCTTGGTCCAGTCGGAAGTCCAAAACCTAGTGCTATGCGCAAAATTATTAGACCAAACCTGGTGTAAAGTGATAAGTTTGTTTAAAGGTGGTGCAAAGTGACACATTTAACACTAAACCTGGTCCAATGTGCAATTTTCTCTTAAAATTTAGCAAAAATTGCTCCAAACTCAGCTCAAAGGGATTCTCGATCCCACTTCCCAAAAATAGCCCCCAAGTGAGCAACCCGGCGCTCGCCATCGCCCTCCCACGCTCACACTGCGCTCCTCTCCTCCACATCCTCGCCCTCCCGTGTTGCGCTCCTCTCCGTCTTGCCCTCGCCCGCCGCGGCATCCGCGTCCCAACGCCGCGCCGCCGACGACGATGAGGAGGGCCGCCGACTCAAGCTGCCGCCGGTGCCCACCTTCTCCTCCAACCCTAGCACCAAGTTCCTCTACCTCGGCACCCTCGCCACACCGCCGGAGCTCCCCCCGCTCTCATCTCGGGCCCGGATCGCCCGAGCTCCGCCCACTCCCGCCTCTCTCCCGCGTAGGCCCGCCCTCCGACGAGTTCGGCTGCCGGAGCTCGGCCTCCGAACCCAGCACCGCTCCCTGCTGCCGCCGAAGCGTCATCCTCCTCGCTCTCCGCCTCCTCACCGTTGGCCTCCTCCCCCACACTCGGCTCTAGCCTAGTCCAGATCCGGCAGTCCCGTGGCCCAGCTCCAAACCCGTCGCCCCCAAAACGAAGGCCGCCGTCGCCGCCTCCCAAGGCTGCCGCGGAGGTCGGGGCAGCGCACGTGTGGAACCCCTTCGTCGCCATGCCCCCTCAAGCTTCTCCCGCGGACGAGGATGATTCCAACGAGAAGGATATGGAGAGCGAGATTTGGAGATTGGAGTCCTATAGAGCAAAGAGATATGGGGAGAATTTTTTTTGGAGAAGTTCTTCATATAAAGATATGGAAAGCTAAATTCAAGGAGACAGAGATGCTCTTACTTGCCAATGCCATGAAGAAAAAACATGGCGAGAAGCAATTGGTTTAACAATCGGAAGTAAAGCTGGCCACATGGGCCGGCCCGGCACGGCATGGCACGGCCCGTTTATAAAAAGACCTGGCACGGCCCGGCCCGTGTAGGCCCTTTTATAAAAGGGCCGTGCCGTGCCGGCCCAAAGGCCTGGGCTGGAGGATCGGCCCGGCACGGCACGGGTGCGGGCCGGCCCGCGTTCCATTCGGCCTTCTGGGCCGTTTCGGCCTTCCGGGCCTTTAACATTTTAAAAATTCAGAAAAATATAAAAAATTAAGAAAAAATACATAAAAATTAAAAAAATTAAGAAAAAAATACAGAAAAATCTAAAAAATCTAAAAATTAAGAAAAAAATATAGAAAAATCTAAAAAATCTAAAAAATTAAGAAAAAAATCTAAAAAATCTAAAAATTAAGAAAAAATACAGAAAAATCTAAAAAATTAAGAAAAAAATACAGAAAAATCTAAAAAATTAATAAAAAAAATACAGAAAAATGTAAAAGAGTCAAAGTGTCATATGGATAAATATTGAGCTTTATTAGTAGCTGCCATAGCTGCCTCATTAAAACCTTCCAGGTAAACTCCCTTGGAGATAAACCCCTGGTAAGGAAAAAGAGTACAAAGCTACTTACTCGGAAAAGAAAATTACAAAAGAAAAAGAAAATTACAAAGATTACAACTATTCTTCTGATTGTTCATCGTCTAGATAAAGATTTTCGAACGTGCATGACAGATCTGTGTTATCCGCAGTGTGTTGGGCTCTCCGTCTGGCTAGTTCCGCATCTTTCACGGTCATTAGTGTCCTCACCATATCACTTGTGAGACTGGTTCTTCTCTCGTCAAGTATTCTTCCAGCTAGATTGAAAGCAGACTCCGATGATACCGTTGAGACGGGTACCGTTAACACATCTCGTGCTAATATGGAAAGCACCGGATATGTAAGCTTGTGGTCATGCCACCACTGCAATACGTTGAAGTCATCATCAGTCTGTTCCTAATAGCTGATTTTGTCGTTGTTGAGGTACGTCGCTAACTCCCCGCCACCAGTCACTACGCACGGTGCTGTTGCTGTTGTTGCTGCCGAAGAGCTCGAGGAAGAGGAGGAGGAACCAAATATCTTTCCCCACGCTCCTTTCTTCTTTCCAGCCGTTGGTGCTGGTGGAGGCCGTTGCAGCCGAACTCCGGCATACTTTTCATTGTACTTATCGTAAATTTCAGAAAGCTTATCACGAACATTAGTGAAATAAGCAGAATAATCTACATTTACGGCATCACTTAAGAGTGAGAGAACATTACCAAACCCTGCAAGTTTAGCCCTAGGATCTAAAATAAATGCAAATGCATACAACATTGGAATTTCTTTCCAATATTTCAAATATTTGCTTTTCATGGCAACAACAGCATCACGTAACATCAAATCACTTTGTATGCTTTCATGGAGTAGCAATTTCTAAAATATGATGCACCATTAAAGGAGATGTGGGATTATAAACCCCAGACAAAGCAACGGTTGAATCGTAAAGAAGCTCCAAAAAACTTAGCAATACTTCAGCAACATGCCAATCATTAGGTGTGAGTAGGGTTGATCCATCATTGGCAGTAGGGTAATTTGAATTAATAAAGACAGAAAAACAATCTTTATGTGGAATAAGATGCTTAAGCATCATATATGTGGAGTTCCATCTAACAGTCATATCTAAGCAAACTTACGAGGACGTACTCCTGTAGCAATGCAGTACCTCTTGTAGCTTGCAATTCGTGTATTAGAAGCATTCATAAAAGAAATTGCAGTTCGCAAATTGTCAATGTAGGGTGTCAATCTCTTTAAAGCACATTTAGCAATAAGATTAATTATATGGCAAGCACAACGTTGATGCAGTAAAAAGGATGCAGCATAAGAGTTAAACAAAGGAGTGAGGATACTCATTGCACTAGTATTTGATGCAGTATTATCCAAGTTATTGCAAAGATCTTGTTCGTGAGACCAAAATCTTCCACAACTTTAACTATAGAATCAGCAATATTTTCACCAGTATGTGATACGTCAATTAATTCGAATCCTATGATTCTTTTTTCTAGTTGCCAATTTTCGTTAACATAATGAGCAACCACACTAATGTAGTCTTCCTTAGCCCGACCACTCCAGATATCAGATGTTAAGGAAACAGAAAAAGTGCATGTAGTAAAGTCTTCTTTTATTTTCTGAAGACCAGTTTTGCATAACTTTTTCATATCCCTAGTTGTAGTTTGTCTAGAAACTGGAACGAATCTAGGATTATGAGCAGTTTGAATATATTCGGAAAAAGCGGGACACTCACCAAAACTTAATGGTAAATCATTAGCAGCAATTAAACGACAAAGAGATTCTCGGGCTCTTTCAGGATCATAGTCCCACTGACTACCGAACCGTCGGGGTTGTATTGGAGCTGGGTCTGTCTCCCCGCCCTCTCACCCTCCTTCTTCAAGTGGCTCTCGATGTGCCTCTTCAGGTGGCCGGTTCCTTTTCCGGACTCCCCGGTCAGCTCCCTCTTGCATCTTTTGCAGACAACCTTCCACCTCTGAACACCATCCACCTCATATGGTTCTTGATCGAACTCTTGCCACACACTTGAGGTCTGGCGACGAAACTTTTTTGCACCGGTGGTGGAGCCAGTGGCCGCAGTGCTGGCACTACCGGAATGAGATTCTGTATGAGGAGGTTGCGACTGGGGGATATGAGAAAAACTATGTAGATCGATGTCGGGTATGTCAATCCCGAAATCTTGTGGGTCGAAAGAATGGAACTGGTTGGGATCACCCATGAGAAGATTGGTGAATGAGAGATGAGATGCGGTGTTTGAGTGTGAGAGATGAGGGGGAGGGCAGCCCTATTTATAGCAAAAATTTAAAAAAATTCGGACCATTTTACCCCTCCGAAATTCAAATTTCAAATTAAAAGGGCCAAAACAGTGCTAAAAAGGCTAAAACAGTGTTAAAAAGGCCAAAAATTCAAATTTCAAACCCGCGGGCCGCCACGGGCCGCCGCCGGCCTTGCTGCCACCCCGCTCCCCCACGCGGGCCGCCACGGGCCGCCGCGTGCCGCCGCGTGCCGGACGGGCCGCCGCGGGCCGGCCTGCCCCCCCGCTCCCCCGCGCGGGCCGCCGCGTGCCGCCCCGCTCCCCCGCGCGGGCCGCCGCGTGCCGCCCGGGCCGCCGCGTGCCGGCCGGCCGCCCCGCTCCCCCGCGCGTGCCGCTGCGTACCGGACGGGCCGCGTGCCGCTGCGTGCCGGACGGGCCGCGTGCCGCGCCGGGCCGTGCCGGGCCCGTGCCGTGCGGGCCGGCCCGCGAATAAAAAGGCCGGGCCGTGCCTGGACTTAAGGCCTCGCCTCGGGGATTGGCCCTGTTCCGTGGCGGGCCGAACGCCAGCCCGGCCCTTTTATTCCCGTGCCGTGCCGGGCCCGTGCCGGGCCAAAAAACCGTGCCCGTGGGCCGGCCTTTTTGGCACGGCCCAGATGGCCAGCTTTAACCGGAAGCCAGTGGAATTCAAATTGATTCTGAATCGGAGTAAAGCTAGTGCTGAGTATATCTTCAAAAATACCACAGATGTCCCTGATTCCCTTCTCTAATCAATCTGCTGCTGAATATATCTGATCCAACTCCTCCAAAAATCAGAATCCAGTATATAACAACATATTTTATCCTACTATGTGAAGCTGTTCTCACTATCAAACACCTGTCGAGCATGGGAGAATTGTCAAAATACCCTTCAAAACATATGTCAAAATGCCTTGAGCTGTTAAGTGATGAAATTGTTAAAATGCCATTGTATCAAAATCTGAAATTGTCAATCTGCCTCTGTGATGAAATTGTTAAAATGCCATTGTATCAAATCTGAAATTGTCAATATGCCCCTCTTGTGCATAGCAGCATGAGACCAATTGTAAATATGAAATTGACATTTTACATTTGTGTACAATGGTGTTTTGACAATTTCAGGCAATTTCATCGCAGGGGCATTTTTGTCCATTTGTTAGGTCAAACTGGTTGACCTAACGATGTTGGTTGCATTTAACTGCTCAAGGGCATTTTGACAATTACAATGCTCGGAAGGGCATTTTGACAATTACACATGTTTGGAAGGACATTTTGACAATTCTTACATCGTCCGGTTTCAAAAGAAAAACAATTCTTACATCGAGATCTCGATAGTGCAAAGGGGCATTTTGAATGGAAAGACATCAATTAGGGCACTCCCAATACTTGTATCTTAGGTTGTATCTTAGTGTTATATCTAAAACATATTCATTTATTATATTTTATAATTTATACTATCATTTTTAACCTTGTAACCTATTTGTGGCATAGTTCTAGTATATAGTAGTACATGTATGAGCCACATAGAATCACTCAAAAATTAATTTATATCGATTACACCGTTAAGAGCCGGTTCCAAATTAAGAGACAGTCTTCTTCTCTTTCCTCCATAACTACCCTGCCACATAAGTTTTTTGTCTAGGCGGCATGGCTTAAGAGACAGCTGAGTTAGAGCATTGGGATTGCCCTTATACAGTCTATGAGTAGAAGATCTAAACAGTTATCAGATGGGTGAAAATGAAAACAGTACGTGGGAAAGATAAGGACACAATAAATACGATTATGAGTTGAATAAATGACATAAGAAATGTACTTCAAAACATCCTGTATGACTTGGAAACCAACAAAGTACAGGGGTTTTCCAAGTTCTTTGATCTTCATATATACGGGAAAAAAAACCGCTGTAAACTAAGCAGCAAACCTGAAGCCACTACTCATTCCCAAATTAATTTATATTTAGAAAGCATTCAAAAGTACAAAAGTTTCCAAATATGGTTTCCGAGACAGGCAGACAAACTGCGCTGGACAGATCTGTGTTGGTGTTCAATGTTCACTGCTGAAAAAAAACTGTTAGCGTCTGCAATAGTTGTCTTGAATTATATTGTTGCAATAAATCATATTCCTTGTTACATCTTATAACAATAACTAGCTGAATCCGCATGCGCATGCCTGTATAAGGATTCTGCCTATATGCAGTTCTTCTGCTAAATTTTGAGACCATTTAAGTAACGCGGGTGACTATGATACATGTGTATGTAAATTATGCACTTTACATACACTTCTCCAAGCATCCACTAATCGTCTTACAATTGAGAGTGGAAAATAACGAGGGAAAGTTTCTGTAACTATTTTGTAACTAAAAAGTTGCATGTACAATAGCCATCCCCCTTAAGTAAATCTGAGCATCATGGAAAAGAACATGGGTCCAAAAATAATGAACTAACCAAATGTAGTTTATCAGTTTATAAGATAGTAACTCCCTTGAGTCAGCGAAAATGGATAAATTTATCTATATTCTTAATTGACTGCTTGTATGATTGTCAGAATGCTATACAAGTATACATTGCTATGCTCCTAAACTGTTGTCATCATCAATGGGCTTCTAAAGCACTGAGTTTTGATTTTTTACTTACGGCTAAGCTTTAGCTGTAGATCTCAGATCCCGACCCATTCCAAAGTAAGAAAGATTGTATTCATGCAAAAAAGTTTAAGGGTGCTGCTGACATCACCACCCGCAACCAGTCTAATGCACCATCATATACACCCTGAGTAAAGATAAAGTAATATACTATTGACGGAGAAATTACAAAGGTACCTCAAGGATTAAAACCGCCATCAGAATTTGAAACAGGCTACTAACAATTGCAAGAATAAGCTTGAAAGCACGTATTTTCTTACATGCTTTTGCATCATCAGCTAGATTAAACCCGGGATATAGAAGATGAAGGTCTACAAGCGATTTCCTTTGAAAATGCACAGTTACTCAGAAGAAATGCTGGAAATAATGGAGAACTCTGGCCAAAAAGAAAACTTCAGGTGAATGTAATACCTTTGAATCCATACTTCGAGATAGTAAGCATACACAGTTAAAATTATAACCTACCTTCTCATGGATGAGAGGCAGAATGCATAAAAAAAACCTTACTGTAGTAGCAAATCTAGCATCCAAGAATCCAATGATGGCAAAGATGCTTCTCCTGTAAAATTATAAAAACAAGGAAAAATATTTGCTTCCACTGTTCACACATTCCATCCTGTTAATATGTCCAAAAGGCAGGTAACATATATTTACTTCCTTTTCTAGGAGGGATGGATTAGAGGATTGATAAGAGAATTACGGATTCTACTATGTGAAAGCAATATCATCATATAATGGTTATACCCAAAACTAATTCATCTTTCATTATGTTTGGCAGAACAAAATATTAAGATAGCAAATTAACATTGAAAATTTTAAAACTATAAGCAAGAGTTCAAGGCATTAGCTTAGAGTACAATACTGCTTAGAACTTGCAAGAACCCCATAACTTCTCGGAAGAAGAGATGCATAAGACACAAACAAACTGGTGAAGGACAACAGGAGATAAAAGTACAGGTCCACCAAAAGCGTCGCCATACAGCAAACATCTTTCTCATATAAGAGCATGCAGATAGGGAGACAGGAGGAGCTCAAAAGGCTCAAACACAAGCATAATGATTAACAACTATCACTTTATTGTGTCAAAATCTTTTTTATGAATGAATGAGTTAGTGTCATAATATTACAACGTACAGCAAATGGAGTATAAAAACACAGCAAGTGAGCACTAAAGTGTGTGCTCCTTTGGTATCAAGAAATCATACAAAAGAATTCCTTAGAGCCTCCAAATCTCATCCCAACATTTGTCAATCACTCTCCAAACCCTCTTCCTCCGGCAAACAACTCTCACCACCATCTCCCAAATGGCAGCCTCTGGCACAACATACTTACCCAGCATCACCATCACGACCTCTGCAGCTGCCATATTCCTTTTCCTATCGCATAACCTTACACTAGGCCCTCTAAAAACTCCCTCCCTTTACCCTGTCCGACCTCAATCTCCTGCAAGAACGTATTGCATGTCACTGTGTCTGGATCACAACCCTGGTTGAGCAAGTCAATTGCTCGAGGAAGGTCCTTTGCCCGAAGCAACCCATTAAGCAATACATTATAACTGATGACATCTGGATCAGCATCACCCCTCGCCAGCATGTCATAAAACAGCCGCAGACCACCATCCACCATCCCAGAAACACACAACCCTTGATCATTGACGTATAAGCAATTGTATCAGGTGCACAGCCACGACCAAGCATATGCTTCCATACCATCATAGCATCTTTTGATCTCCCTACATTGCACAGTCCATTGATCAATATGCTATATGTAATAGCATTTGGTCCGCACCCAGCGGTTACCATCTCCTCCCAGGTAGAAAGAGCCCGTGATGAATCTCCAATTTGAAAATATCCCCTTACCATCGAGCTATACGTCATGATATTAGGAACACATTTTGCCTCAACCATCTCTCCGAATAACAATTCAGCCTCTGTCATCTTCCCACACCGGGCAAGGCCATCAATCATTGCTGAATACAAACAATGTTTGGCCTTACCCCACCCGCTACCATTGCAACCCACACCCTAATGCCCTATCGACCGCCCCTGACTTGCAAAACCCAGTGATCACAGCCGAGAACACAAACTCATTAGGTGCAAACCCCTTCCTCCCCATTTCCTCGGCAACCTTCCATGCATCCTCCACTCTTCCACACCTCACTAGTCCATCGACCACTGCACCATAAGTCATTACACCTGGCACCACCGCCTCCCTCTCCATTCTCCTCATGACCCCCATCACCGCCTCGGCCCTCCCACACACCAAAAATCCATGCACCAGCACATTGTATGTCGCTGCCGACGGGGTGCAACCCTTTAGCTGCATGAACGAAAACAGCTTGGCTGCTCCTGAAACATCTCCAGCACGCAGCATCGCACTCAGCACAGGATTGATCGCCTCAGCCCGCCACCACCCCATCCCACCACCATCTCGTGCACCAACGCCACCGCATCATCAACCCGCCCCGCATCCGCGAGAGCAGACACGACTGTCGAGTAGGTGAACTTATCCGGCGCAAGGTTCCACCTCGGAATGCTCTCGTGGAGAATCCATAGAGCGACGTGAAGATAGAGACGGGGGTTTCTAGGGACCAGAGAGAAACAGACGCACTTGAGGAGGAGGTTGAAGGAGAGGAGGGTGGGGGCGAGGCGGGGGAAGCCGCGGAGGGAGTGGGAAAAGAAGGCGGGGAGCAGGTGCGGGGGGAGGGGAAAGCGGAGGAGGGAGGAGTTGAAGGAGTGGTGGGTGGTGGCGGCGTAGGTGGCCGGTCGGAGGAAGAGGCGAAGGGCGAGTAGGGGCCGGGGCGAGCGAGAGAGGGCGGCGATGAGGTGGGGGAAGATGTGCGGGGAGGCATCGGGGGGCAGGCGGCGGAGGAATCCGAGGACGGAGGAGATGGAGGGGCTGGGGGAAGTTGCGAGCGAGCGCGCGATGGAAAGGAGCGTGGGCGCGCCGGCGGCGGGGAAGAGCTCGTCGGCGAGGAGGGATTCGTCGGAGGCGGAGGAGGAGGAGACGAAGGGGTCGGAGTGGGAGCGGCGAGTGACGCTGGCATAGAAGGGCGACTTGGGGAGGAGGCGTCGTAGGGAGAGAGGGGAGGTGGGAGGGGGCATAGAGGAGAAGCATGGCGAGGGGTGGGCGGCGGGATTTAGGGGTAGGGGCGGCGAGACAGCGGCATTGGCCTGGGCATTTCGGCAAAACTCTCACACTAGGGTTTACAAGGGATTTTTGCCATTCTTAGCCCTTGTCACAACGCAATTTGATGATTTCAGCATGATATCCTATCCAATCACTCCATATGGTTCACCAGTCAATCATCTGAAATGTAGATACTTATTTAGAGATCCTCTCTGATCTTTAGAAATTACTGTAACCACTCATATAGATTTTATTTGATGGCTAGATATACATGGTACCTCCTAGTACCACCACACCGTTGAAAAAGAGTATCAGATGGTAGAGGGAAAGATGGTAACTTCCTCTAACGACTAAAATTGTGCACACAATCACACAACGACACAATCTGACTCCTCTTGGCTGGCCCTAGCACCACCATCTGATTGTGCTCCGACGCTGCCGCCCTTTCTCTTCCTTTGGGCGCCATTGCTCCTATGCTGCCTTGACATTTCCCTCATCACTTCTACACCTTGGTGAAGGTCGGCAGGCAACGGGTCAGCGGGGCGGGGCAAGCCGCAGAGCCGACGCGGTGCAGGGTGACGGAAGCAGCGGGTGCCAAAGAGCTGGGCACGTGACAGGCCGGCGGACGGGTTCAGTCAGCGGGGTTGGTGTGGTGTAGGGCAGCGGAGGCGTCGTGGTGATAGGGAGCTGTGACCTACAACATCGGCCTCCTTTAGGCTTCAGATCAGGTACAACCCATGTGCTGTAATTCTATAATAGTCTCTAATCAACCATAGAATATGATAGATCGATATATCCATAGCTCACTCATCCTAGGCTTCTAGCCTCTTTTTATCAACAATGTATGGGATTAATTGTGTGTTCATGTGAAAGAATTCACATTACGTATGCAAATTGTAAAGCAGAGTCGAGATTCCCTAGCTAGCTGATGCAATCTATTTATATTGTTTGCTATAAGGTTACTAGTGTCGTGGTGATTTCACGGCAATATACATCTGTGATTCTCGGGGGCGCGAGTGGATGATCCGGACCGGGTTCACACGAGGGGAATTACCCAGGTTCAGGCCCTCTGTAGAAGAGGTAACACCCTACTCCTGCTAGATGCTTGATCTTGCCTCGTATGAGGGATTTGAAAGTACAATGATCGTGAGGATCGGAGGTGGAAGAGAGAAAAAGCGCGTAGCGTGTACAGGTTTGGAGAAAACAGGAAGCTAACTAATGCGCCAACTAACCAACTGTCTAACCCCTTGACCAGGGGCCCCAGCTCACCTTATATAGGGCCGACGAGGCCAGAGTCTACAACTACTGAGTCGGTTAGCCAGCACAGGTCGTGCGGAGTAACTCCTGATATCACAGCGCATTGGCTGTGCACGTCGCTCCTGCCAACGGCGCATTGCTCGCGCCACCATTGGTTGAACGCGTCGTGGCTACGCCTATCTTGACGACGCATGGACGGCCCAGCTGAGTGGACTTCATGGACTCGGCTTGGGTCACCCTTGGCCATGCCGGCCGAGTCCTCACTAGTGCA
>JAGXJF010002972.1:0-222500 GCA_019208055.1 Stipa capillata | reverse complement strand
TCCACTAGTCCCTGTCTACTATCCAGCGAAATCCCCACAGCAAGGGAACGGTGCTTGGCGGAATCAGCGAGAACAGAAGACCTGTGAGCTTGACTCTAGTCCGAGCTTTGTGAAGACCTTGAGAGGTGTAGGATAAGGGGACGCCCTCACGGGCGCACTGATGAATACACTACTTTAACGATTATTTACTATTCCGTGGGTCGGAAGCGGGCAAGTCCCCTCCTTTTGGCTCGCAGGCCCGGTTTTACCGGGCCGATCCGGCGGAAACGACGAAGACATTGTCATGGTGGGGAGTTTGGCTGGGGCGGCACATCTGTTAAACGTAACGCAGTGTCCTAAGATGAGCTCACGAGAACAGAAATCTCGTGTGGCACCAAAGGGTAAAAGCTGTTGATTCTGATTTCCCGTACGACATACGAACCGTGAAAGCGCGGCTACTAGCGATCCTTTAGATCTTCGCGAGTAAGCTAGAGTGTACAGAAAAGTAACACATGGATAACTGGCTTGTGGCAGCCAAGCGTTCATAGCGACGTTGCTTTGATCCTTCGATGTCGGCTCTTCCTATCATTGTGACGCAGAATCACAAGTGTTGATGTCAGTTGAGACCACCAATAGGGAACGTGAGCTGGGTTGAGACGTCGTGAGCACGGTTAGTTTTACCATACTGATGGACCAGTGCCCGCGATAGTTAATTCAACCTAGTACGACGAGGGGAACGGGAGTTCACACAATTGGTTCATCGCGCTTGGGATTGAAAAGCCAGTGGCGCGGAAAGCTAACCGCTTGTGCCGGATTATGACTGAACGCCTCTAAGTCAGAATCCAAAGCTAGCAAGCGGCGCCTGCGCCCACCCGCCCGGCCCGACCCACGTTAGTGGCGCTTTTGCGCCCAAGGGCCCGTGCCATGGCTATAGTCGGCCGGCCGACGAGCTGCGGCCGGCGGCCGCCTCGAGCTCCCTTCGCTACGGGCGGACGGAGGTCTGTGAATCCTTTGCGAGACGACCTTAAATACGCGACGCGCCGCATTGTAGTGGCAGAGTGCCTTGTGCTGCGCACACGATCCACTGAAGATCCAGCCCCACGTCGCACGGATTCGTACTCCACACAACACCCGGTACCGATGAAGGTTCCGCGGACGGCTGACCTCCGGCTCGGCCACACCCGACGCCCCCTTTTTTCTCGCCTAGTCCCAGGCCCACGTGCGCCAGTGACTCGGACGGAGTGGCCTATGCTGCGACGATCCAGTGAGATCCAGCCCCACGTCACCCGGCATTCGTCCCTCGACAACACCGCGCTCCGATGAAGGTTCCGAGAGATGGCTGACCTCCCGCCACAACCACGACGCCCCCCTTCTTCACTAAGTCCCAGGCCTCGGTGCGTCCCACGTGACTGTGTCACCGCACAAGCCTGCGCTGGCCAAGTCTACTACCACACCTACTCGGGCGGGGCCAACCAACCAAGTGTGACACCGCCAACTATGCGGATTCTTCATGGCGTGGTCATGAACGTTTGCCTATCTCTTTGAAAGTGTTAGGTAACCCAAGATTGTCGGGTAAGAGGTGAGGGCGGGAAATGAAGGCACGGAGGAAAACCACACAATACGACGAGAGGAATAGAACGTAAAACGTGGTGGCTAACACACAGAAACCGTGGAAAACGCCCCGACGGAGAACGGCACGGAGTTACACATCAAAAACGTGGCTAACACCCACGGAGGAAAACCAGTGGAAGCGGTGGGACACGTATGCAGGCGAGGCACAACGCACCTGCACGGATAACGGCACTAAGATAGCACAAAAACGTGGGTAACACCACGGAAACCGGTGGTGGAAAACGTATGCAAGAGGGAAACGGCCCCGGACGGAGAACGGACGGAATGTAGCACAAAAAATGCGGGGCTAACACCACGGAGGAAAAAGCCGGCTCGGGGGAAACGGCGTGACGATCACGCGGGAAAAACATGGGCTGGCGACAGTTGGAAAACGGTGGAAACGGGGAGAACGTATTCCAGGAGGAAAAAAAGCCCGGGTCGGGGAACGGACTGAGATGCACGAAAACGTGGGCTCGGCGACAGTGGAAACAGGCCGTTTCTGCTGCGCGCGCACAGCACCGTGGCAGGACAACGAGCACCGTGCTGACGCGCTGCTGCCCGCCAGCAAAAAAACAGCCATTTCGCTGCCGCGCAGGCATCAGTCAACAGGTGGCGCTCTCCAGCCCTATGTACCTCACAGGGCTGGACGTGGCCCGTGGTATAGCTATGTGTGTGAGGCAAGGTGCTGCCGCGGCAGCAGAATGGCCCTTTTTGCTGCAGCGCAGCATGTTGCCTCTAGGAAAATTTGGCACGACGATCGGTACGTTTAGCGGTGTAACCTCCCGCGCAGCTGTGGGACCTTCGGTCGCGTTCTCCTAGTAGACACTGTGCTCCGCGCGCGGGGACGCTGATGGACGGTTGACGCTGCGGCTACGAGCGCATGAGTTGTCATTGGACCCGTGACTGTCCGTAGGACACCCGCGTTGTGCGGCGACTGCCGGCGCTGGTGTTCCCCTCAATGTTGCGCGTAAACCATAGCTCTCTCACAAGATGCTGCATGTGCTGGATACCGACCCACGGGGAAGTGGGAGTCATACACGTTGCCTAAACGCGGGCGCCCCTAGGGGTGCCGCTGTGGCCTATAGCGCTTGCGGCGTTGCCTCCGTTGCGTCGGCATCCTACGTGCCCGGTGCTTCCAAGGCCACCTCGCTCGCCGCTTCTGGTCTCGGATGTCGCACACGATAAAAGGCCGGACGTCCGCGGTCAGTCCCTACGAAAGCTCACCCGATGCACGGGAAAGTCGGCACGGTTCCCGCGCTGCCATGCACCCGATTGGCGGCGCGTGCAGTCCGGCGCGGCCTCGTCGACGAGGACGTGCACTGGTTGATACTGCCAGTAGGCATTATGCTTGTCTCAAAGCATAAAGCCATGCATGTGCAAGTATGAACTAATTCGAAACCTGTGAACTGCGAAGGCGAATGGCTCAGTTAAATCAGTTATAGTTTGTTTGATGGTAACGTGCTACTCGGATAAACCGTATGAATTCTAGAGCAATACGTGCAACAAAACCACGACTTAGGGAGGGGCGCATTTATTAGATAAAAGGCTGACGCGGGGGATATCGCCGCTGATCCGACGATCATGATAAACTCGATGGATCGCACGGCCCTCGTGCCGGCGCCGCATCATTCAAATTTCTGCCCTATAACTTCGATGTAGGGATAGGGGTCCTACCCATGGTGGTGACGGGGACGGAGGAATTAGGGTTCGTTCGGAGAGGGAGCCTGAGAAAAGGCTTACCACAATCCAAGGAAGCGCAGGCGCGCAAATTTACCTAATCCTGATGACACGGGAGGAGGTAGTGACATAAATAACAATACAGGGCGCATTAGTGTCTGGTAATTGAATGTACAATCTAAAATCCTTAAAGGAGTATCCATTGAGGAGGGCAAGTCTGGTGCCAGCAGCAGCGGGCGGTAATCCAGCTTCCAATAGCGTATATATTTAAGTTGTTGCAGGTTAAAAAGCTCGTAGTTTGACCTTGGGACGGGTGTCGGGGTCCGCCTCACGGCGAGCACCGCCTACTCGACCTTCTGACGGCGATGCGCTCCTAGCCTTAATTGGATCTGGGTCGTGCCCTCCGGCGCGGTACTTTGAAGAAATTTTTAAGGAGTGCTCAAGCAAGCCATCGCTCTGGACACATGAGCATGGGATAACATCATAGGGATTCCGGTCCTATTGTGTTGGCTTCGGGCTCGGAGTAATGATAATAGGACAGAGAGGTGGCATTTCGTATTTCATAGTCAGAGGTGAAATACTTTGGATTAGAAAGACGAACAACTGGAAAGCATTTGCAAAGGGATGTTTCATTAATCAGAACGAAAGTTGGGGGCTCGAAGATGATCAGATACCGTCTAGTCTCACCCATAAAAACGAGCCGACCACGGGATCGGCAGGAGTTGCTTATAGGACGCCGCCGGCACCTTATGAGAAATCAAAGTCTTTGGGTCCGGGGGGAGTAGGTAGGCAAGGCTGAACTTACCGGATGCGGAAAGGGCACCCAGGGTGGAAGCCTGCGCTATTTGACTCAAACGGGGAAAATTACAGGTCCAGACATAGCAAGGATTGACAGATGAGAGCTCTTATCTGATTTATGGGTGGTGGGCATGCCGTTCTTAGTTGGTGGAGGATTGTCTAGGTAACCGTACGAACGAGACCTCAGCCTGCATAACAGCTATGCGGAGCCATCCCTCCGCAGCTAGATTTTAGAGGGATATCGCCGTTTAGGCGACGGAAAGTTGAGGCAATAACAGGTCTTGTGATGCCCTTAGATGTTTGGGCCGCACTCGGCGGGTACACGATGTAGTGCAACGAGTATATAGCCTTGGACGACAAGGCACGGGTAATCTTGGAAAATTCACGTGAAGGGGATCAGATATTGCAATTGTGGTCTTCACACGAGAATGCTTAGGTAAGCGCGATGTCAATCAGCTCGCGTGACTACGTCCCTGCCCTTGTACACTCACCGCCCGTAGCTCTACGATTGAAGGTCCGGTGAAGTGTTCGGATCGGGGGACGGGGGCGGTTCGCGCCCCCGACGTCGCGAGAAGTCCATGAACCTTATCATTTAGAGGAAGGGAGAAGTCGTAACACGGTTTCGTAGGTAAACTCTGCGGAAGGCTCATGTCGTGACCTGACCAAAACAGACCGCGCACGCGTCACCCTCCCGCCGACTCGGCCGGACCGCCCGCACGTGCCTGTGCCAAGTCCCCGACCACCTCCCCTCCCCGGAGGGGGCCGGGCGACAGAACCCACGGCGCCGAAGGCGTCAAGGAACACTATGCCAACTCAGTCGCGGCTGGCCTGCCGCCAGCATCGTTGCGATGCTATCTAATCCACACGACTCTCGCAACGGATATCTCGGCTCTCGCATCGATGAAGAACGTAGCGTATGCGATAGCCTGGCTGTGAATCTGCAGAATCCCGCGAACTCATCGAGTCATTTGACGCAGTTGTCCAGCATCCGGGCCACACGGCCGAGGGCACGCCTGCTGGGCGTACACGCCAAACGACGCTCCCCACCCCCCTCGCCGGGGAGCGGAACGCGGCGTCTCGGGCGCGTTCCGCGAGGCGAGTGCGCCGAAGATCAGCGCTGCCGGCGTACGTGCCGGCCTAGCGCGTGATCTCTACTCGGCGCAGTGCACCCGGCGCGTAGCCGGCGCAGCGGCTGGCCCTAAGGACCCAACGAACGAGTGCGAGCCGCCGACCCGCGACCCAGTCAGGCGGGACTAACCGCTGAGGTTAAGCATCTAAATAGCGGAGAGAAGACTTACAAGGATCCCCTAGTACGGCGAAGCGAACCGGGAGCAGCCTAGCTTGAGAATCGGGCGCACCGTGCCGTCCGAATTGTAGTCTGGAGAGGCGTCCTCGAGCGACGGACCGGGCCCAATCCCCTGGCAAGGGGCGCCTGGGAGGGTGAGAGCCCCGTCGGCCCGGACCCTGTCGCCCCACGATGCGCCGTCAACGAGTCGGTGTTTGGGAATGCAGCCCAAATACGGGCGGTAGACTCGTCCAGGCTAAATACAGGCGAACGAGACAGATAGCGAACAAGTATCCGCGAGGGAAAGATGAAAAGGACTTTGAAAAGAGAGTCAAAGAGTGCTTGAATTGCCGGGAGTGTAAGCGGATGGGGGCGGCGATGCGCCCCGGCCGTATGCGGAACGGCTTCTGCTGGTCCGCCGCTCGGCTCGGGGCGTGGGACTGGTTGTCGCTGCGCCGGCGGCCAAAGCCCGGGGGCCTTAGTGCCCCGGTAGCCGTCGTCGGCACGGCCGGTACACGCGCGCCGCGAGGCGTGCCCTTCGGGGCACTGCGCTGCAACGGCCGCGGGCTCCCATCCGACCCGTCTTGAAAACGGACCAAGGAGTCTGACATGAGTGCGAGTCGACGGGTTCTGAAACCTGGATGCGCAAGGAAGCTGCGAGCTGGAGGCCTCACGGCCGCACCGCTGGACGACCCTGATTCTTCTGTGAAGGGTTCGAGTTGGAGGCACGCTGTCGGACCCGAAAGATGGTGAACTATGCCTGAGCGGGGCGACAGCCAGAGGAACTCTGGTGGAGGCTCGAAGCGATACTGACGTGCAACGTTCGTCTGACTTGGGTATAGGGGCGAAAGACAATTCGAACAATCTAGTAGCTGGTTTCCCTCCGAAGTTTCCCTCAGGATAGCTGGAGCCATTACGAGTTCTATCAGGTAAAGCAATGATTAGAGGCATCGGGGGCGCAACGCCCTCGGACCTATCTCAAACTTAAATAGGTAGGACGGCGCGGCTGCTCCGGTGAGCCGCGCCATGGAATCGGGAGCTCCAAGTGGGCCATTTTTGGTAAGCAGAACTGGCGATGCGGGATGAACGGAAGCCGGGTACGGTGCCCAACTGCGCGCTAACTAGACCACAAGGGTGTTGGTCGATTAAGACAGCAGACGGTGGGCATGGAAGTCGAAATCCGCTAAGGAGTGTGTAACAACTCACTGCCGAATCAACTAGCCCCGAAAATGGATGGCGCTGAGCAGCGCGCCCATAGCTCCGGCCATCTGAGGCGGAGCGCCATGCCCCGATGAGTAGGAGGGCGCGGCGGCAGCTCAAAACCGAGGGGAGGCGTAGCGATGGGGAGAAAGAGGAGGGAGGGGGGGTATAAGGAGACATAAGCGAAACAATACAAAAATACAACAGAGCGGAAAGCAAACAAAGGAACAATTCTACGGCTAAATGATAAGCAAGCACAGGAACGACAAGGAAGTCCCCAGGGACCCGATCACAGGGCCGGGAAAGACAGCGCCTCTAACAGAGATAGGTCACAATCGAAGGAGAGGATGTGGGGTCTGTGCGTTTTCGTCCCCTCCTGGCGGTCTGAAAGGGCCAGCCAGGAGGTGCATGGGATTAGGAAACGTGGCTGAAATGTCTATCCATGATCCAGGGATTGGGAAAAGACATGTCCAAGCCACCAGTGAGTTAGGCGCCGAAAGCAACCTTATTAACTCACGAACTTGAATGCCTGGCTTGACATGGGTAACATCCAACAGAACATTGGAGAGACACGAGCTGTGCATGGGAGTTATTGGGGTAACAGGCTGAGGAATGGTAAAAATGCCTCACGAGATTTTGACAGGGGTCGATTGGAATTTACTCATGACGCTTATGATTTTATGCACTGAGGTTTCTAGAGATGCAGAGAGAGCTGTGTTAATTTTTGTAATTTCAGAGACCTAATTGTAATGACACGTTTAATACTATAGTGTATTAATTTCACACCTTGATATTTTTACACTGGACACTATTATTTTATGCTATGGTTGAATTAGATATATTGTCGAGATGTTCCATGCTTTATTCCAGGATTTTCGGTGAATCCGAGGAGTGGCGGATTTTCCCGATTAGGATTTTATACGACTGAGTGCGTGTGTGCGGGTGTTGGTGCGTTGGATTTATTGATGACAGAGCGGGCGGTTGAATTAGGGTTTTGGTGTATACATGCGGGGTTTGGTCGGATTAGGTTAATGCCATGATGCTAAAACCAGGTTAGAAATATTAGGGCGCGACAAACCTACCCCCCTTAAGTCGAATCTCGTCCCCGAGATTCTACAGATCGGAATAGGTGAGGGTATTTGTCCTGTAGAAAATCTTCTCTTTCCCATGTAGCTTCTTCCTCGGTATGGTGATCCCATTGAACTTTGTAAAATTTTATGTTCTTATTCCTTGTCTTTCTTTCAGTGCTCTCCAGAATTTTAACTGGTTGCTCTTTGTAAGTGAGATCCTTGCCAATATCCAATTCTTGATACTGCACTTGTTTCGTTGGCGGCTCGATGCATTTTCTTAGTTGAGATACATGAAACACATTGTGGATTTCTGATAGCTCCGGAGGTAGCTCTAGCTGATATGCTACCTGTCCTCTCCTTTCCTCTATCTTGAAGGGCCCTACAAAGCGGGGCGCTAACTTTCCTTTGACGTTAAACCTCTTCGTTCCTTTGAGAGGGGTCACTCGTAGGTAGACGTAGTCTCCGGGTTTAAAGATGATATCACGTCTCTTAGAATCGGCATAGCTCTTTTGCCTTGACTGTGCCGTCTTAAGTCGATCTTGGATGAATTTAACTTTCTCTTCTGCGTCTTGGAGAATGTCTGGACCAAAAACTTTTCCTTCTCCAGTTTCGGACCAATTCAAGGGCGTTCTGCATTTCCGTCCATAAAGCGCTTCAAATGGTGACATCTGTAAACTTGCTTGATAGCTATTATTATATGAGAATTCAGCATACGGTAAGCTATCTTCCCAGCTATCGCCGTACGTTAAGGCACACGCTCTTAACATGTCTTCCAAAATTTGGTTCACCCGTTCCGTTTGTCCATCCGTCTGTGGGTGGTAAGCGGTGCTGAAATTCAATCGTGTTCCCATGGCTTCATGCAGTTGTTCCCAAAATCTGGAGGTGAATTGAGTACCTCGGTCTGAGATAATCCGTTTGGGTACTCCGTGCAAACTGACTATTCGGGCTAGATATAGTTTGGCTAGCTGATCACCTCGATGCGTGGTCTTTACCGGTAAGAAATGTGCCACTTTGGTCAACCTATCGACAATGACCCATATAGAATCATGTCCCTTTCTTGTCTTTGGTAATCCGACGATGAAGTCCATGCCGACTTCATCCCATTTCCATTCAGGCACTTTGATTGGTTGCAGCAGTCCGGCAGGCTTTTGGTGTTCTGCCTTGACGCGCTGGCATACGTCGCATTGGGCTATGAAGCTTGCTATCTCGCGTTTCATTCCATGCCACCAGAATTCCTCTTTTAAGTCCTGATACATTTTTGTGCTTCCGGGATGTATCGAATATCGGGATTCATGGGCTTCTTTTAAAATTAGCTCCTTGAGCTCCTTGCAAGCGGGTACACATAGTCGATTTTTAAACCACAGGGTGCCCTCGTCGTCTTCTCTGAATCCACTTGCTTTTCCTATCTTCATTTTCTTCTTGATGCCTTCTATACTCTTGTGTCCTTTTTGGGCATCCTTAATTTGCGCTACGAGAGAGGGGGTCACTTCTAGGGTGGCTACATAACCTTCACTGGCCATCCCTAAATTAAGCTTCTCAAATTCTTTGCATAACCTCGGTTGGGTTGTGGGAATTAAAGAATTTACTGAGGCTGGCTTCCGGCTAAGGGCATCGGCCACAACATTTGCTTTGCCGGGATGATAATGAACTCCAAGGTCATAATCCTTGATTAATTCCAACCATCTTCTTTGCCTCATATTGAGGTCCGACTGAGTGAAGATATACTTTAGGCTCTTGTGGTCGGTGTATATTTCACAACGATTTCCAATGAGGTAGTGCCGCCAAAGTTTCAGGGCATGAACTACTGCGGCTAGCTCTAAATCATGAGTTGGGTAATTCACTTCGTGGGGTCGTAACTGTCTGGAAGCATATGCGACCACTTTTCCATCTTGCATAAGCACGCATCCAAGTCCATGTCGAGAGGCATCACAGTATATATCAAAGTTCTTTCGGAGGTCGGGTAGTGTTAACACGGGTGCTGTCGTTAGCCTTCGCTTTAATTCCTGAAAACTGTCTTCGCACTTTTGCGTCCATTCGAACTTTTGATTCTTCTTCAACAACTGCGTCATGGGTCGGGCCAACTTTGAGAATCCTTCGATAAAACGGCGGTAGTATCCCGCCAAACCTAAGAAGCTTCGAATTTCAGTTACCGTCCTTGGTGGCTTCCAGTCGAGCACATCTTTTACTTTGCTCGGGTCTACAGCTATTCCTCCTGCGGACACTATATGTCCGAGGAATCCGACTTCCTTTAACCAAAACTCGCATTTGCTGAACTTGGCATACAGCTGGTGCTTTCTGAGTGTTTCCAAAACTGCTCTTAGATGTTGCCGATGTTCTTCATCTGATTTTGAATATACCAGGATATCATCTATGAATACCACTACAAACTTGTCCAAGTATTCCATGAATACTTTGTTCATTAAGTTCATAAAATATGCCGGGGCGTTGGTTAATCCAAAAGGCATGACGGTATATTCATATAGCCCATAGCGAGTTGTGAAGGCAGTCTTGGGTATATCCTGTCCTCGGATCTTGAGCTGGTGATAACCTAACCTCAAATCTATCTTGGAGAATACTCAAGCTCCATTCATCTGATCGAATAGATCATCTATCCGTGGCAGAGGATATTTGTTCTTGATAGTGACCTCATTCAGAGCTCTATAATCCACGCACATGCGGAGAGTCTTGTCTTTCTTCTCAACGAATAGTACTGGCGATCCCCACGGCGATGCACTCGGTCGAATAAAACCTTTCTCTTCCAATTCCTCCAATTGTTTCTTCAGTTCGATTAGCATATCGACAGACATCCGATAGGGCCTCTTTGCTATGGGTGCCGTTCCGGGCACTAATTCAATGATAAATTCCAGATCTCGGTCCGGTGGCATTCCAGGCAATTCCTCAGGAAATACATCAGGGTATTCCTGTGCCACTGGGACTTGGGCTAACTCAGGTGCGGTTATATTGTTCAGGGTATTGGGTTGGAGAGAGGGTGATTTGGGAGTAAACTTAACTGTCTCTCCTTGGGCATTGGTAAGGGTAACTGTTTTGGTTTCAAAGTTTATAATGCCCTTATTCTTAGGTAACCAATCCACTCCTAGAATCACATCAATATCTTCTGATACTAGGACAATTAGGTCTGCCAAAAACTCTACCCCCCTTATAAAGATGTTTACATCTTTGCAGTAGTGTTTAGATCTGACTACTGACCCTGGTGTTCGGACTTTCATGGGGGTTTTCAATAGGTGCAATCCTATTCGGTTTTTCTCGGCAAAATGCTTTGAGATAAATGAATGCGATGCTCCGGAATCGAATAAAACAGTTGCTGGTACTGAGTTAACAGGGAACGTACCCATCACCACGTCGTGGGCGTCCTGGGCTTCTTCGGCATCAACATGGTTCACGCGTCCTTTGCTGTAGTTTGGTGCTCCTTTGGATCCTTGACTCCGGGTGGACATAGCATGCTCTGGACGCGGGCGCTGGTCGGCGGGTTCCTTTGCTTTCTTGGGACACTCGCGAGCGAAGTGTCCAGGTTCTTCACACGAATAGCAATTGGTCTTTCCTGAGCTTTGGCTTGCACTTCCAGAGTGATAATTTCCAGAGGGTCCCTTCTGATAGTTCTGATAGTTACGGGTGCTGAACTGGGGTATGGCAGGGGCAGTCCTGTAGTGTTGAGGTGCTGAATATCTGTGCTTCAGTTTCTTCTCATAACGGGGCCGTTTATGTGGTTCCCCTGTCTCAATCGTCTTGACGTTCTTGCGCTTCCGGTTGTCTATTAACCCTCGGCGCTTATCCTCCACATTCAGAGCGGCGTTGACTACATCCTGCAACTCCGTAAACTTTTGCGAGGCTAGCTGGTACTGGAGAATCTGTTGTAGCCCACTCATGAATTTCTCTACTTGAGCACTCTCGGACGTCATCTCTTCTCCTGCATACCGAGCTAACTGAGTGAACTTATGAAGGTACTCTGTTACCGACATCGTTCCTTGCTTGAGATCAAGGAATTCCTTCTTCTTAATTCCCATTAGACTTGCTGGGATATGATGCTTGCGGAACATGTCTTTAAACATGTCCCAGGTAATTTCCGTGTGTCTTGGTTGGGTACTCCTGATCCTTTTCCACCATGCGGCGGCGGGTCCTTGTAAATATTGGGGAGCGTAGAGTACTTTTTCTTTGTCGTCGCATTTGGCTACCTCCAGTTTTTCTTCCATAACCAACAGCCAATCGTCAGCGTCTAATGGTTCCGTCGAGCAGGCGAAGACGGGTGGGGAAGTCCTCTGAAATTCTGAGAGTCTATTTCCTTTTCCAGACGAGTTACCACCTTGCATCATTAGTTGCACTGCTGCGTTGGTGGCTAGACAAGTTTGTCCCAGCATCTTAAACATTTCAGCTGGCGTTGGTTCAGCTGACGGGGGTGGTGGTGGTGGGTGGTCAGATTCCACGCAGTTCTGACCTTGGTCTTCTTTGTCTTCTGGGGTAGGAGTTTTCATACGGTTATTATTCTGGGGCTTGTTATTGCGTGCCTTAGAATTCCGAGAGTTAACTGATGTTTGGGAGTGAGTTGGAATCACAGGTGGTGGAGCATTTTTTTGTGCCTCCACTGCCTTCTTCCGTGCTGCGGAGCTGAGAGTGTTATGGCTCATCTTCACTTTCTTGCTGCAATAGCACCGGTTGATTCATCAGATGCTTGCATTTTTTTTTAAAGCAAGGAGGTAAGAGGGAAAAGCGGGGTTTTGGTGCAGCGCCAAACTGAGATCCAATGCATCAATACAAATTCCAACGGTTGGGGTAAGCCAACCAAGAGACAAATAAAACACCGAGACAACACCCAATAATTTACATTAGATGTGCCTAAGGGCACTAGTACAATACTCATACAGGGCTATGCCCTATTACAAACAATAAGAAAATAGGTTCTTAGGCTTATTATTATTTTGAGTGGCTACTCCACTCCACCTAGTCTACCTGGTTTACATCCGGGCTGGGGGGCTGGGTCGCGGGTGTCTCTCCGTGGATATCTCCATTCTCGGATGGCACCGGCGTGTTCCGGGGTGCAAGGGGGTTCCTGCTACGATGCGCGGCTCGGGTGGAGGCCGCATAGGCCGAGAACAGCCTGAGGTATTCCGGGGAAAGAGCAGGGAAAGGGTTTCCATCTACCACTACAGGTATTCCTGCAATGGGTGAATCTCCGGATACTGAGGGGCGAGCAGATGTCGCGGAGGACGCTCGGGCACGGGATCTTGGCTGAACAAGGGGAGTGGCTTGCTGGGTGAGGGTGAGAATATCCATGAGCTGGATAAAGACCTCGGTCATGGCGACCAGATACCGGGTGAGGTGCACCACGGCTACATCTTGTTCTTCCTGGGTACTGGTGAAGGACGGGTTCTCTCCCAGAGCACGGCTGGGGTAGAACCGGAAGGCTCTACAATTCATGCTTGGAATCATTTCGTGGAGACGGGAAATAGCCTCCCATGCAGCTACCTGCATGGATAGGTCAGGGTCAGGCACTGGTCGACCCGCGAAGTGGAAGGTTGCTTCGTCGTTGACACCGTCTTGGTAAACATGTACTTCAGCCCAGTACACATTCGCGCGGGTGGTCTCTTCTCGATAGACATCATACTCGGGTCGCTGGGAGGCTCGTAGAGCTCTCTGGGCGACCGTCCACAGGATATCTACAAATCCTGCAAGTTCAGCGGCGGTGGTCTCATTGTAAAGAGTCCCACGGGGCATAGCTTCTTCTTGAGGTGCTGGAAGGAAGAAGAGAAATCTAAGGCTGTTGGCTTCAAGAGCAACTAGGAATGGTGAGATAAGAAATGAAACTTTGGGTATTTATAGGGCAAATGGGAACAGCTGAGGAAGGGTAGCCTTTATGACAGGATAAGATGCTTATCTACCCTCATTACTGAGGGACGACCGAGACGTCTTATCCTTTCTCGGGCTTCGCATTTTGAAAGACAGGTGAGAGGGATTTACGGGTACGGACAGATTGGATTTTTAAAACACACTAGGCCGAGGGGGCCATTTTATTTATTAGAGGGACACGATGTAACCCTAAGGGGGTGTCGTGTACCACCTAGCACACACATACATAGCTCAACACATCACACATGTCACACATAGAGCTAGCGACCATTTATTTATTTTACACGTCGCTAACTAGGGGTAGACTACTACACAAATCTACGACCTACGACGTGATCTGAACCTCTTCGTCTTCTTCAACTGGCTCAACCTCCTCTGGGTCTTCTTCCTCCTCAGAATCCTCAACCATGATGGATCCTCCAAGCGGCGTTGGGCTCGGTATGGTTGGGATGACTCGAGAAGTCCCGGCTCCAGTCGTGAATCGGCTGAGGTACTCACGGGCGGTGCGGCGTCTCTTGGGTGGAGGTGGCTGCTCGCTCACCACCGGAATATCACGAAGCTCTGGCGGGGCTTCAGTGGTGGCGGCAGTAGTAGTAGTCTCTCCTTGTGGAATAGGAGCCTGCGTCGGGAGTCTGGTAGCTTGATCCAGTAAAGTCTTCACTCGCTGCAGCTCTTTGCGCACATCTTCTAGTTCCACTAATGCACAGTGAAGCAAGGAATCCTGTGCCTCCACAAAGTGAGCTAAGTTCACCACCGCAGGGTCATTTTCCGCCAAAGGTGGAGTATATCGGCGGATTTCCTCCAGTATTGGATATGCTGGGATATATCTTGTAGCTCTGAATATCCCCATTTCTGGCATCTCATGGCGGAGGTGCACCAGCGCCTTATATGCTACTAAGCGCACCGCCTGGCTGTATGTCCAGCTGCAGGGTCCCACAAAACTGTATGTCTGATTGTTTGCATTTCTCAGTCCGACGATGAGCACTCTCGCCCAGTACTCATTGATAGTTTCTGACTTCTTCTCCATGAAAACATGGTACTCCGGGTAGACACTGAATCCACATCGCTCCAGTGCCTCTTGCAGCAGTCGGGGACATCCATCAGCATTGGGGGCACAAGTTTCTCCATAAAGCTCCATCGCTCTAATCTACAAGATTTTCAAAAATCAAAAGAAATGTGATGAGTTTTGAATTTTCCAAAGTCTTACCTGAATAGATGAGCTTTTAGCAAGGGTAAGAATACTAGACTTGCTTTCACAAGAGTTCGTTTTTCAAAGATTTTGGAAAATATTTTGTCCTAGGTTTGTCTTAGCGGCCATGCTAACTAGGGGTTCCTACAGTCAGTATGGCTCTGATACCAAGCTGTCACGCCCCCGATTTTAAGGCCGGGTGCGCTCCTGTGAATACCGTACCGGTCCCTGGATCCGTAGCCGGTACGCACAAGAACTTGATAACATCGTCACACAATACTGATTTTATTACAATACAAGCCATTAAGGTCTTTTAACACAACAGGGCCTATTGGCCGAATAAAAGTCTTGCAGCGGAAAAATAAACACACGTAGATAGACCCATCAGTATGCCAAACCCTCAGGCAACTGACTGGGGTAACGCCCTAGCCCTCGAAGTCAGTGTCTTCCTCGTCGGAGCGGAACTCTTCCTCTTCTTCTGGCCAAATCAACAAGCCAGGTGAGTACATTGAATGTACTCGCAAGCTATTCCCCACCGGGGAGAATATACGGCGATATTTCATGCAGGGGATAGCAATATAAACAGCTCTATTCTAGTTTAATAGTTGTGCGGAAAGGTAAGCTCTTATGTAAATACAGATATAATAGATTCAAAGGCGGTTTTATAAAGCTCATTATAAAATTAAAGAGTTTTGCTCATCTACTGTCGAGTCCGCTCAGTCCATACTACCCCGTGCAGTATGACTAGCGTCTCGATTCACTGCTCAGCCTGCACATTCCCGAATAGTGCAGCTAGCGTCCTTAGAACGGTGCTCAGCCACTGTTATCCCGACAACATGGCTAGCTTCCGTTTGACTCACGGCTCGGCCCATACTGCTCCGGACAGTACGGCTAGCCTTTCCTCCTGCAATTCCTTGCTACCAGCCTGTAGCGTAAATTGCACACTGTGGGCACATCGTACCCACGTCCTTAATCCCTTTTCCCACCTTTCGCAAACAAAACCTGGTTTAACCAGCGTGTGGCCTAGCCAGTTCATGTCCATGACCGAGGACGCGGCTATTCGAATAGTTTTTAACACTCTGCAGAGGTTGTACGACTTTACCCACAAGATGTAAACTCACCCTTTTTGTCGAGCGCTAACGATACACTTCACGAAGTGTATTGGCAGGGTGGTCACAACGAGACCGTCGCCCGCTTCCATACTAGAGTTGGACCCGCTAGGTGAATACCCAAGTTTGCGTGCCCCGGATACCGAATTCCGGACACCAAATTGGGGCTCTCCACCTTTGTGTCGATCACACCCAAACGCTACGCGGCAGTGGATCTCTAGGACTTTTAAGCACCTAGCCACGACTCCTAACTTCCTACGGGTCCAAACCCTAATACTTGCCGGGGTACCAAGTCAAGTCCTTCCCATAAAGGACATGTGGACGCACGGTGGTGGAACTGGTTTAGCGGCACTTTAGGCTCAGTCCTTAACTGATCCGAACAAGACTCCATCCCACAACTCACGATCGTCCTCGACGACGTGCCATTATCAATTCCTCTACAGCCTCCGGCTGCTCCTTAATATTCTTGCCCGGATCCAAAACATCTCCGATTTTGTTTAGGGTCTCGCCAGACCCTTCTTTCAAAAGTCACCCCGGATATCCCAGTATATCCGAGGGTTTTATTTCTTGTATCAAAATAGGGTTTTCAAAGTTTTGGGTAAAACTTATTTTAACTATAGCAGGGCTAAGCGGGGCTTACAGCCTATAACCCTAATAATTTCTGTCGACTCAGAAATAGTCGACTAATACTCCTAGGGCTTCAAGGATAGGGAGTTCGGTCCTAAACTTAGTGCAGCTACTAGGAATAACTAATATTAATAAAATAACGTGATATTAAAATATAGCATGCAGGATTTGCAAACGAAAATAATAACGTTCATAGATATAGGATCCGGCATGATCAAAGGAGGGGAATGCTTGCCTGGCAAGTCCTGTTCCTGTTCTGTACGCGAAGGTGACGCCGGTTCCTCCTGACGCACGTACGTCTCTCCGTCAACTACGCGTTGATTAAAAACAACGAATAAGAAATGATCCAACATTCCGATAAAATCAAACAACATGCAATACCAAATTACTCGAGGAACTATTATGATTTTTGGGGTGATTAGAAAAAGGATCTAATTAGGGTTTTGCGTGCGTGCACATATTTTAATTATTAGAGCAAAAAGATAACCCTAGCAGACTGCCATTAGCTAAAATACGGAACAGCTCATCTTAGAAAATGCTACTGGATGGGAAGCTTGGTCATATTGCATGCGTTCTATTAGCAGATATTCTTGGTACTTAATATTTAAGGTGCATGAGGAGTGCTCTGGTGCAGCTCTACGGTGAATTATATTGCATGCGAGCTGATTCCAGAAGCACAAGGATTAGCTTACCTTCTAATCTCTACTAACCCTATCTTAATTAATTTTAGTGTGCAACTAATTTTCGGAACAGAACTTGGGTTTACTCGCGGGGTTCCAGAATAATGTTTTGAGCACTTAAGGAGGTCTGGAGAGATTTGGGCTGGCTAATTAGGACCCTAACCGATTAGACAAATGGATTAGTTGGTTGGGCAGCTGAGGAAAACAAGAAACAAGTGGGGCTGTCGGCGTGGACTAGCAACTGAACAAATGAGCTGAAGGGAAAGCGAGCTAATTGGCCAAACATGCAACAGGGCCAACATCTACGCAATGTGCTGAGGAAATTGGCTAAAATGCCTACACATGCTACAGGACCAGCATTGAGCTAAATAGCTAAATGTGTACTAGTGTGCAACGGCAGCTCACTCATACTCAATTACTTCACTCTCTCACTCTCTCACTCTCTACCTCAGCTGTGGCTGCTCAGAGCAAGGAGCAAGGAGGGGCTGGTCGGCTGCTTGGGAAGGAGCTCGGCAGGGCTTGGGGAGCTGCGGCAAGGGTGCGGCAGAAGGGGAGTTGCGGCAGGGGCTGCGGCAGGGGCTGAGGCAAGGGCTGCGGCAGGGGGCTGAGGCAGAGGCTGCGGCAGGGGGCTGCGGCAGAGGAGCTGCGGCAGGGGAGGGAGTGCGGCAGGGGAGGAGTGGCGCGGCAGGGGTGGCTGCGGCAGAGGGAGCTGCGGCAGAGGAGCTTGCCGCGGCAGCTTGGTTGGGGTGGCCGAGTAGGTGCTCTGGAGTTGGTTTCTTTTCTTCTTCTTATTTCTTTTTATTTGCTCACCTTTGATTGATTTCTGGGAGTTGCTGTGTTGCTGATTCCAGAGGGTTTGGGCGAGGCGTGGTTGAGCTAAGGTGGAGGAGATGATGGGGGTTTAGGGAAACAATGGGGAGCTCGGCTGGTGCTTGAGCACGGCGAGCTCGGCTTGTCCTTTTATAGGCATGCGACGGGGAGGTCACCATGGCTGGCGCAAGAGCTCACTGGAGTGCCGCTGTCGCTACATTGCCGGTGACACGACGGGGAGTTAAGGCGGCCTGGAGCTCCAGGGAGAACGAGAGACAGCTGAGATGAGGTGGCGGTGAGGTGCAGCTCCGGCGAGGCGACGACTCGGCGAGGTGAGCTGCGATTACAGGGGAAATGAAAGACGGCCGGCTGTGCGAGGGCTGTGGCGATAGGGAGAGGGAAAGACAGCCGAGTAGCCGTGGCATGCGGGCGGTGGCCGAGTGGAGCTGGCACCGGCGAGGGAGGCGACTGCGGAGTGACAGAAAACTGTGCTTGCATGCTGAGACTTGCGGAGGCCAGCCAGGAGGTGCATGGGTTTAGGAAACGTGGCTGAAATGTCTATCCATGATCCAGGGATTGGGAAAAGACATGTCCAAGCCACCAGTGAGTTAGGCGCCGAAAGCAACCTTATTAACTCACGAACTTGAATGCCTGGCTTGACATGGGTAACATCCAACAGAACATTGGAGAGACACGAGCTGTGCATGGGAGTTATTGGGGTAACAGGCTGAGGAATGGTAAAAATGCCTCACGAGATTTTGACAGGGGTCGATTGGAATTTACTCATGACGCTTATGATTTTATGCACTGAGGTTTCTAGAGATGCAGAGAGAGCTGTGTTAATTTTTGTAATTTCAGAGACCTAATTGTAATGACACGTTTAATACTATAGTGTATTAATTTCACACCTTGATATTTTTACACTGGACACTATTATTTTATGCTATGGTTGAATTAGATATATTGTCGAGATGTTCCATGCTTTATTCCAGGATTTTCGGTGAATCCGAGGAGTGGCGGATTTTCCCGATTAGGATTTTATACGACTGAGTGCGTGTGTGCGGGTGTTGGTGCGTTGGATTTATTGATGACAGAGCGGGCGGTTGAATTAGGGTTTTGGTGTATACATGCGGGGTTTGGTCGGATTAGGTTAATGCCATGATGCTAAAACCAGGTTAGAAATATTAGGGCGCGACAAGCTGCCCTCGCCGTCACCACCGCAACAATTTATCTTAGTCCCGGGGTGAGATTTTCGTTCATCCCTTTTTGCCGTTAGCATCTCAAGTCCTGTTCTATTGCTCTGAGCCGTGCATTTCACCTCTGTGCAAGTGAATTCGTTTTGCCGTGGAAATTCGTTGCGGGCGCTGCTCGTCGTTGTCATCGTCGCCATTGACCTCCCCCGTCTTGTATCCTGTCCTTGGAGCAATCAGGGTGAGCTCCGAACTGGATGCATTACTTTTCGCTAGCTGTAGTGCTCAAAATGATTGATGCCATGCATGCTTTCAGAAGTAGTTCAGTGAAGTCTTTAGACTTTCTATTAGCGCTACATCTATCTCCATTTTCAGTTCAGCCTACTGCATCCATGTCTTGCGGTAGTTCACTCAAGGTAATTAGAGAATTACAATGGAAATGCATAGGAATTTTAAGTTAAGTACTTGCCCCATCGCCAGGTTCCAGTTGAATAAAAGTATGTAACCTGCTAGAGTGGCATGCAGTTCCTCCAGTCAGTATAATAAGATAAGTAGTGATCAATCTGTTAGCTGAGTGTTAATCAATTAATTAAATTTGGTATATTACACGGCTCCAACCTGGGGCCCGATGCTTAGACAAACAGTTAACTTCATGCGTTAAGTTGTATCCCTTTTTCCTGCGGCCCCTTTTGTCATCACGATTAGTCAACTAACTAATCGGTGGTTCCTTTCTAGCTAATCAGTCCATGTTCTACTAATTAATTTTATTAAGCCAATGCACCTATGTCCAGTAGACCACGTCTCTCATTTAGAAAAAACCATTAGATGATTTAGCAGCTAACTGAGATATCATCAGAACTAGTTATCTGTATGCCCCTACTAACAGGATGATTCAATTGGTTTTAAAATTGTCCTTAGCATGCTCTATTTGATCTAATGCCTCTCTCGCCGACCTGCAAACCCTTACCATGCTCCTTCTTCCTCTGAAATCTGCTTTAACTCCAGTACCAATACCATCAAGACTCAATCGATTGCTGAATCAACACTATGCTTGATCAGTTGCCAGATATAACCTGAAATCATTTAGGCACAATATATATATCCCTCCCCTTTTGGTTGTGCATGCAAGTAATTCAATTGGAATTATGCCTTAGAGCTTGTGTACAGGTCACCTGGGTACTATTCATCGGCCCAAGTACCTCTGCTGTCCAGATCTTCTCTCTTTCTAAAAGGTGCAACTTAAATTGATCCAAGTGGTCATACTAATGACAAAAATAAGCTGTGGACCTAAGGCATAGATCGTAGGCGCTGTTGTTAACTTCATGTCGAGTGGTCTTTAGCCCTTTCGGTCATCTGTTTGCGGGTTAGAGCCGAACCCATCTTGCTGTCCAGTTTTTGTTAATTTGAATTTATGCAACCTTAATCCATGTAGAACATCAGGACAATAGGTAATCAAACCTCAACTGTTATATGGATAATGTTGCAGGCATATAATAGAAATCTGAAGAGCCAATCCAATTTGTTAGCTAGCGCATACTAATATCTTATTCATACTTGGAGTGTGCACATAAACTTTATTGAACTTTGGAATTTGATCTTAAGCTGTAGAACAACTTGTTAGAACCTTTAAGGCATGAATAGCACCATGTGATGTAGGATGTATTTCATGCATGTTATTAATTGTATTAAGATGCATTAAGGATAATCTATCAAACTTGCATCCTTAATTTTGATTAAAAAGAACTCACATCCTTTTTAATTGCATATCTTGACGCACAAATGCATCCAGGTTAAGAACTCATATACTAGGGTTATAATACAACTGAAACTGCATTGAAATGTAGGAGTACCTAACACGCTTGTGTTAACCCGGTACTCCCTTTTCATCATAATTGCATCCCATGCATCCTTGCCATTTCCAATAGCTCCTTAGGCTTGTCTTTCTCTCTTTTGGAGGTTGCCTGCTTTTTACCGATGTTTCAAACATTCTGGAATTCTTGCGGATCACCGGGATCTTATACTTCTCCTCGCAACGAGGCAAGTTCACAAATACTCGTTAAGATTCCCTTAATTCATATATTGTCTTGCTATTGATTGAGATGAAATACTATGTTGTATGTGATTTCCTGAACTGTGTTGTGATGGCGATATCACTAGCATGATTAGAGTTTGATTCTAAGATCAGCGTGGATCTTTTAATCGGACTAATAAATTATGGAACCTTAATGGTGAGATGTGAGAGCCGGGGTTCTGTCACCTACTGATGGATCGAGGAAGAGGGTGACTTAAGCACCATAGCTATTCCTTCGGTGCCGGTGTCGTAGGGCTTAACCCTTCACCCACGTAGGGAGGCTTTGCGAGTCGACCGGATAGTAGGGGTCGGCCAACCTCGGACTAACGGCCTCTCGGAAGTGCTCCCTTTGGTCAAACTTTGTGGTTTGCTCAGAACATTTGATATAGTCTTTGTGGGCTATCTTTAAATCGTCAAGCTTGGTTGTCTTGTGATGATTTGGTGGAATTGTATGGTTGTTTCCCATGCTCTTTCAGATCTGAAATGGATGTGTCCATGTGATATGTGCAGGTAAAAGTGGTCATGTTGTTAGCATATTGATATGGGTAGTATCAAGTATGAACATGCCATGTTTACATTGATGATTTTATGCAATACGAGTACTTTATCTTTGTCAATAGCTTCCTGAAATTGGATTGGGATGAGTATATAAATGTGACTTGCAAGTACGAAAGTACTTACGGAATTCAATTCCGAAACCGTTGCAGGTGAGACAAATGGGGATGATTTCTGCATTGCTGATTTTTGGAAGAATTGATGCTCTTTTGCAAGTTTGTCCTTCACGGTCACACGTATGGGTTGCGTGTTTCTCCGGAAGATGGCTTGGGATGCCAGCTTAGGGTTTTACATTTGTGTTCACTGCTGTTTTTAAATCTCGAAGACCTGTATCCAGCCTTCGAGTTGAAAGTTATGTGTTTTAGAACCTCTCTCGGGTAAGTGATAACTTATGTACCTTTAACTCCTTCTTATTAGAGTTTGAACTGTGATATGAAGTTGTTATCTGTGATCGATCCATATACAGTGCGTGTATGTTTGAAGTATATGGATTCGGTCGTAAAGGAGTAATGCTTTCTCTTAGTGCTCATTTCGTGAAGTGTTATCGGTCGAGCGACCCGCTAGCTGAGATGCAGTGCCGGCTAGGCAGGGTGTGGATAGTCGTACGGGGCTCTCGAGCGACCCACTAGTCTTCGGGCTAGGTTAGGGTGAGGGTGCGACTGTCGGGCTCCTTCGACTTCATTTTACGTTGTGAGCTTAAGAGTGGCGTTACAGCTTTACCGGGCTTTGGAATTGTATGTGGTTCCGGGAAGTTTATTCGCTTCCGGCCGGCTTGACCCACGGTGATAGATACATACGACGAATGCGCGTATGGTATGTGGGTCCGGTGTCGGGTTACCCAACGGTGATAGATACATACGACGTAAGCGCGTATGGTATGTTGGGTGACTTCTCGGTCCTTGGCGATTAATCGTTCCCCTAATCATATGGAATTCCCGGGTCCGTGACACCGAGGAGCGGGCGGCGGCATTTGAACAAGAAACGGCCCCGGATGAAGGGGCCGAAGGCAGCCGGCCCGAGGGAAGAGCCGGTGTTTTGATCGTGGCCGGGCGCCCCGAGCCCCAGGAGGAGGAGCTCGGGGGCCAGGGCCTTACTGCCCCGCCCGAGGAGCAGCCTGACGCGTGGCGAGGCCAGACGCCTCGGGGGGTCCCCTCCGACATGTTTGAGGCCGCGCACGCCGCCATCGACAAGCTCCACGAGGATCTCCTCTCTAGGGAGAAATCCTTAGAGGATCGGGAGCGATCCTTGGAGGATCGGGAGGCCTCGCTCGCGGAGATGGCGGAGCGCTTCTTAGCTCGCACTCGCATCGCCAAGCGAGAGTACGAGAAGGATCTCGCCGAGGTCGAGCGCCAGCGGGAGCTCCTTGATGAGATGAGAAGGGAGGTCATCCCGAGGGTGCGAGAGCTCGACCAGCAGGAGCGGGAGCTCAACAGTTGGGCCTCGCTGATTAAACCGCGCGAGCGGGACTTGGAGGCGCGGGAGAAACGCGCCGCCGAGGAGGAGGCGCGGCTGCAGCAGCTCGCCGCCGACGTCACCCGCCGCGAAGAGCAGCTGCTTCTCCGCGTAGGAGAAGTCGAGACGAAGGAGCAGGCGCTCGGCCAACGCGAGCACTCCCTCGAAGAGGCGACGAACAAGCTGGACGCCGAAGTCCAGTCGCGCGTCAGCGCTGCTCGCGAGGAGCTCGCCAAGGAGATGGCGCAGCTCCGCACGGAGAGCCAAAGCTTCAAGCAGCGGCTCGAGGACTCGTGGGCGACGAGGCGCACCCTCCAAACCCAAACTCCGAGAAGCGGAGGAGGCGAGGGAGCGCGAGTCCTCGGCGGCGGCCGCAACGCTGGCGAAAGTGGATAAGGAGAGGGTCCAGCTCCTCACCGAGCGGCGCGAGACGATGAAGATGATGAAGGCCATCTTCTATCGCGCAAGGGACGCCGCTGAGGCCGCTGGACTTGGTACAGCCTCCTTGCCGGGCTTTGACGAGGCCCCCGGGAACATCGCCCTGGGGTTCCAAGGCATCACCGAGCGCCTCGAGGGACTTGGCGAAGCCATGCGCCGCCGGCTCGAGGAAGAAGGCCGGCAGTTGGCGGTCGTGGTGGCGGAGCACACTCTGACGTGCTACCGCGGCCGCGACCCTAACTTCTCCTTGGTGCCAGCCTTGGAGGGGATCGACGAAATCGACGAGGCTACCGAGGAGGAAGCCCGGAAGGCGGTCCGCGGGCTGGCCGTAGAGATCGCCCGGTAGTTTGCCCGCGTGGAAGATGCCGGCGATGGCGACGGCGCCGGCGACGGCGACGGCGCCGGCGAGGAGTAGCTCCTCTTTTATCTTTATTTTTGCTGTTCTTAGCCCAGGGCTTAACCCTTTCGTAAGAACTTTTGCTTAAGTTTTTGCTATGCAAAGAACTTTGGCCCGAAGGCCCTTTGTCCCTTGCTTTTTCCTTCTTGTTATGCTTGTGCCGGAGATGGCTTCACTTCCTTGTTGCTTCGGGCGAAGCGTCTGGCTCTTGCTCGGAGAGGGACGGAGAACGGTCCTCGGGACGCCCCGAAGGCCCCAGCCCCCGAGAGCTGGACGCGCCGCAGCTGAAGCTAAGGAGGCCCCTGCCCTCGGAGCGCAGGGTGTCCCCGAGCCAAGCTTCTCCTAACTTCTTCGCGTGCCTGCAAGGATTGTCCAAGTCTTTGTGCTCGGGACAATTATTGGAACGAATTGCTGTTAGTATATGTCGTGTTAATCATTGCACTTATATGATTTTTCCTATCTTTGAAAACATTCGTTTTTACTCGGCAATGCTTCCTTGTTGCCTCTGGAACGCTACTGGGAAAAACCGCTGGGCGCGTGTGAAAGTGCGTAGGGTACTTGGGCGGCTTATTTACCAGGCTGGTGTCCAAGGTTAAGAAACCAGGCAGGACACCAGGGCTTTGAGCGGACAACCCGAAGCACTCCCCATGACTTTCATCGCTACCTTCAGGTAAAGCCCACCGCGAACACAGAAGGTACTTGGGAAAAATTGGCGAGGAAAAACCAGTCGTTCATATATAATGCTCGGGGGCTTTAAAAACACAGAAATGTGATTAGAAGCTTAGCTTAGAGATCGGGTCTCAGGGTGACTTGGCGCCCCGTGACTTAGTGTTGATCCAGCGGGGCGGTGCCCGGGAACTTCATCATGGTAAACCTATTTACTTCATGAATGATTATGTAACTTGCTTAGCAAAAGGGGTGTTTTCCACAGGTCCCTCGGGGGGTTTGCCTGCTGACGCGGCCCACGTGTTTTCGGATCTGCCGATCTGTCCCGAGCGCGAGAAGCGAGGCTACCCGAATGACATGAAGACGGGTGGCGCTCGGGGTTGCTGACCAGCAGAGCACGGGTGGCCAGGGGCTTATTTGCCCTGACTCGGATGTGCTCGGGGCACAGCTAACCGCCCGAGCGTCTTACGGCCCGGCTTCGAACATTCGGACTAGCCCGACTGCTCGTACTCGGAGCGGTGGGACCTACTCGCACCGTGGGGGACTCGGGAGCCCCGAACCCGCGTGGAAAACCACTCTTTTGCTAACTATGGAGGAAATACTTGATATTTGAACGAGGAAAATTAAACATTGCACAGGGGATTCTTATAAAGGGAAACTGCATCTTTATATTGATAATAATGCTATTTAAATAGGTTGGAATACAAGGGAGCCCCCGAGCGCGGGCGCGAGCTCACGGGATACTCGGGTGACCTTTGGCCGGACCGGTGCTCGGGGTTCGGGAACCAGGCCGAGCGGCCGGGGCTTGGGGTGACGAACCCGGAACTTCCCATGACTCACATTTGGCACTCGGGGAGCTGACCCTAAAAGCAAAAACTTACCCGGGCTATTCACGGGAAAAACTTGCATAGGAGCTCGATGTTCCAGGCGTTGGGCAGCGGCATTCCATCTTCGGCAGCTAGCCTCACCGAGCCTGGCCGGGTGACCCTGGTCACTCGGTATGGGCCCTCCCACATGGGGGAGAGCTTGTTCTTCTCTTCCCGCGTCTGCACGCGGCGAAGCACCAAGTCCCCGACTTCGAGCGACCTCGGCTTGACACGGCGCTCATGGTAGCGGCGGAGGCTCTGCTGGTACCTGGCGGCGCGGAGGGTAGCTCGGCATCTATGTTCTTCAAGGAAGTTGACGTCTTCGACCCTGCGCTGATCCTGATCTTCCTCCGAGTACGCCGCGAGCCCGAGGGGACCGGAAGGTGAGCTCGGAAGGGAGGACTGCTTCTGCCCCGTATACGAGGAAGAAGGGGGTTTCGCCGGTCGCCCGACTGGGGGACGTCCGGATGGACCAAAGGACGGCGGGGAGCTCTTCTATCCAGCCGGCGCCGCACTTCTTGAGCCGGTCGAAAGATCTTGTCTTGAGCCCCCGAAGGACTTGAGCGTTAGCACGCTCGACCTGTCCGTTGGCTCGGGGGTGTGCGACAGAGGCGAAGCAAATTTCCCTCCCGAGGGCTTGGCAATACTCGAGGAAGGCATCGCTCGTGAACTGTGTGCCGTTGTCGGTGATGATGCGATTAGGCACCCCGAACCGGCTCATGATGCCTCAGATGAACTTGATCACTGACTGCTTGTTGATCTTGACGACTGGCTCGGCCTCCGTCCACTTGGTGAATTTGTCGATGGCGACATAGAGGTACTCGTAGCCCCCGACTGCTCGGGGGAACGGGCCCAAGATATCCAGCCCCCAGACCGCGAAAGGCCACGAGAGGGGGATGGTGTGGAGTGCCTGAGCGGGCTGATGTATCTGCTTGGCGTGGAATTGGCAGGCCTCGCAGCGTCGAACCAACTAAGGCGTCCTCGAGAGCTATCGGCCAGTAAAATCCTTGCCGAAAGGCTTTACCGACCAGCGTGCGAGACGATGCATGGCTACCGCACTCGCCCTCGTGGATGTCCGCGAGCATGTCGCGGCCTTCTTCCCCGGAAATGCACTTCATAAGAATGCCATTGGTACCGCGCCGATAGAGGTCCCCATCTACGAGCGCGTACCTTTTTGATTGCCGCACAATTCTTTCCGCAACGGCTTCGTCCTCGGGGAGGAGGTTTTCTTTCAGGTACCCTCGGATCTCGGAGATCCAGGAGGTCTCCTGAGGACAGGCGGCGAGCACGAGGTGTTCGCCCGGTGGCAGCCTGACGGGAGGATCTCCCACTGAAGGCGCCGCCTGGGTAGACTCGCTTTGGCGCGAGGTTCCCCCTTCGTCTTGGTCGGCGGCCTCGACGGACGGCCGAGAGAGCCTTTCTTCAAAGGTCCCAGCCGGGACCGGCTCCCGAGAGGAGGCCAGTCCCGGGTCGGAGGAGAGTTGCTCGCTTTCGTCTTCGGGCACCGGCGTCCACTCGGCGACCAAGTCGGCCAGAGCTCTGCTTTTGACTGCGTGGTTGCTGACGAAGCGTAGGTTGAACTCCCCGAGTTCAATGGCCCACTCGACGACTCGCCCAGTGGCCTCCCGGTTGCGGAGGATGCGCTCGAGGGGGAAGGCCGTAACCACCCGGACCTCGTGCGCTTGGAAGTAGTGCCGAAGCTTTCTCGATGCGACGAGCACCGCGTAGAGAAGCTTTTGAGCTTGAGGGTAACGCGTCTTGGCGTCGCGCAATACTTCACTGATGAAGTACACGGGATGCTGCTGCACGTGCACCCGGGTAGAAGGCTGCTCGGGCCCAGCCCCCGAGCGATGACTTCTTCCCCGAGCAAGGCGGGTTGCTCGGGTACGCTCGGAGGATGGGCTGGGTCTTCGGGGTTGTGGGCGCTCGGGGACTCGGCTCCGAGAGCCCCGCTCGCTTCCCCGAGAGCTTCGCTCGAGAGCTCGCTCTCGGGGGCTCCTGTTGGTTGCTCGGGATCACCACTCGGAGGCGGGGGCCCGAGCTTCTTCGCTTGGTCGGGGGATGCCAGGAGCTCGGACCCGACCTCCCTTTCGACCACGAGGACGGCACTCACCACCCGGGGCGTCACCGAGAGGTAGAGGAGCAAAGGCTCCTCGGGTCTCGGTGCCACCAAGACCGGAGGCGAGGTGAGGTATTTTTTGAGGCCCTCGAGGGCCTGCTCGGCATCGGGGGTCCACTCGAAGTGGCCCGACTTCTTGAGGAGCTTGAACAAGGGGAGGCCTCGCTCCCCGAGCTTGGACGGACCAGCGTTTTTCAACCCGAAAGGCATGCGGACATAGCAAAACGTCCCCGCAGGGGTTGTAAATGAAGTTTTTTTCTCATCCTTTACAGCCATACTAATCTGGTGATAACCAGAGTAGGCATCTAAAAAACAGAGAAGATCACACCCTGCGGTGGAATCTACTATCTGATCGATGCGAGGTAAAGGAAAAGGGTCTTTGGGACAAGCCTTGTTGAGGTCGGTGTAGTCCACGCACATCCTCAGCGTGCCGTTCGGCTTGGGCACAACGACGGGGTTGGCGAGCCACTCGGGGTGGAGGACCTCCCGGATGAAGCCGACTGCGAGGAGCCTGCTGACTTCTTCCCGGACGAACTCCTACCGTTCTGGTGCTTGACGGCGCACCTTCTGCCGGATGGGCCGGGCGTCGGGACGCACGGCGAGGCGGTGCTCGGTCACTTCCCTAGGGACCCCGGGCATGTCAGACGGTTGCCATGCAAACACGTCAGCGTTTGCCCGGAGGAAAGCGACGAGCGCGCCTTCCTATTTGGCGGCCAGGCGGCCGCCGATCTTGACGGTCTTGGACGCGTCTTCCCCCAGGACCACCTCCTTAACAGGGACAGAGTCATCGGCAGCGACTCTGGCCTTGGTCGGGGGCGGACTCGAGGACTCGGGGAGCTCGGGGACATCGTCGAAGGCGGCGGCAACCTTGGAGAAGAGTTGCTCGGCGCAGGCGACGGAGCCCTGGATGTCGGCCGGCACGGTGATGGTGCCGTTGGGGCCCGACATCTTGATCGTCAAGTAAGCATAATGGCAAGCCATCATGAATTTGGCGAGCGCCGGACGCCCCAAGATGCCGTTGTAGGGGAGCTCGAACTCGGAAACATCGAAGACGATGTTCTCGGTCCAGTGGTTGCCCTTGGTGCCGAAGGTGACCATTAAGGACACCTGGCCCAAAGGCATGGTGAGGCCGGGGGAGACGCCGTAGAACGGCAGCGTCGCCTTTAAATCCCCCGGGGTACCTGCATCTTGCCAAACACCTCGGGGACAGGAGATTAAGCCCTGCGCCCCCGTCGATCAGCATGCGGGTTACCTTAATGTTGCAGATGGTGGGGGAGACCACGAGCAGGAAGCGGCCCACGCCCGAGATGCTCTCAGGATGGTCCGAACGGTCGAACGTGATCGGGGACCCTGACCACTTGAGCGCTCGAGCGCATCTTCCTCTTGCCCACCGGGGTCGTCGCCGCCCTCGGCGCGGCGCTCCTCCCGCTGCTTTTTGTTCCTGTCGGTGAGGAACTTGACCGTCCGGCACTCGGAGAGGTCATGCCGGTCGGTCTCACGGATGGGACACCACAGGCACGAGCTCGGCTGGGGAGCTCGGGGTGGCTTCTTGCCGCCGTTCGGCCCGCCGCGCGGGGGCTTACGAGGCTTGGCCTCCGCCGCCGCGACGGGCTCGGACTTACGCTTCTTGCCCTTCTTGTCCCGCTTCCCAGCGGGGCGAGAGGGGCCGGCGCCGTCGACCGCTGATTGGTCGGGGCGCGGGTCGTGCCAAGCACGGGCTTCCGCCGCCTTAGCGCACTTGTCCGCGATAGCGAATAAGTCTGCGGTGGACTGGACGTCCCGAGTGCCCAGCTTCTCAAGCATCTTCTCGTCGCGGACTCCCTGTCGGAAGGCGACGATGACGGCCTAATGAGATATCTTGGGGATGGTGTTGCGCACCTGGCTGAAACGCTGGATGAATTGCCGCAACGTCTCCCCTTTTCGCTACCGGAGAGCGTGGAGATCGCTTTCCGTGCCAGGGCGCTCGAAGGTGCCCTGGAAGTTCGCCACAAACTGGTGGCAGAGGTCCTCCCAGGATGAAACGGAACCTGAGGGAAGGTTCATGAGCCAAGACCGGGCCGAGCCCTTCAGGGACATCGGGAACCAGTTGGCCATGACCTTCTCGTCGCCTCCAGCGGCCTCAGTCGCGGTGGGATAAATCTGGAGGAACTCCTCGGGATGGAAGGACCCATCATACTTCTGCGGCAGCTCTGGCCGAAACTTGTTCGGCCAGGTGACGCGACGAAGTTCGGGCGTGAAGGCCTGGCAACCCGTCCCATAAAGGGGGTGCCGGCCTCCCCGCCTTGCTGGACGCGGTGGTGCGCCCGAGAGCGCGCGCGGCCGGCGACAGGGCCGGATGAGGATTGGCCTTCGTCCACCCTATCGCGCTCGCGCTGACACTCGATGATGGTGCGCGCGTCCTCGTCTTCCCTCCGCCGGTCGAGGCGGTGGCGGAGATCTTGAGCGTTCCCCCGGGCCGGAGAGGCGACCGAGGGGGGAGATCCGCCGCGCCGGCCACCGGCAGGCACGCGTGGCGGACGCGGTGGCACCGGCGGCGACGCCGCGGAAGGGGCGGCGCGGGCGCCGCCCCGTCCGGACGAGGTGTGAAAGCTCCTGGCCGCCGCTTCGCGTCGAGCGGTGTCGACCAGGTTAGCAAGGTCCTGGAGCCATGGGCCCACGGGGGACGTTGCTTGCACTGGGACGGGAGGATGCCGGAGGATGTACTGCGCCGCCTGCAGCGCGCTCCCCTCCCCGGGATCCGTGAAGTCCAGCCGGCGACGAGGTGGCGGTGGCCGAGAAGGCCCGGCGGCACCTTCGGAGGCCCGCGGCCATGGCCGGAACTCAAAGGCAGCAGCAGCCGCCGACGTTCCACCGGACTCGTTGAGCTGATCTTCCGGACCGGGGGGATCCGCGCCAGATGAGAACTCGGATCCACCCAAGCTCACCTCACTGGCGGGCAGATTAGGATCCGACATGGAAGTAGGCTCGGAAAAACTCTAGACGCCCCCTACCTGGCGCGCCAGCTGTCAGCGTAGAGACGCCTCTAGCGGTGGTCCGGTTGGACCCCCTTTGGGATTCGGCCGGGGGCGATATAGAGTTCTTCTTATGAGCCGGTGACGGATCGTGGAGAGGGTGGAAATGATGCAGGAGACACAGAGGATTTATCCAGGTTCAGGCCACCCGGGGGTGTAAAACCCTACGTCCTGCTTGTTTTTGTGTGTGTTTGTATTGATCCTATGAAGATTACAGAGGTGTTCTTCCTTACAAGAGTCTAACTTAAGAAGCTCCAATAAAACTTTGAACCAACCAACCCTTTGCATGGCCCGGGAACTCCCCTTATATAGCCGGGGGTTCACCACAGCGGCCAAGGGTTACTACAGGCAACGTGGGACACCGAAGTCGGCATGACAGAATTCGTGATCACGGGGGCGACTTCTACCCGATGATCGATTCTGTTATGGTCAGGGTACATCGGTTGTTTATTCCCGATGTTCATCGTTGACTTGTAAGACCGTGGATCTAACCTGACCTGGCAGACTACTCTGTAAGTCTTTAGCGAGTTGCTCTTTGAACTCGTCAAACCGGCTGTTCACTACTCGAGCGAATACTTGCGCCGATTTGTCGATCTCAGTGCCATACTTGCTGGCTACCGACACGTCGATCAGATGAGCAATTTCATCAGGACAAGTCGGTTTACTTACCTCGGGTTTGGGCGCAGGAGGTGGACTCGACACGACTACCTTCTTGATGACGCCGTTCCTCGTCTTCTGGTAGCCGGCCAACTTTTGCCGGAGTCGCTCTGCCTGTTCCTCTTCGAGTTGACGTTCAATCTCTCGCCGCTCATCTTCTGATAGATCGTCGAGCGTGACGGCGATGATGTTGTCGGGGTTGACGATGCTTCCGTCTTTGGAGTCGGGATTCATTGTGTAATCTTCTCTTCGTCCCCAGCGGAGTCGCCAATTGTGTTCGCACGAAATTGGATCCGTGAAACACCTAGGTAATGGGAGTCGCCAACCGTACTTACGTGTACGATAAACGGATGCTTTTCGAGCAAAGCAACAAAGGATAACTATCGCACTTACGCGTACGACGAGCGATTGCTTTCCGAGCAAAGCAACAAAGATCTTCTGGCTTACGTGCAGAAGAACCGATCGTTTTTCAGCGCAAAACGATAAAGATCTACAACTAGAACAGAAAAGTAAAGGTAAAAGTAATAGATTGATTTGTGTCGATTGTTGGATATCAATCGGCCGTCACCCTTTACATATTTATAGGGCGGCTGGTCTTCCCGTAGGAGATCAAGACTCCTAATCCTAATTGATTACAGATATACAATCTTTCCTTATTTAAAGGATCCTGATCTAATATACATATGACTTTCCATCGCTCGGGACTCCTTTCTCGGATATGGGATATCCTTCCATACGAACCGAGAGTCCTTTCCGAATTCGCAGTCAACTCCTTCCTTTCTAAGACTCCTTCTCTAAGTCTCCGTGCCGGATTAAGTCTTGGTAATAAAGGCCTCGTCATACCGACTTATCTTCGGAGCGATCTGACTGCATCGTGACTTGCTTCTGCTGGGATCCGGCTCCGTCCGACTTGTGCCTTCTCGGGAATTTGAGCACTCGGGAACATCAATGCTCGGGAACTCCAGTACTCGGGGACACAGGCCCGGCTGTTCGGTACTCGGACGTGCTGGCACTCGGAATTACCAGTGCTCGGGACCGCTAGTACTCGGGTCCGCTAGTACTCGGGAACGCGAGTACGAGTGCTCGGGGTCGATGGTGCTCGGAGTCGCGAGCGCTCGGGGTCGCCACTGTTGAATACCGCTCGCGACTTGATGCCGTAGTACTCGGGACATTAGCGCTCGGGGACGCCTCCGACTGCCGTGCTCGGGGACACCTCCGACTGCTCGGGTCTTCGGGAACTCCTACGAGCACCTGTACTCGGGATGTGACGAGTACTCAGGAAACTGCGGACTGCTCGGGACGCGAGTACCCGGACTTGCACTTCAAGGGTTAATGCTAAATCCATAGCGAGTAAATCCATTATTCTAATTTGGCTAGTTGAATAAATCTTAAAGCCAAATTATACTGCAAGCAACACCTAATACTTAATTTGGCCAACCAAATAAATCTTTGAGCCAAATTATGGTGTAAACACTCTGGCGGTTGTTTGTTGTTGTTTAGCTCTACATTGCGTTGTCACTTGGAACCATGCTAGCACAAAGGCTGATGGATTATCAGAAAAGCATGGAAATCACGATCTGTTCCTCCTGATCATTGCTTTGTAGTATATGGGATTCTGATGGTAACACACTTCGTCATGTTCTCCATTCTTTGTATGGCTAAGTGAGTAGTTTGCACATCATACCAACCAAGGGTTAGGCTAGTAATAGCTACCAGGCTAATTTATGAGCTTGTGTCTGCTCTTCTTGAGAAACACTTGGGAGCAGCAGGCCTTGATGTGTTTGAGCATGAGCCCTTTGCTCCAGAGCAACTTCTTGGTTTAGAGAATGTTATTTTGGTCCCTCATGTTGGAAGTGATACGGAAGAAACATGCATGGCAATGGCTGATCTGGTTCTAAAGAATCTACAGGCACATGCTTTGCATAAGCCCTTACTCACCCCAGTCATCTGATTGTTATTGGGATTCCGGGATGACTAAAGCATCCACATTCTGTAATCCAAACTCTGAGTTTCTATGTCTAGTTTATTAACTCAGCACCATCTCGTCATGTTATTCTTTCTGTAAGACATCATGTTAAAGCTGTTATGCAATCAACCATGATAAATAAGAGTATCAGTTCCAAAAGTTTACAGTTACATATTTACAGAGATATTTGCATTTGTCCATGTTTGGTTCTTGCTTTTTTGTGTGGACAAAGTATGCAGCATTCGCCATTCTGTTTTGGATGCTTCCTTTCTTATCTTTGTGTAACATGACTTCCTTGTGCAGTTCAGTGGCAAAAGAGTGGGCATCATTGGGCTGGGCAGGATAGGGCTTGCTATTGCCACGCGAGTGGAGGCTTTTGATTGCCCAGTCAACTACTACCAGAGAACAAAGAAAGAATACCCCAATTACACCTATTACCCCACTGTGGTTGAATTGGCAGCAAACAGCGATGTGCTCGTGGTGGCTTCCCCACTAAAGAAATCAACACAGATGAATGACCAGATGGCAATTACTGAATCCTAGTTAGTCACAGTGGAAATTGATATTTCAATTCAAAATTTAGCTGAAAAAGAAGAATCATTTATGTTGCCAAGAGTTGGCCTTCCTTTATTTGAGATGTTATTAATACATTGTGCTTGGGCTAATTTGATATGCGTAAAAAACATATGTAAGTAGTGTTAATATCATTCAAATAGCAAACAAACAAAACAAAGGGTATTACAGACTTTCCACAATCTACATCTACCTATAAGCTCAAATCTCAGAAGCCGTCTAGAAGGGGATGGTGGAGCTTATCAGGCTTCCCCACACCGCAGCTTCCCCACACCATTATTCAGCCCGCTTATGCACAAGCCGAAGCCGTCTAGAAGGGGACCTTAGGGTGGTGTTGGTTGGAGATACTTTAACACCCCACCGCAGTCGTAACATTGCCGAAGGAGATGCAAAAACTGATACGGAGCCCTTTTTCCAGGGAAAAATGGATATCGAGCCCAACGTACTTTGTCCATCCCCGATGCATAGGGCTGATGGGACTGTGAGCTTGTGCACTCAGCAGTAGCTTGTGGTTATGTAGTACAGGCTCCAGCATCCTCTGCTCGATTACACCAGATAGAATCTGGTATCTGAAGAAGTACACGATTTTTGTTGTTAAAAAGAATAAAACCGTCAAAAGCAAACATAATATGAATTGTTGACAAATGTTAATTTTTTGCAATTTTTGTCTATTTCAAGAGAAAAATGAGAAATAATTTCAACTGAGGATTTAGTTCCTCAAGGCCCTCATAATGAAACACGACAACAAAACTAATCGAACGTTCAGCAAAGCTTAAGTATGATACATATGTTGACCCATTTGAAGACTATATTTACCTGAGGTTACTAGAAACTGCCATATATACACCATAGGCAACACTAGTTGATACAACTGGAATATCCTCAACTTCGTCATCAAGATCCTTGTCAACAGCCTTCCTTGCTTTGATCAGTGCATTGGTGACACCAGTGCCAACCTGAGAAAGATGAAGTTCATGGACATTGTAAGCTTACCAAATTATCTTGAGAACAGGGAATTATGGACTGAAGAACACAGTAACTATATTGCTCCTTCCAAGAATAGAAACATAGAATTCAGAAATATATCAATTTTGGCAATGCCACTGGAAAAAAAAACCACTAGTTACCCTAGGAAACATATTTACCAAAACAAAGTCAGAAAACCCCACAAATCTCTAAAAGTTGATGAATCAGTACAACAGTAACTTTCTGGAGGTTGCGTGCTCCAAAGTCCAAAGCTCCAGCTTACAATTTTCTGGAGTTTTGATGAACTTTTGCAGGAAAAGAAATCCATATCTATTCAGCTCGTGAAACAAAATTTGGAAAAGGAAGAGGCAACCCAGCTCTTCAAGCAAGTTGGGTCTTAGTATTGTGTCCGACGTATAACACATCAATTCATTGGAGTCGCTAGAATTAAAGTTTAAAAGCATTAATAGGTTGGCCTAATGGAAACAAGTATGCCAGAGCTTTGTGCATATGCAATGATAATTTATTACTTTCTAGTAGATATTTCCCTTTGGGATTTTTTTTCCATTAAAACTTCATAATAGGATCCTTTCCTAGTGTTTACCGCTCAAAAGGGGGAAAAGAACATTGACACTTTCGCTAACAAAATTTCAAGAGAGGTTGCTAGTAATGGTCATCACAACACAGCTGTGGTGGGATGGCAAGCTTACCAGAGAAGCACTAGTTCCTACTGCAAAAAGCTTCGCACCATTTCTCTGCAAAGAGGCCACTACTGTTAGATGATCAATATCCGAAAAACGAGGTCACTATGAGTATCATCATAATAACCCATAAAAATGAAGCTACTTTACCACAATAGCTCCTAGCCTCTGCAGAGGTGATAACGATCCTCCAGGCAAAGCAATCTGGAAAGGAGTTTACATGAAGTGTTTTAACACATAGGGAAAAGGTTAAAAATGTGTATTCAGGTTGATACAAAAAGGTGAAGTTTAGGTTACTTGGAAAGCATTAACTGAGCAGTTGTGGAAAGAATTAACAATAAGTCCAGCGTTTGTTGCAAGTGGTGGCTTCAGAGATACAGTTGGTGCAGGAAGATAGACAAGCATGGATTCCGTAACTGTTGCCATGACCTGGGTAAAATAAGAAGCAACAACTGAATTGGATTTTGTAACAGATAACTTGAAAGTATAATAATCAGAAAATATTTAACTTCAGCTAGTGAATTACTTCAACAATGAAAAAAGAAAAAAAGAAAAAAGAAAAGAAAAGAAGTAACCCTGTTTTTAAACAGGAAGGTTCCATCAGGACCAATGTCCTCGGTATATTTGGAATAATTTGAATTTTTTCTTCCATATTTGATTATTCATTTACATTTAATAAGATAAAATTGTTGTTCTCTTACAAAAACTACCATTATCGCAAAAAGTCCCCCTCCATATCAAATGGCAAATAGAAGTACAGAACCAAGTATAGCACTCGCATGGAGTCAGTATTACAAAACCCTGTGCTCAAGCTAGTTAATTAACCAGATAAGGTAGCTACTTTTTAGATATTCCCAAAGCAAACTAATATCATCACATTATGGGATTCCAGCCCGCCTGATTTCAGTTCCCAACTTTGTGTAGTTGCCTTTAGGATCATAGTTGATAACTTTTCAACTTATTAGCTAATGTAGTAGTTGCGAAATAGCAGAGCAAGAGCACTAATCAAACTCCTTCCAGGACATTATATAAGGATGCTTGGCAGGAGAAGGTAGAATAGTAAGTCTGGTGGTCATGTTTCTTAAGTTAGAAAGATGATTGTGCTCAACTGGCAGCCATTAGCATTTAACAACAAATACGATTACCAATGAAGTTGGCATTGGCTGATGAATGGTGATTTAAAGGCTGTCTGACACTCATACAGAGTACATCCGGATGGTTTGGCACTTTGACTTTATATGTGAAGGTTATGTGTATCTACAAATAGTCAAATATATAGCTTTGATTTGTATCGAGTTATTAAGTAGCTATTGTGAAAGTGATACAAGAAGCTTACCACATCGGAGATCACAATATCAATCTCTTTGAGAAAATTCTCCCTTATCTTCTCATACTCCGCTGCAGTCTGTTCAAACAGAGCAGTATAAAAAGCGTCAGGTTGGCAGCATTATACATGAAAACGTGATTTTATTTTTCGAAAAAAAAGATAAGACAAGAAAAAGGGAAGCATCGGCAGACTTTGGCGATGATCATGATGCCGACGCCGCACTCCATGGCGATCTTGGCGAGGAAGAGATCATCGGTGAGGAGGCGCTCCCTGAACCCTCGGAACTGCAGCAGCCAGCGGAGCAGCGGCGAGCCCTCCATCTCGGCGAAGCGCAGCACGGTCTCCCCCGTGACGCGGCCACCCTCCACCGCCGCCGCGAGGTCGGCCGGCAGGGTCTCGAGCTTCCTCCCGAGCTGCGCCAGTACGAACAGCACCTCCCGACGGTTGCCGTCGGACGGGCCACCGTCCCCTTCGCCATCCCCGCCGCCGCCGTTGCCGCTGTTAGTACCGTCGTCGTCGCTGTTGTTGTTATTGCCGCCGGCGGAGGAGAGGGCGAGGTGAAGGGGAGGGAGCTGGGGGCGGGGAGTGCGGAGGTGGAGCGGGCGGGAGCGGAGGAGGGAGAGGCCGGAGGGCGGCTGCTGGTGAGGGAGGCGGAGGTGGTGGTGGGAGGAGGAGGGCAGCCCTGCGGACTGGAAGGCCGTGGCGGCGGAGTGGAAGGCCGTGGCGGCGGACCGGAAAGCCATGGCGGCGCGGACGACAGGGGAATCCGCGAGCAAGGCACGCGACAGGGTCAGCGAGTGGGCGGTGAGTCCGGGGGTTTTGGTGGCGGCCGCACGGGGGTTATGGACACGACACGACACACCTGCGGCTTCGATTCTTCGGTAGTTGGTGGGGAGGCGTGCCTCCCCGTCCGCAGAGGGTTGGGTGACCGTCGCTTCGCGCGCTCCACGCCTGAACGGAGGCAGCCCGAGCGCTCGTTTGCTGGACAGCTATCCTGTTTTCGCTCCGCACTGAGAGGCCATAATTTTGTTAGAATTTGACTGAAATTTAACCACTCTTTTGACCAAAAGTTTGAATCTTGTCTGAATTCTACTCGAATTCAGATATCACTAATTTTTTGAGTGAAATTTAATTACTTTGGTACCCACTTAAATCAATGAAGCTTTTTAAAAGAACTACTGGAAATAAGAACCTGGTATTTGTCCATTTAGAGAACCAAAACTGTTGTTATTGTAATATTTTTACTCTATATTTCTACTTAAGTACTTCAGAAGAGGTTAAATCGTTATATCATGTCATTTGATTAGAGCATGCAAGAACACTTTTTATTATGTTTCTCTCAGATTTAATGTGTTCTTAGTTTTGTATGCACGGAGGACAGTTTAGATCATAGCCGAAATGAAGGGAGTCGACGATAAATAACACCGGCGGGTGGATAATAAATTACCTCCTGTGCTCCTTATCTTTACCCAGGTTGCTTCTTTATCACGTAGGCATTTCAGTGGTTATTTAGCTTCATTAGCTTGATCGGAGGGCAGCTTAGCCTAATTAGAGGCAGGTATAAGAGATCACGCCAAACCATGAGGGGGCTAATCCTATATGCTGCGCCAATGTGGTCTTGAGATTGATGAATGTTTTTCATCAACAGTAGAAGTACTTTTAAAATAAATTATTTCTATACTACTATATATAGTGTACCAATTTTAAAATTTTGAATTTCAAGACTGAAATGCAACTACAGCCGTTGGTTAGCATCAATCTGACAGCTAAAATCGTCCGGATTCGTCACTACAGTGCTAACTATAGTGACCATCTGCTGTTTTCTCCGTATGTTTCCAGAACCATCGCGTGTCACTGTTAAAAAAAAAGTCCTGCGTACTGCCACCATCCGCCTAGAAGACAAGCAGATGCTAGCACATAGAAGACAAGCAGATGCTAGCACGAGTTGGGCCTGACCGCCACCACGGTTGTCGGTGACTTCCTGCGCCGCCGGCTGGCGCCGTTGCGCAAACGCGGGCGGCCGGCGTGGATGTACACCAGGGACCAGGACTATGGTCGGACGGAGGCCGGCGCCGACAAGAATCTGACCGAGGGGGCGCTAGCGGCCACCTTGAAGATGCTGCTCGGGGTCCAGGATGCCTCGGCCGCCGAGCTACCGCGGCCGGACCTGCCGCTCTGCGTCGACGTAGAGCGTCAGGCCATCCTGGACATGATGCCGACGTGCGACGCACGTGGCATCGTGGCTCCGCCAAAGGATGGCCAGCGCAGGCCGGCGGGGTCCATCCGGATCTTCGCGAGCGAGGAGGAGGCCGAAGCGGCGCGGGCGGCTAAGGCACCGAGCGCCCCGGCCGCGGTCCACGACCCCGTCGACCCGAAGGGCAAGGGGATAGCCCCCCTCCCCCGTCCCCGCCACCGCAGCCAGCGCCGAAACCGAAGCCGCGAGCGCCGCCGGCTACGGGGCAACAAGCGGCGGGAAGCGGAGGAACCTGCGACGGGCAAGGGTCCTCCGGGCAAGGAGGCGCCGGACAACAGCCCGCCGAACCGCTGCCTCCACCGCCTTCGCCGCCCGCGCGCCCTGTGGCGCCGGGGACTGGAGGCGGCGGTTCCGGGCAAGGACATCCCAGGTAGCGCAGCTCTGGGCCGCCGCCTCCGCCGCCTCCTCCGCCCGCGCGCCCTGCGGAGGAGGCGAGGGAGCGCGAGTCCTCGGCGGCGGCCGCAACGCTGGCGAAAGTGGATAAGGAGAGGGTCCAGCTCCTCACCGAGCGGCGCGAGACGATGAAGATGATGAAGGCCATCTTCTATCGCGCAAGGGACGCCGCTGAGGCCACTGGACTTGGTACAGCCTCCTTGCCGGGCTTTGACGAGGCCCCCGGGAACATCGCCCTGGGGTTCCAAGGCATCACCGAGCGCCTCGAGGGACTTGGCGAAGCCATGCGTCGCCGGCTCGAGGAAGAAGGCCGGCAGTTGGCGGTCGTGGTGGCGGAGCACACTTTGACGTGCTACCGCAGCCGCGACCCTAACTTCTCCTTGGTGCCAGCCTTGGAGGGGATTGACGAGATCGACGAGGCCGCCGAGGAGGAAGCCCGGAAGGCGGTCTGCAGGGTGGCTGTAGAGATCGCCCGGCGGTTTGCCCGCGTGGAAGATGCCGGCGACGGCGACGGCGCCGGCGACGGCGACGGCGACGACGCCGGCGAGGAGTAGCTCCTCTTTTATCTTTATTTTTGCTGTTCTTAGCCCAGGGCTTAACCCTTTTGTAGGAACTTTTGTTTAAGTTTTTGCTATGCAAAGAACTTTAGCCCGAAGGCCCTTTGTCCCTTGCTTTTTCCTTCTTGTTATGCTTGTGCCGGAGATGGCTTCACTTCCTTGTTGCTTCGGGCAAAGCGTCTGGCTCTTGCTCGGAGAGGGACGGAGAACGGTCCTCGGGACGCCCCGAAGGCCCCAGCCCCCCGAGAGCTGGACGCGCCGCGGCTGAAGCTAAGGAGGCCCCGCCCTCGGAGCGCAGGGTGTCCCCGAGCCAAGCTTCTCCTAACTTCTTCGCGTGCCTGCAAGGATTGTCCAAGTCTTTGTGCTCGGGACAATTATTGGAACGAATAGCTGTTAGTATATGTCGTGTTAATCATTGCACTTATATGATTTTTCCTATCTTTGAAAACATTCGTTTTTACTCGACAATGCTTCCTTGTTGCCTCTGGAACGCTACTGGGAAAAACCGCCGAACGCGTGTGAAAGTGCGTAGGGTACTTGGGCGGCTTATTTACCAGGCTGGTGTCCAGGGTTAAGAAACCAGGCAGGACACCAGGGCTTTGAGCGGACAACCCGAAGCACTCCCCATGACTTTCATCGCTACCTTCAGGTAAAGCCCACCGCGAACACAGAAGGTACTTGGGAAAAATTGGCGAGGAAAAACCAGTCTTTCATATATAATGCTCGGGGGCTTTAAAACACAGAAATGTGATTAGAAGCTTAGCTTAGAGATCGGGTCTCAGGGTGACTTGGCGCCCCGTGACTTAGTGTTGATCCAGCGGGGGGTGCCCGGGAACTTCATCATGGTAAACCTGTTTACTTCATGAACGATTATGTAACTTGCTTAGCAAAAGGGGTGTTTTCCACAGGTCCCTCGGGGGGTTTGCCTGCTGACGCGGTCCACGTGTTTTCGGATCTGCCGACCTGTCCCGAGCGCGAGAAGCGAGGCTACCCGAATGACATGAAGACGGGTGGCGCAATACTTCACTGATGAAGTACACGGGATGCTGCTGCACGTGCACCCGGGTAGAAGGCTGCTCGGGCCCAGCCCCTGAGCGATTGACTTCTTCCCCGAGCAAGGCGGGTTGCTCGGGTACGCTCGGAGGATGGGCTGGGTCTTCGGGGTTGTGGGCGCTCAGGGGACTCGGCTCCGAGAGCCCCGCTCGCTTCCCCGAGAGCTTCGCTCGAGAGCTCGCTCTCGGGGGCTCCTGTTGGTTGCTCGGGATCACCACTCGGAGGCGGGGGCCCGAGCTTCTTCGCTTGGTCGGGGGATGCCGGGAGCTCGGACCCGACCTCCCTTTCGACCACGAGGACGGCACTCACCACCCGGGGCGTCACCGAGAGGTAGAGGAGCAAAGGCTCCTCGGGTCTCGGTGCCACCAAGACCGGAGGCGAGGTGAGGTATTTTTTGAGGCCCTCGAGGGCCTGCGCGGCATCGGGGGTCCACTCGAAGTGGCCCGACTTCTTGAGGAGCTTAAACAAGGGGAGGCCTCGCTCCCCGAGCTTGGACGGACCAGCGTTTTTCAACCCGAAAGGCATGCGGACATAGCAAAACGTCCCCGCAGGGGTTGTAAATGACGTTTTTTCCTCATCCTTTACAGCCATACTAATCTGGTGATAACCAGAGTAGGCATCTAAAAAACAGAGAAGATCACACCCTGCGGTGGAATCTACTATCTGATCGATGCGAGGTAAAGGAAAAGGGTCTTTGGGACAAGCCTTGTTGAGGTCGGTGTAGTCCACGCACATCCTCAGCGTGCCGTTCGGCTTGGGCACGACGACAGGGTTGGCGAGCCACTCGGGGTGGAGGACCTCCCGGATGAAGCCGGCTGCGAGGAGCCTGCTGACTTCTTCCCGGACGAACTCCTGCCGTTCTGGTGCTTGACGGCGCACCTTCTGCCGGATGGGCCGGGCGTCGGGACGCACGGCGAGGCGGTGCTCGGTCACTTCCCTAGGGACCCCGGGCATGTCGGACGGTTGCCATGCAAACACGTCAGCGTTTGCCCGGAGGAAAGCGACGAGCGCGCCTTCCTATTTGGCGGCCAGGCGGCCGCCGATCTTGACGGTCTTGGACGCGTCTTTCCCCAGGACCACCTCCTTAACAGGGACAGAGTCATCGGCAGCGACTCTGGCCTTGGTCGGGGGCGGACCCGAGGACTCGGGGAGCTCGGGGACATCGTCGAAAGCGGCGGCAATCTTGGAGAAGAGTTGCTCGGCGCAGGCGACGGAGCCCTGGATGTCGGCCGGCACGGTGATGGTGCCGTTGGGGCCCGGCATCTTGATCGTCAAGTAAGCATAATGGCAAGCCATCATGAATTTGGCGAGCGCCGGACGCCCCAAGATACCGTTGTAGGGGAGCTCGAACTCGGAAACATCGAAGATGATGTTCTCGGTCCGGTGGTTGCCCTTGGTGCCGAAGGTGACCATTAAGGTTGCGACGGGCTCGGACTTACGCTTCTTGCCCTTCTTGTCCCGCTTTCCAGCGGGGCGAGAGGGGCCGGCGCCGTCGACCGCTGATTGGTCGGGGCGCGGGTCGTGCCAAGCACGGGCTTCCGCCGCCTTAGCGCACTTGTCCGCGATAGCGAATAAGTCCGCGGTGGACTGGACGTCCCGAGTGCCCAGCTTCTCAAGCATCTTCTCGTCGCGGACTCCCTGTCGGAAGGCGACGATGACGGCCTGATGAGATATCTTGGGGATGGTGTTGCGCACCTGGCTGAAACGCTGGATGAAGTGCCGCAACGTCTCCCCTTTTCGCTGCCGGAGAGCGTGGAGATCGCTTTCCGTGCCAGGGCGCTCGAAGGTGCCCTGGAAGTTCTCCACAAACTGGTGGCAGAGGTCCTCCCAGGATGAAACGGAACCTGAGGGAAGGTTCATGAGCCAAGACTAGGCCGAGCCCTTCAGGGCCATCGGGAACCAGTTGGCCATGACCTTCTCGTCGCCTCCAGTGGCCTCAACCGCGGTGGGATAAATCTGGAGGAACTCCTCGGGATGGAAGGACCCATCATACTTCTGCGGCAGCTCTGGCCGAAACTTGTTCAGCCAGGTGACGCGACGAAGTTCGGGCGTGAAGGCCTGGCAACCCGTCCCATAAAGGGGGGGTGCCGGCCTCCCCGCCTTGCTGGACGCGGTGGTGCGCCCGAGAGCGCGCGCGGCCGGCAATAGGGCCGGATGAGGATTGGCCTTCGTCCACCCTATCGCGCTCGTGCTGACGCTCGATGATGGTGCGCGCGTCCTCGTCTTCCCTCCGCCGGCCGAGGCGGTGGCGGAGATCTTGAGCGTTCCCCCGGGCCGGAGAGGCGACCGAGGGGGGAGATCCGCCGCGCCGGCCACCGGCAGGCGCGCGCGGCGGACGCGGTGGCACCGGCGGCGACGCCGCGGAAGGGGCGATGCGGGCGCCGCCCCGTCCGGACGAGGTGTGAAAGCTCCTGGCCGCCGCTTCGCGTCAAGCGGTGTCGACCAGGTTAGCAAGGTCCTGGAGCCATGGGCCCACGGGGGACGTTGCTTGCACTGGGACGGGAGGATACCGGAGGAGGTACGGCGCCGCCTGCAGCGCGCTCCCCTCCCCGGGATCCGTGAAGTCCAGCCGGCGACGAGGTGGCGGCGGCCGAGAAGGCCCGGCGGCACCTTCGGAGGCCCGCGGCCGTGGCCGGAACTCAAAGGCAGCAGCAGGCGCCGACGTTCCACCGGTCTCGTTGAGCTGATCTTCCAGACCGGGGGGATCCGCGCCAGATGAGAACTCGGATCCACCCAAGCTCACCTCACCGGCAGGCAGATTAGGATCCGACATGGAAGTAGGCTCGGAAAAACTCTAGACGCCCCCTACCTGGCGCGCCAGCTGTCGGCGTAGAGACGCCTCTAGCGGTGGTCCAGTTGGACCCCCTTGGGATTCGGCCAAGGGCGATATAGAGTTCTTCTTATGAGCCGGTGACAGATCGTGGAGAGGGTGGAAATGATGCAGGAGACACAGAAGATTTATCCAGGTTCAGGCCACCCGGGGGTGTAAAACCCTACGTCCTGCTTGTTTTTGTGTGTGTTTGTATTGATCCTATGAAGATTACAGAGGTGTTCTTCCTTACAAGAGTCTAACTTAAGAAGCTCCAATAAAACTTTGAACCAACCAACCCTTTGCATGGCCTGGGAACTCCCCTTATATAGCCGGGGGTTCACCACAGCGGCCAAGGGTTACTACAGGCAACGTGGGCGCTAAGGAACCGCCCACTCCTTCATTTAATGCGCTACACCGATTTTCGTGCCGGACGTCTCCCCGCCATGCTTCCGAACAGGGGTCTTGACACCTTTATGCCCGATGGGCCCCGCGGAAAGAGACTTACCGGGCTTCTTCTGACCGAGTGGGTGAAACATCCACTCCTGGGTCCCGGGTGTCAGCGACCAACCGCGCAGCGGGACGCGCGGTGATTTGACCCAAAGGGAGCAAAAAAGGGGTGACAGCGACGCGGGCGCGCGGGGCGGCGCGCCCGGTCGGTCAACAACCCTGTCAGACGGACCCATCCCCTGGCAGGGGCTATGGCAAAAAGGGATTTGCCCTGCGCGGATGGGACCCGGCTTGACCGATATCATGCCCGCACAGGGCTTTAGCATTTAATGTCCGAATGACAGGCATTAAATGCCTCTGCCGAGGCTGAGGCTTGTGGAAGAAGCCAAGCACTGCAACGGTGCGCCCGGAGGAGGGCCCCATAGGGGGACCCCACGACCCCCGAGCGCTCCGATCCCGAGCGGCCCCCTCGGCTCCCGAGGGGCGCCAGCTGTCCCGGGCTGTCCCCGGGCGACCCCGAGCACTCGGGGAGCACTTGCTGGAGGGTCGCTCGGGGCCCTGGCGGGGGAAGCGCCAGGAGGTCCGCTCGGGGACCCACCCGAGCTCTCCCCTGGGCCCCACGCCTTGCGGGACGCCGGGCGCTCGGGGAAGGAGCCCCGAGCGCTTTCTTGATTCTTAGGCCTCGGACCTTCGGGAGCCCAAGGCCCTTTTTAGATTGCTTGTAAGGACGCGACGCTCGGGGGAAGCCCCCGAGCACCCAGGCTAGACCGCCGGGCCTACCCACCGCGGCGACGGGGTCCTCACCGACCCGGCCGCCACGTGTCTCGCCCTGCGGCCTCTGGTTGGCCTCCACCGGCGGTTCGGGGGACTCTGGGCCCCATTCCGCCGACAGAAGTCATAAGCTCTCTAGAAGGCAAAGCTTCTAACTAGCTGTGGGGTTAAGCCCCCATAAATTCCACTTATGGGCAAGCTTATGGCCATAGGAAGCCATAAACTCTCTAGAAGGCAAAGCTTCTAACTAATCTTGGGGTTAAGCCTCCTAAATTCCATGTACATTATGAAAAGCTGGGTAAGAGATGCTTCCCGAGCTTATTTCGAGCTATGTTATTACTTTGCCCTTAATGTTTGAGAAATTTACCCACAATTGCCCTCGACCTAACCCCATCCCGCAGCCCCCCATCCCTGCCCAGATCCAACCCGCCCCTCCTCTTCCCCGTCGCCTCCCCTTCCTCCCCGCCCCGCACTCCTCCGCCTCCCGCCCCGGTGCCTCCCCCACCGGCGCCACTCTCCTCCGCCCCCGCCACCTCCGCACGCCCTGGGCCGCCGCTGTAACGTCCCCAAGTTTACTAACTATGTAATGTGCATCATATGCATCTCATGGCATATCTCTTGAACCTTAAAATCGAGTAAGTTTTTGAATTTTTCTGAAATGCTCAACAAAACTCTAAACCCCGATTCGATCTAATCCTAACCCTTGTTCTCGGGGCTTAATTCTAGTGATCTTTATTCTTATTTTGGAGCAAGTTAAAAAGAAAGCAAAGTTGTAATGGAATTGATTCAAATGATCCAAACAAATCTTAGAACAGGAGAAGAAATCAAATTCCAAAATGGAGGTTAAATTCTTGAGGAATTGTTTGAATTTCTAAAGCAGAAATCTAATCAAACCCTAAACCTAGTTTTTCCCCCCTGCTCCCACCGAATGGGCTTGACCCATTTCTTTCCCCTCCAGCTGGCCCAGCCGCCCACTCCTTGTCTTCTCTATTGAGCCATCTCCTCTCACCCTTATCCGCCGCCCACTACTCTCTCCTGCGCAGCCACCGAGCTGCTTGAGCAGCTGCCGGCGTGGCGCTTGCCCCGGACCAGACCGCCACACCTCAGCACCGCCTCCTCTACCTTGCTTCCTCCCGAAGCCAACCGCCCCCTGCCTCATCCCTATCCTGCCGCCCCTCTCTCTCTCTCTCTCTCGCTCTCTGCAGTCGCCACCGCCCCCTCCCTCACCCGGCTGCGCCGCTCCCAAGCCCCGGCGCTCGCCCCTTGCTCCGCCCTAGTTCCCCCACCAGCCCCTCCCTCCCTCACCGCGCCGCCCCTCACGCCGCTCGGCTGCCTCCCCTCGCCACAGAGCCCGGCCCCATCCCGAGCTCTCCCCGCCCCCAAGCTCCACCTCCGCTCCGAGCCAAGCCCAAGCCCGCCCGGAGCTCCGCCCTCCTCTGTTGAGCCCGGTTGCCGTCTCATCCGAGGTACCTCGCCGCCTTGGAGCCTCCCCTACCGCCGCCACCTTCCCTCGCCGGAGCTACCGCACCCGGAGCTTCGCTCGTCGCCGGTAAGGCCTCGGCCGCCGCTCCGTTTTTGCTGATAGCCATCACCCCAGAGCTCGCCGCCGGTCATGTCGCGCCGGGCAAGCCCCGGCCGGCCGAGCCAACGACCAGCACCGTCCACGCCCCACTTAAGTGGGCTATTAGCTGCCGTTTAAACGTGCCCTAACAGCCTGTTAATTATCGTAGACATAATTAATGTCTTAATTAACTGGTTGGTAATTAAGGAAGTTTAATTATTGCTAAGCATATGGAATAACTAAAGGTGCTGTTCGGATGCAGTTGAATGCCAATGATTGTTAATCAATTCTAACCAGTGCATTAATCACTTTAATTAATGATTAACAGTGTATTTAATACACTTAATCAACGCACCGGAATGCTGTTCAGGCATACTTGCTATCTAATCATTGACCATTAATGTTAAACGACATATTAATGGCTTCAATTAGTGCTAATCAGTGCAATTAATACACTTATTGAATTTAACTCTATGACTAGTGGACCCCATATGTAAGGATTTAGAGAAATTGGAATAAAGAAAAGGGAAAATTGTGACAGGTGGGTCCCACATGTCAATGTCTCGGTCAAACTGGTCAATATGGGACCAGTTGGGCCCACTCGTCAGTATTTATTGAATTAAATGTTATATTTGCTGAGAAAAATACAACAAAGGGTAAAAATGAATTAAATCTTGTGAAATTCATAGAAAATGCATCTTTAATCAGAAAAATGTAAATAATGTATCAAAATGTTCAGAAAAAGAAGATCTATTCAAAAACGTCATTTTCGTCCATATTTGCATGCTAGGAATAATGAAATTTGCTAAAAACTCAAACTAGGGTTCCGACTAGCCGGAGGGTTTTCGGATCGCGACATTTTATGCGTCCGAACTCCGATTAAATTGATTCCACTTGTATTAGTCTTCTTTTTGCACTCTCTACATCATGGCATGCATTGCATCTCATGCTGATGTTGTGCATTTTGATATTTACGATTATGCCCTTGTTTCCGGTGTTTTCGTTTTTCCTCGATAGAGCCAGAAGATCCGCAGGGCGATAGTCTCGATCAAGAGCAGGGTGTCGTTGCAGAGCAACCAGGCAAGCAGCCCCTTTGGTCACGTTGCAAAGCTCCTATTATTTGCAAAAGTATTAATTGTTTTTAAATCATTATCATATGCGTTCAATTGTTATTTTTCCGCTAAGAAAAGCCCTAGTCCGATGAATAAGACTCGCCTTGTCGCTTAAACAGCTCCACCACCGACCTAACCTATCTAGCGTAGTCTAGTATCCACTGTTCGAATGTTACTATGCTATTTATGCTTAGACATGCTTAGACTTGTAGAAGTCGTAATTCCTGGGATAGCAGATGAATCAACACTGGGAATGGGTTACGTGGTAGGTGGGTGTTCACCGGGAATGTTTAATAAACTTGACTAATAATCTTATCTGGGCTAGACGAGAGGCCATGGCTGGGAGCATGGTGGGTTGTCTCGTTTTCCCGCAAGGACCGGTTCCCGGTGTCCTTTCGAACCAAGATTTGCGTACTTCTACACGGGTGGGATAATGGACCACCCACGACTAACTAATTTGCTTAGATCTAGTGTATGAGCTGCATTAGTTTGCCGTTTCCATTTGCCGGGTGCGTGAAAAAGGAATGTGGTGTGAGGTCTCATATAAGGGTGGGGTGGACACACGGTCTAGGAGACCGGGGATGTACCTCGATTCACAACGTGTGGGACCGTGTCTCTGTGCCGTCGGACAGATGTACATGGACTAGCCCGTGCGGGTGGCTCATACTTAGGTCGACAGCATTGTAACGGTCGTGTTCGATCACCCTCTGCCAGCACACCTCGTGAAGTGTGTATCGTATGGCATTAAGAGTCGATCAATACGTGTAGGTAAAGATGTACACCCCTGCAGGGTTAGAACTGTTTGAACAGCCGTGTCCGCGGTTATGGACAGCTTGGCAAGAATCCGCATCGAATTAGACAACTATAACCAACTCTAAAACTTGGCAACTCTAAGGACGTGGTTAGCGACAGCTTCCTCCCAGGGTGGTCGAGGATAGGTCGAGGGGTTTTTCAGGTGTGGTGATCTGCAGTAAGGAATGTTCGCGAAGTGTTCGACTCGTCCCCTTTGAAAAGGTATTCTAGTAGTCGAATTTCAATCTACTTATTGTTATTGAAAAGGTAAACTTGGCTTTCCGCAAATTAGTCCACAATTACCCTTTTGTTGATACCTAGCACAATCACTACTACTTCCGCACTGTAAGTCTTGCGGAGTACAATTTTGTACTCACCCTGCTATTGTTGTTGTTTTCGTTGCAGAGGAAGCTACCCCTTCAGAGGGTGGTTTCTATTTAGAGCTCAATACCGACGACGCCTAGACGCTGGGAATCCCAGGCAGTGATCCTGCCCTGGGGTTGGTATTTTGGTTTGTTTTCGCTGCCATATCTGGCTCTACTGTTTGGCTTAGTAGCCACTAATAACTCTTCCGCTGTGTGTGTATATATGTTGTTAAGTTTCAAACTTATAATATTGCAGTTTCTGTCGTAGAGTCACTGCTATGAGATCTGGTTGTTTTAGCCCACTCATGTGCCATGCGTGTATGTGATGAAGCGCATGTTGTGGGTAGGACTTTAGGGTTCATATCATAGAGTCATTAAGTTTAATCACCCCTGTGAAGCGACTCTACTACTGAGAGATTGGGAACTATATCACCCTACTCCAGCCGTTCATTAATTTGCCGGGACGAGTTCGGGGTTGACGTTCCGGCTCGGTAGGTCAAGAGTGAGGAGACTATATCGCCCTACTACTCTGTGCTCTCGCCGGAGTAAGCTTTGGGGTTGACGTCTCGGGCTATTCGGAGCCATATCACTCCACTCCTCTTGGAATTGACACCCAGGAGTTGAGGTCGGGGTTGACGTTTCGACTTAGCGGGTGGTTTCTCTTAAGCCTCTCTGTTATGAATTCTGGGGTTCGACAGCCGCCTCCGTTTCCCGCCGCCTCCGCATGCCCCCAGCCCCGTCGCCACCACACGCCCCCGGCGCCGCCGCCTCCCGTCGCCTCCGTACGCCTCGTCGCCTCCGACGGCCCTCGGCCCGCCGCTCTCCCTTCCACACCACGAGGGCTCCCGAGCTGGTCGCCTCCGCTCTCCCCCGGCCTGCCGCCTCCGCCCCGTTGCCTCCGACGGCCCTCGGCCCGCCGCTCTCCCTGGTGGATTTGTTTCAACAGTGCAATGCATCCTATTCAACTAAAAGGATCACATGATGATAGTGCTGTAGCTGCAGTGATTTTTGAGGGATCTAGGGAGGATTGTGATTTAGGATGGCTCATATATGGGGATATGGTTCTTATTTTCTCTTCTGTAACATCAACCTCTTACTAGGTCTGGGATTTGTTGGTTCTTTGTTGGATATATTCACAGGGCTCTGGAGGTTGTTTGTTGTTGCTTAGCTCTACATTGCGTTGTCACTTGGAACCATGCTAGCACAAAGGCTGATGGATTATCAGAAAAGCATGGAAATCACGATCTATTCCTCCTCATCATTGCTTTGTAGTATATGGGATTCTGATGGTAACACACTTCGTCATGTTCTCCATTCTTTGTATGGCTAAGTGAGTAGTTTGCACATCATACCAACCAAGGGTTAGGCTACCAGGCTAATTTATGAGCTTGTGTCTGCTCTTCTTGAGAAACACTTGGGAGCAGCAGGCCTTGATGTGTTTGAGCATGAGCCCTTTGCTCCAGAGCAACTTCTTGGTTTAGATAATGTTATTTTGGTCCCTCATGTTGGAAGTGATACGGAAGAAACATGCATGGCAATGGCTGATCTGGTTCTAAAGAATCTACAGGCACATGCTTTGCATAAGCCCTTACTCACCCCAGTCATCTGATTGTTATTGGGATTCCGGGATGACTAAAGCATCCACATTCTGTAATCCAAACTCTGAGTTTCTATGTCTAGTTTATTAACTCAGCACCATCTCGTCATGTTATTCTTTCTGTAAGACATCATGTTAAAGCTGTTATGCAATCAACCATGATAAATAAGAGTATCAGTTCCAAAAGTTTACAGTTACATATTTACAGAGATATTTGCATTTGTCCATGTTTGGTTCTTGCTTTTTTGTGTGGACAAAGTATGCAGCATTCGCCATTCTGTTTTGGATGCTTCCTTTCTTATCTTTGTGTAACATGACTTCCTTGTGCAGTTCAGTGGCAAAAGAGTGGGCATCATTGGGCTGGGCAGGATAGGGCTTGCTATTGCCACGCGAGTGGAGGCTTTTGATTGCCCAGTCAACTACTACCAGAGAACAAAGAAAGAATACCCCAATTACACCTATTACCCCACTGTGGTTGAATTGGCAGCAAACAGCGATGTGCTCGTGGTGGCTTCCCCACTAAAGAAATCAACACAGATGAATGACCAGATGGCAATTACTGAATCCTAGTTAGTCACAGTGGAAATTGATATTTCAATTCAAAATTTAGCTGAAAAAGAAGAATCATTTATGTTGCCAAGAGTTGGCCTTCCTTTATTTGAGATGTTATTAATACATTGTGCTTGGGCTAATTTGATATGCGTAAAAAACATATGTAAGTAGTGTTAATATCATTCAAATAGCAAACAAACAAAACAAAGGGTATTACAGACTTTCCACAATCTACATCTACCTATAAGCTCAAATCTCAGAAGCCGTCTAGAAGGGGATGGTGGAGCTTATCAGGCTTCCCCACACCGCAGCTTCCCCACACCATTATTCAGCCCGCTTATGCACAAGCCGAAGCCGTCTAGAAGGGGACCTTAGGGTGGTGTTGGTTGGAGATACTTTAACACCCCACCGCAGTCGTAACATTGCCGAAGGAGATGCAAAAACTGATACGGAGCCCTTTTTCCAGGGAAAAATGGATATCGAGCCCAACGTACTTTGTCCATCCCCGATGCATAGGGCTGATGGGACTGTGAGCTTGTGCACTCAGCAGTAGCTTGTGGTTATGTAGTACAGGCTCCAGCATCCTCTGCTCGATTACACCAGATAGAATCTGGTATCTGAAGAAGTACACGATTTTTGTTGTTAAAAAGAATAAAACCGTCAAAAGCAAACATAATATGAATTGTTGACAAATGTTAATTTTTTGCAATTTTTGTCTATTTCAAGAGAAAAATGAGAAATAATTTCAACTGAGGATTTAGTTCCTCAAGGCCCTCATAATGAAACACGACAACAAAACTAATCGAACGTTCAGCAAAGCTTAAGTATGATACATATGTTGACCCATTTGAAGACTATATTTACCTGAGGTTACTAGAAACTGCCATATATACACCATAGGCAACACTAGTTGATACAACTGGAATATCCTCAACTTCGTCATCAAGATCCTTGTCAACAGCCTTCCTTGCTTTGATCAGTGCATTGGTGACACCAGTGCCAACCTGAGAAAGATGAAGTTCATGGACATTGTAAGCTTACCAAATTATCTTGAGAACAGGGAATTATGGACTGAAGAACACAGTAACTATATTGCTCCTTCCAAGAATAGAAACATAGAATTCAGAAATATATCAATTTTGGCAATGCCACTGGAAAAAAAAACCACTAGTTACCCTAGGAAACATATTTACCAAAACAAAGTCAGAAAACCCCACAAATCTCTAAAAGTTGATGAATCAGTACAACAGTAACTTTCTGGAGGTTGCGTGCTCCAAAGTCCAAAGCTCCAGCTTACAATTTTCTGGAGTTTTGATGAACTTTTGCAGGAAAAGAAATCCATATCTATTCAGCTCGTGAAACAAAATTTGGAAAAGGAAGAGGCAACCCAGCTCTTCAAGCAAGTTGGGTCTTAGTATTGTGTCCGACGTATAACACATCAATTCATTGGAGTCGCTAGAATTAAAGTTTAAAAGCATTAATAGGTTGGCCTAATGGAAACAAGTATGCCAGAGCTTTGTGCATATGCAATGATAATTTATTACTTTCTAGTAGATATTTCCCTTTGGGATTTTTTTTCCATTAAAACTTCATAATAGGATCCTTTCCTAGTGTTTACCGCTCAAAAGGGGGAAAAGAACATTGACACTTTCGCTAACAAAATTTCAAGAGAGGTTGCTAGTAATGGTCATCACAACACAGCTGTGGTGGGATGGCAAGCTTACCAGAGAAGCACTAGTTCCTACTGCAAAAAGCTTCGCACCATTTCTCTGCAAAGAGGCCACTACTGTTAGATGATCAATATCCGAAAAACGAGGTCACTATGAGTATCATCATAATAACCCATAAAAATGAAGCTACTTTACCACAATAGCTCCTAGCCTCTGCAGAGGTGATAACGATCCTCCAGGCAAAGCAATCTGGAAAGGAGTTTACATGAAGTGTTTTAACACATAGGGAAAAGGTTAAAAATGTGTATTCAGGTTGATACAAAAAGGTGAAGTTTAGGTTACTTGGAAAGCATTAACTGAGCAGTTGTGGAAAGAATTAACAATAAGTCCAGCGTTTGTTGCAAGTGGTGGCTTCAGAGATACAGTTGGTGCAGGAAGATAGACAAGCATGGATTCCGTAACTGTTGCCATGACCTGGGTAAAATAAGAAGCAACAACTGAATTGGATTTTGTAACAGATAACTTGAAAGTATAATAATCAGAAAATATTTAACTTCAGCTAGTGAATTACTTCAACAATGAAAAAAGAAAAAAAGAAAAAAGAAAAGAAAAGAAGTAACCCTGTTTTTAAACAGGAAGGTTCCATCAGGACCAATGTCCTCGGTATATTTGGAATAATTTGAATTTTTTCTTCCATATTTGATTATTCATTTACATTTAATAAGATAAAATTGTTGTTCTCTTACAAAAACTACCATTATCGCAAAAAGTCCCCCTCCATATCAAATGGCAAATAGAAGTACAGAACCAAGTATAGCACTCGCATGGAGTCAGTATTACAAAACCCTGTGCTCAAGCTAGTTAATTAACCAGATAAGGTAGCTACTTTTTAGATATTCCCAAAGCAAACTAATATCATCACATTATGGGATTCCAGCCCGCCTGATTTCAGTTCCCAACTTTGTGTAGTTGCCTTTAGGATCATAGTTGATAACTTTTCAACTTATTAGCTAATGTAGTAGTTGCGAAATAGCAGAGCAAGAGCACTAATCAAACTCCTTCCAGGACATTATATAAGGATGCTTGGCAGGAGAAGGTAGAATAGTAAGTCTGGTGGTCATGTTTCTTAAGTTAGAAAGATGATTGTGCTCAACTGGCAGCCATTAGCATTTAACAACAAATACGATTACCAATGAAGTTGGCATTGGCTGATGAATGGTGATTTAAAGGCTGTCTGACACTCATACAGAGTACATCCGGATGGTTTGGCACTTTGACTTTATATGTGAAGGTTATGTGTATCTACAAATAGTCAAATATATAGCTTTGATTTGTATCGAGTTATTAAGTAGCTATTGTGAAAGTGATACAAGAAGCTTACCACATCGGAGATCACAATATCAATCTCTTTGAGAAAATTCTCCCTTATCTTCTCATACTCCGCTGCAGTCTGTTCAAACAGAGCAGTATAAAAAGCGTCAGGTTGGCAGCATTATACATGAAAACGTGATTTTATTTTTCGAAAAAAAAGATAAGACAAGAAAAAGGGAAGCATCGGCAGACTTTGGCGATGATCATGATGCCGACGCCGCACTCCATGGCGATCTTGGCGAGGAAGAGATCATCGGTGAGGAGGCGCTCCCTGAACCCTCGGAACTGCAGCAGCCAGCGGAGCAGCGGCGAGCCCTCCATCTCGGCGAAGCGCAGCACGGTCTCCCCCGTGACGCGGCCACCCTCCACCGCCGCCGCGAGGTCGGCCGGCAGGGTCTCGAGCTTCCTCCCGAGCTGCGCCAGTACGAACAGCACCTCCCGACGGTTGCCGTCGGACGGGCCACCGTCCCCTTCGCCATCCCCGCCGCCGCCGTTGCCGCTGTTAGTACCGTCGTCGTCGCTGTTGTTGTTATTGCCGCCGGCGGAGGAGAGGGCGAGGTGAAGGGGAGGGAGCTGGGGGCGGGGAGTGCGGAGGTGGAGCGGGCGGGAGCGGAGGAGGGAGAGGCCGGAGGGCGGCTGCTGGTGAGGGAGGCGGAGGTGGTGGTGGGAGGAGGAGGGCAGCCCTGCGGACTGGAAGGCCGTGGCGGCGGAGTGGAAGGCCGTGGCGGCGGACCGGAAAGCCATGGCGGCGCGGACGACAGGGGAATCCGCGAGCAAGGCACGCGACAGGGTCAGCGAGTGGGCGGTGAGTCCGGGGGTTTTGGTGGCGGCCGCACGGGGGTTATGGACACGACACGACACACCTGCGGCTTCGATTCTTCGGTAGTTGGTGGGGAGGCGTGCCTCCCCGTCCGCAGAGGGTTGGGTGACCGTCGCTTCGCGCGCTCCACGCCTGAACGGAGGCAGCCCGAGCGCTCGTTTGCTGGACAGCTATCCTGTTTTCGCTCCGCACTGAGAGGCCATAATTTTGTTAGAATTTGACTGAAATTTAACCACTCTTTTGACCAAAAGTTTGAATCTTGTCTGAATTCTACTCGAATTCAGATATCACTAATTTTTTGAGTGAAATTTAATTACTTTGGTACCCACTTAAATCAATGAAGCTTTTTAAAAGAACTACTGGAAATAAGAACCTGGTATTTGTCCATTTAGAGAACCAAAACTGTTGTTATTGTAATATTTTTACTCTATATTTCTACTTAAGTACTTCAGAAGAGGTTAAATCGTTATATCATGTCATTTGATTAGAGCATGCAAGAACACTTTTTATTATGTTTCTCTCAGATTTAATGTGTTCTTAGTTTTGTATGCACGGAGGACAGTTTAGATCATAGCCGAAATGAAGGGAGTCGACGATAAATAACACCGGCGGGTGGATAATAAATTACCTCCTGTGCTCCTTATCTTTACCCAGGTTGCTTCTTTATCACGTAGGCATTTCAGTGGTTATTTAGCTTCATTAGCTTGATCGGAGGGCAGCTTAGCCTAATTAGAGGCAGGTATAAGAGATCACGCCAAACCATGAGGGGGCTAATCCTATATGCTGCGCCAATGTGGTCTTGAGATTGATGAATGTTTTTCATCAACAGTAGAAGTACTTTTAAAATAAATTATTTCTATACTACTATATATAGTGTACCAATTTTAAAATTTTGAATTTCAAGACTGAAATGCAACTACAGCCGTTGGTTAGCATCAATCTGACAGCTAAAATCGTCCGGATTCGTCACTACAGTGCTAACTATAGTGACCATCTGCTGTTTTCTCCGTATGTTTCCAGAACCATCGCGTGTCACTGTTAAAAAAAAAGTCCTGCGTACTGCCACCATCCGCCTAGAAGACAAGCAGATGCTAGCACACCTGAATCTGAATGCAAACACATGCATCAATCCATAGTTTTGATTAATGGGCCAAATGTCCCCAAGAGAATCAAGATAGAAAAGGTTAAGTAAACGGAAAAAGAATACCGATGAGTAGGCTCAGATGTAAAATGGGCATTGAAGGTTTGATCATTAGCACAAAGAGAGAAGTCTCTTCAGGGTGGGGTATGTCTTTTCTCATCATTGCCTTCACTCCCCTCCAAACCAGATAAGCAATAGTAGTAAGAGATACCCCAACCACCAAACAAGCAAAACACGAATCAAAGCGACTTTGACACACACATTTGACACCTTTGAGACAAAAAAGGAGAAAGAAAAAACATTCTTGATTTTGGCATCTAATCTATACTTCTATATCTATATTAAAGAAAACTAACAAGAAATCATTACATACGTAAATAAGTAGTTTCTACCACTGTTCTCTGTTTAGCATGTTTTGCAGCTAAATTGTAGTCACGTGAATTCCACGTGCTCCTGTAATAGTTATTTCCTAGAACATGGTTAAAAAATATATAATTCAGATTAATTAAAATGTTATAATTTTATTTATTAAATAAAAAACAATTATATATGTAAATAAGTAGTTTCTACTGTCGTTCTCTGTTTAGCATGAGTTATAGCTAAATTGTGTCATGTGGATTCCACATGCCCATGTACTAGTTTGATGTGGAACACTTTCTGTGATCCATAGCATCGTGAATTATGAACATTTGCAAAAAGTAGAACTAATTCTATATCGAATATATTTTTCACAATAATGGTTTTCTGTGTGTTATATTTTTGTTTGTTTCATATACAAGAGAGGTTTTGTTTCAAATTGATCATGACTTAGATGCTTTTGATTTAAACTAATGTACTATTGAATGTCGGTTTTCCTAAAACGTGGACACGTACAAACTAACGATACACCGAATGGATTGATTCGTTCCGTGCTACGCTAGCTTCAGCTGCCACAACGCTCCGCGTAGGCGCAGTGGCCAACCGCGCGGCTCTAGCAGGCAGCGTCTGGGTCTGCCTCGTAAGACGCAAGTGATGAAGTGGACAAGAGAAATGATTCCACTGCATGTAAAGTTTGGCCTTCTTCCTCTTGCTCCTATTGGTGCATTAAAGTCTTTCCTACCAGGAAAGATTGGTGGATAGGATAGCATTTTTTATATAGAAAAGGCTTCGTATCGCCGGATCGATACGTGACATCGTTGGGGCGCGCCACGCGCCGCCCACGTGGCCACAAACAACGGCCAGGATCATGCTCTCTCTTTTATAGTCGCTCTCTCGAACTCTCCGTTGCGCTCTCTCCATCCGCTCTCGCTCCCTTTCTCGGTCGCACGCGCTCTGTCTCCGACCAGAGACTCTACCCACTCTTAGCGGATTGCAATGTCATATTCGAATGAGCACACAATTAGGGTATTTCATTTCTCCTTTGGCAGGAGTGTTAGATAATCGGGCCTAGCCCGTTTAGTAAATCTCAAACGCCAATCAATTGCAAGACGTCAAGTCTTTTGTCCTATATGATGGGAGTCTATCTTCATCCATAATGTTCTCTAATCACCTTCACTACGACGGCATCTTTCTTTCAACAACGGTATATTTTTTATATTTATGGATGTCTTTTTGTTACTAATATATGCTCGATTAGCACATGTACATGAATTAGATATACAATATCCCTATTTAGTGATTACTTGCATTTCTAGTTTACGTGTGCAATTTATCCTCCAATATTGCAGTTATTATTGTCATGTTATCTTAGTGAACTAAAATAAATCTAAAAATACTAATTATTTCAACGAGGAGTACTAATTGTATTTCTACTAACACATTTATCATCCATTTATAGATATTGCAGTGTTCTTGTACATTCTAGGCGGAGTCTAAGCTGTAATGTATAAATTTTTGCCCTTTCTGATCACTCAATGCCTCCCTTTCCATCACCCTTCCCCTCTGGACTTGCACCAATTTCTTTTGGAGAAAAGCAAATGTACATGTACATGTGGGTACATGAGTTAAGAATTTAGTTCAATTCTCATATTTGTGCATCTCAAAAAATTCTCGAAAAATTCATAGATGTTCATCATGTTATATTGTACAAACCCACAAAATTTCATGCAAAAATATAATCAACAGTGCCCTACACAAAAAGACAAAAAATTCAACTTATTTTTAAAACAACGCAGCAACAATTTTTTGTCTTTTTTGTGTAGGGTACTCTTGATTATATTTTTGCATGAAATTTTGTGGGTTTGTACATTATAACACGATGAACATCTATGAATTTTTAGAGAATTTTTGAGATGCATAAATATGAGAATTGACCTAAATCCTTAACTCATGTACCCACATGTACATGTACAAAATCCACTCTCTTTCTTTTGATAGTTTTTTATGTCAGTTTGGTGTCAAAATCGGACTAAGTATATATATGTATATATATATACCTATCCTCACCTCCTGCCAGGCTTGACAATAGTACTGGTATTCATGCACGTACAAGGGAAATTTGACTAATATAGATTAAATATAATAAATTGGATGCATAAAATTTCTATTAAACATATTGACTAAGTATAACTTTATCAAAATTTAGAGAGTTCTTTTAAAATTTACCTTGTGCTATTTGATTTACCATAGTTAGGTGTTTAATTAACATTTGCGATTTATACAGAATTGAAAGGATGATGGATGAGGAGCAACGTACATTGCCGAAGAGGAGATTAGAAAAATGCTAAAGGTAAGATTTGAAACGATGAGGAAAGATGTAAAGAGAAACTAGAAGACTGGACTAAAAGACATACATCATAGATAAAGGGTTAATTATGAGAGAATATACAATTAAAGCTAAATCTATAGGGTTTGAACTAAAATTATGACTTGTCAAATTATAGTTAGATAAATGGTTTACGTCGTTCGGGTATCTGTTATGTCGATAATGTTTCTCAAAGAAGAGAAAGAAACCATCAGAACCAAACGGTTTCCACTCACTTCCAGTGCCAACAGTCAAATTAGTCGCAGCAAATGGAGACGATAAAGAATGAATTGGACTCTTACTTTTAGAAGATTGCCTGCGAAGGAAGCTCTGCTGTGCCAGTCAGCCAAGCACGGTCAACAACAGACCACGACATGTGGCCTGCTCACCATGCACCCTACCCATGACAGGTGGCCCCAGCAGACCCGACCCCACCGCGTCACACGTGCAGACGACCATGTCCTCAAATGAAAAATAGAAAAATAAAAATAGAAGACAAATTGGAGCTGCAACTTAGCTTTGGAGCCATCGAATATCGATCTCCCCTACAAAAGGGTTTGTCGCCATGATCAGAAAGCAAAGAGCCAAAGAGCAGCTCAGACTTATTGCTCATCATCAATTCATCATCAAGAAAGTAATTATAAGCTGCAGAGGAGTGATCAGCATAGAGTAGAGCAATGGGCTTGTGTTGCACGCCGTCGCTCGCCGAGGTGGTCGACCCCAAGATGAGGACGCGCCCTGCCTCGCGATCGTCGTCGTCGTCGTCAACGTCGTCTGCTAACGAGTCCGGCGACCACGATCGCGAGAAGCAGATCAAGCGCAATGTCAAGCAGACAGAGAAAGGTGTGACGGAGGATGATGTGGCCCTGTTGGTTTGGGCTTTTTCTGGCTTCTGCGCTTTGGCTTCGAAGCCAGAAAAGCACCTATTTAGGTGCTTTTGGCTTTTAGCTTCGAAAAGCCTGAAACTTTTGAAGCCAAAAGCCAAAAGCAGGTTTATAGGTGCATTTCTGGCTTCGAAGCCAAAATCCAGAAGCCAGAAAAAGCCCAAACAAATAGGGCCTTGATCGGGCCGCCTCGACGGCGCCATACTTCCCCTTCCATTCCCGGCCCGGGCTCACGTAAGTGATGTAATTATGTAAAGCATCATGATCAACTGCATGCAGCTCTTTGATTTCTTTGCACTTTGGAGATTCTGTACTGTGTGTTGTACCGATGGTTTGGATGATTAAAATTGAGGGTGCATGCCTCTAGAGATTGATTTGTGAAAGCTTGTTTACTTGAATCCAGCTCCGTCGCTCGCCCTTAATTTGTGTATTGCATTAATTCTCGCGTGTAAGTGCACATGTGGTGGTTGTACTACACGGTTTTTAGCTCACTTGAGAGCGCTTTGTGCAGGTGACTGATATATATACATATATATAATCATATATATCTATATATATCCATTTTCTTAATTTGTTGAAGACGATAAGTTCTTGGGAATGTGAGGTTTCAGCTAGAGTTTTCTTGTTCTAGCTAAAAAAAAAGAGAGAGCAACAAATTTGGATATGTATGTACGTTTTTATCTGCTGTGAGCGCTGGCTTTGCATGCGACGGAACTGCGGCATGCGCGAGTCGACGTCGTGTAGCCGACACACAGCGATGAGATGGATAGATCTTCTCGTTTTCTTGATTTCTTCACAGCAGTGCAACGAGACTATCCACTCCTACAGTACGCTCCACCATCCAATGTAATCAAAGGCTTATCTTTAGTCCCTTTTGCTGGTTCTCAGTTATCTAAAAATTTTAATTTTTATTTATTTAAAATTATATATTACTAGACCTAAAATTATTCTCTCAAAATTATATAATTCTAACAAAATCTTACTATAATTTTTATCTATAAATTATATATAGGGTGAGATAAAAATGAGGATGTTCAGAATGTTGATTCAAAGGTTTAAAAAATGATTTAGCTCTAATCTTTTTTAGATAACTTATACTTAGACAATCCATATCCTAATTCCAGGGTGTCTGTGTGTGTTTATCTCCTCTGATGAAGGAATTGGGCGCCGATCGATGTTAACGACAGTATAATCGATTTCTGCCACGCATATTTCCGAGGAAATAACAGCGAAGAAATGGCGCAGTCAAAACCAGATGACTTCCACCCACTTTCCACCCCAACAGATAATTGGCAGATGAACAAAGTTACTAATTTGAGAAGCTTGCCTGCCAAGAAAGCTCTCGGCCCAGTCGCCGGTCAACGCAGCATGATCACCAGTATCAATCAGGCCAAGTAATTAAACAGGCAACGACACACGAGAGCAACGCTGCGAGGCTCACTTACCATGAGGTTGCATCACTCACTATTAACAACATTAATCAGCAAAACATGCATAGCGTTTTCTTTCAGGAGTAATTCGTATAGGGAGCATTTAGGTTTTTAGGTCTTATTCCTCAAAAATAAGCAGCGATCCTGTACATTGAACTTTCTTTCTCTTAATTTAAAGGTACTGTTCCTATCAGTTTCCAGGAAAAAAAACATCTACCTCCCTGCATGCATTCTTCAGACTGACAGGTGGGCCCAGTGGTGTCCTCGTGCCCGCCTGTCAGATACTCTCTACCACGCAGCTGTTATACTATACCTGCTAGCTATACCACGTCAAAAGAAAGTGAGATGAGGCAGCATAAGATATTGGGAACCATGCACGGTGCAGTCCACCATGTGCTCAAATGAGTAATTAATGTCCTAATCAGAGTTCAGAGAGCAGGCGAGGGATTTTGAGTGGCAATCTTCCGCTGGAAGTTTGGAGCCAGAGGATCGATGTGGTTGCACTAGCACGCAGCCTACACCGTCTCCCCTATAAAAACGTTGCCAACACAAGCACACACAACACACAGTTGCAGAGAACAGCAGAGGGTCTATTATTATTAGCTGAAGAACAGAGACGATCGAGTGAGAAAAAAAAAGGAAGTTGCAGTAGCTGCAGCCATGAGCTTCTGTTGCGTGCCGTCGCTGGCCAAGGTGCTCCCCAAGAAGACCTCATCATCTCCGTCGTCGTCGTCGTCCTCTGTCGACGATTCTGACGACGATAGCAAGAAGAAGCAGGCAGAGAAGGCGAAACAGCAAGCTGGGAAGGAGGAGGGGAAGAAGGAGAGGAGGAGCAACCTTGATCGGGCTGCCCTGACGACGCCCTACTTCCCCTTCCATTCTCGCCCAGGGCTCCTGTGATAATAAGAAATCATATGTGTGATCTCGCTCTCAGCTTCCGTTAGAGTTAGGATTAGCTTCAGTTTCGTTGCGGTTTGGAGATTGTACTGTCACTGTGTATTGCATTGATGGGCATGTTGAATGATCCAAACTGAGATCTTTTTTGTTTACTTGGAGGCAGCAGTGTCACTCGATCCCCCTTAGTGGATGCTACTGTAGTACTGTGGCATTCTGTTCGGTTCGGTTCAGAGTTCTTGTTTCCAAGGGTATTTTCCTGCTCTCTGTTTTTTTTTAAGAGCTGTTTTTCCACTAAGAAGACTAAAATAATATAAAGAAAACAATTAATACATGGAATGTTGTGCTCAAATAACATGGAGGGCTTGACTTTACAAGGTTAGGCGAAAGCTTAATCTTGATCTGGTCTTTGCTTCAACAGCAGGGAAGACCGAAGTCTTTTCGTCCTGCTGAAGGTGCAGCGCACACCAGGATACAAACCCAGGCGAAAGCAGAAGAGAATATTGCATCTAAAAGAAGAGAATAAAAGTAATAAAGGAAAGCATTTTATTTTTATAGGCGTACTGGCACAGCATCTCTCCAAATGAGGCAACGTCTCCTACTTAAGCCACCTGATCATAACATGGCCCACAAAGGATTGGTTGATGGTTATGTGGATGTTTTTTCAGCTCAATCAAATATCTGACGTGTAGCTCAGATCAATGTGATTTTAACACAATGGTTTGCTCCAACAAATTAAATGGATTTTCTTTACATGATGCACAGAGGGGATCCAACTGTGAGGCTAACAACCGAAACAACACTGTGGAAATGGAACCGACATAAAAATGACTGCGTGCAAATACACCTTACTAATTCCTTGTACCTGCAAACTATATCCTATAGGTACTTACAGTTTTGTACTGTGGTGCACTCCCTAACTTCCCTCATTCTGTAGCTCCAGAACTCGTAGCTCTTTGTTACGTTTGGAGACGCCCAACGTCATGCCAACGGCGACAAGGGTTTCAAGTGATCTTTCACTGTTGGCTAGAAGATCAGCATCAAATTGTATCGCATCCTGCCATCAAAAGAACAGTTCAACTTGGAGCAACAGATATTAGGTTGTTTTACAAAATTGATTAACGCATTTTTTTTTACAAAAAAGAAAGAATAGGTAATCAGCAAACCTTCTCAAAGACACAGATTACTGTGCTCCCTCCAAAGGAGAAATATCCAAACTGGGAGAAAAGAGGAGGTTAGATCATTGAGCACACTAACACATGTAGTAGAATAGTCACAGAAAGGACAGAATATAAAGGAAACCTCATCTCCCTTGTGGACGTAGTCGCCCTCCTTTCTCACGAATGTGATGCTCCCTACCATCGTTGCTCCAATGGCAACAAATGCCACCTGAACCATGTTATTAGAAAATACAGTGCATGGCAAGTGAAGGCTAAGTTCAGAAAGCTACTGGATTGCTGTACTAGGTGCCATTGTTGTGCAAATAAGAACTGATAACTAATGAGAAGCCTATGGAAGTACATATGGCAATGCTCAAGGCTGTTTTCAGGTCATCTTAAGGGAATGGAAAGCACAGACCGTTGTTAAGAAGCAACAGCCATTGACATTAGTACTTTTGATACATCAAATATATGCATGCAGTCATAATTTAATACTTCCAAAACTGGATCTTGACATGTTATACTGGCAACCTCTGTAAATGTGATCCTTATAGTTGTAGCATTAGGCACAGGTAATATCACATTATTAACATCAAATAGGCCTTTGGCCTTCCTCATGCCAAAGCTTTTCAGCCAGAACAGGGGAAAGAGTCCACAAGCTATATGAGCAGCGCACATCATTTTCGGTAAGTTCGTTCATGACAGGAGGGAAAATTAATCCAGATCTTCAATGCCAGGAATAGCAGTAAGCTGCTGCGTAGTATACAAGGAAAAGGAACAAAAATGCAAACCTTTCCAAACTCTGAAGTTGAGATTATTGAGATAACTCTTTTGTTCTCGGTGAATACATTACAATACTTGCTGTTCACAGCATAGGATTGACCTATCAAATGAAAAGATATGAGCTCCAGTCATTTAGTGCTGAGAAATGATGGAAAGAGCACATAACGCAAATACATCCCTTTCCACAAGAGGTAAAGCATGTCAAGATGAGTATTCTATACCGTGTACAAGCATCCAGGAATTTCCACAAATTTCTCTACAGTTCCTGACACGGGTACATGAAACCTATGATAATCCTGCAAATTGCAAAATATAAATTGCAGAGTTCCAGGGTATGTGTTCTACATGCATTCTTATTTTAATGAGATTAAAGCTGTACCTGAGGTGCAAGCCGAAAAATTACCAATGATCCATTGCTTAAAGCATTACAGTGCGACTCCGCGCCTAGGAGACCCTCAATTGAAAATTTGCGACCCTAGGGACAGCAGATAGAGTACAATCAGAATTCAACCAAACACTATAATGATGTAAACATCAATGTTTTTTAATTTTCTGCAGTCCTTCCCATGTTATCCTGGCATAAGATTATAACTTAACTTTGTGAACCACGTTATATTTAGTGTCCTGAAAGCACCAGAAGCAATCAACCCATCATAATTATCACTACAAAACATGACATACTCCTGAATGGATCAAATGCCACTCTCTACGATCATTCGTACTCCATTCACCCTTGGAAAAGAGTCTAAAATAGAGTATTGGAAAGCTACCAATTATTTGCTTTGATTCAAAGTATATTATGAATCTCAATTGGTAACAACATCTTTATGCCTTTGATGTAATGGCTAACAAGTAAGGAAAGATGAGGGGCATTACACACCAGAAAAAACTTAACAGAGAAAGCACTATATGTTAGTGCTTATAGTATGCTACCAATGTTGTAAGTTCTCTCCAAAATATGATTGTCTTCCCTTTACCATGCAGGCATGCACCTATCAAATACTTTCAGAATGTATCTATGGAATGCACATAAATTTTCAGTAAGATTAGGTCGGTCGACAACATCATGCTCTCAATTTAGTGCAAGTACTTAGGCTTTTATATGGAAATTAAGTATATATGGATGATTTTATCTTGTAATTTACTGAATTAAGCAATATTAGTCAAGGAATGGCTACCTTAATCCAAAATCTTGTGCTCTCATCAACAGAACTGAAAGCCATTAAACGGCAATCAGCAGCACAGGTAGCAATACTGTCCTGATCATTGTACGCAATTGGCCTGGCACCAGGTTTCAATTGTCTTATGAAAAAATCATTAAATGTCTGCAAAAACAAGTATGAATTTGAATTTGACATTCGATATAAGTAGAGTAATCTCGTAAGTACATATAAAAAAAAAGATTATTTTGTGCTGATTTGATACTCAAACCAAAAGCTTTTGCATGTGTGCACCAAATCTTATCTCTCGAGACAAGATACCTTTCTGAAATATATTATGAGTATACGCGTATAACAGAAAAAAGTGAGCCTCCTTGAGTATTCCATATGGACAAACCCACAAGATTGTGAATGGATTAAAAATAACAATCTATCATCCCTCAAAAATATTAGCTACTTAGGAATACTAGGAACAGGTTTCAACATTTTACCCTTTTGAAGGAAAAAAAAAGAACACACACCTGATTCTCAATAGGAACAGTAAGTCAATAACAACTAGTGAGTCACTTCAAACAGATTATGCATTACTAGGCCACGTTGGCTACTTAGGAGTAAAATGAGCAAAGGATCATGAGCATTAATTTGGTTTTGGCCTGCCTAACTCACAGCAATGCCGGTTGCTTCACGCAAAGGTAAACACTTACGTCTCATGCTTCTAGTGCTTGAGCCAGAGCATCCAGTATAAAGACTCATGAAAAAACTAGACTATTTCATGAAACATACCAATAAGATATTATTAAGATACACTGCAATGAACAAACTTGACTATAAGGATAATGTATGCATTGACATAGAAAGCTAGAACAAAAAAAGGGGGTGCCATAAGTCGAAAAAAGTGGAGGCGGACATTGCTAACATACCTTAAAACTATCAAGAGGGTCCTTGGTCTCATCCACATTAATTTGACCCTGCATTTATATGGAAAGATATAAAGGATGACAACAATGGTCTTATGTATCAAAGGCAGGAACATTTTTAATGTAAGTAAACAGTTCAGAAATAGGTAGTTCCCAATCAGTAAATGGAAAACCAAGGACCTTCAATAACCGGTATAAAGCTCTGGGGTTAAAAACTCTACTTGGAATTACTACACGACATTGTTTAAAATGAACTTTCTATTCACAGAGCAGTCTATATATCTTTCTGACCCACCATTTGAAGACACATGATACAAAAGAATAACAGCTATGCTATACGAGATCTCACAAAAATTTCATAAAGAAACACCATTTTAGGCAATTTATTGTAATTCACTGTTTTTCATTTGTATCATTGCCGAAGACCTTCAATCCACATTACTTAGGTTGCCTGAAAATGAAAAGTGCAAACTACTGGTTGCTAGAATCAGAACCGTTAGAATATGCTCTCTACATTTTGTTAGGTTTGTATATAGAGTGCATTTGCCCGCATGAGTACTCAAAAAAAAATCAGTCCATACCATAAACAACTCAAGGAACTTTGGAATATCTTTAGCAGATTCTGGCGAGTTCATCTTTTTGCCTTGCTTCTCAGATAGGTTCTTCAAGATATCTTTCACACCTGCATGAGGACAATCCCAATTACACCAGAGGTATCAAATCAAAACGTTTTCTTTGGTGTCAGCATCCATCCAAAGGTGCAGTACTGAACCATGATAAAGATCAACAATAGATAAGAAAATTTTGCTGTCAAAACTGTACAATATGAAATAGTTACTCTCTGAGTTTGTACAAAATGATATACCAAAAATCCTAACCGCAACATCTTTCTAACATCAACTTGTACGAACATGTTTTTTTAGGAACGAATATGATTTCTTAATGGCTCAAACTAATTGCTGTCTGTGTTGTGTCCAGCTGCATATAAACAAGGGTGTGGAGGGAGCTATAGGAACCTCTAATTAAAACGTGTGCAACATAGGGATCACCCTAGAGAAGTGCAAGTTTTTAATAGGTGAACAGAACAGTTAGTTTCATGAGCACCTTGTCACCAAGCATTTATTGTGAAAACTCGTTATTGTTCTAACTAGTAAGATTCACAAAACAACTTTCTCAACATAAAAGCAGTACGACGTCGGTTATTGCAAGTATGAGTGGGGGGAAATTCAAATAATTTTGGATGAATCTATATAACGTGCATTCTCAAGATGATGCTTATTGTTCCAACATACCTGTATCAATAAGAGTGAGCCCTACTTTTGATTGATATAAAGCCCTCATGGACAATACAATCTTCCCATCTATTGCTTCTTCAACTAGCCTCTTTGTTCGCCGATCGAAAACCTAATTCATCATCTCGGTTAACGAAAGAAAACAGCAATGCAATTGAAATATCTTCATATTAAACAAGAGTTGGTCCGCCACCATGCCAATAAGAATATGATAAAGTTAATCTAACTAATGAAACATACCAGAATATGCGAAGCAGTAGAGCCAGAGCGCAAACCAACATCATATGAGGAAAAATGAGCCCATTCACTAAGCTTAAACATCCACCTGCACATGACAACTATATGACTGCAGTATAAATTACTTATATTTAAATGAAATTTCAAAAATAAACAAGAAAATATTTTTGTGGTAGCCAGACTGATCAGTAAATAAACGCCCTACCCATATGAAGTTTGCTTATCCGTTAGAAATCCCCCAGTCATAATCTGATTGCCAGTGCCCTCATCAAAGCAAAGTGTCATATGTATCATATCATTAATTTTATCATACTTTCCGAGAGTTTCACCACAGACAGGACAATTACTGATAATTGGTTCTCTGAAAAGGGGAACAGAGCGTAACCAATGATTCTATTAAATCTTAGAGCTAACCAATATGAATAATCTTGGAAACAGAACTAAACATGGAAAAGGTAGCTATTTGTTACTTCTCTTGTTGATCAGCTAGGAGGGCTGCCAGTTCATCCATGTCAACTATGCCATCACCATTTGTATCCGCTTGGCGGAAAAGCTCTTCAATCTAAAGTATTAGAGAAACTAATAAGATATACTAAGCACTTCAGAGAAGGGACCGGCTACTACTATAAAGAACATAACCTCCAAGCAAATGGACAAAAAAATCCAACCTTAGAAACTGCTAATCCATTACCAAAAGCTTTCATCAACTCCGAGAATTCAGATAAGGAAAGCATTCCATCTTCATTGTAGTTCTGCCATAACAAGAGCACCGTTATACTTTGTCTGGTCGAATACAAAGAAATGAAGGCAATACATGCAATGTGAAATTGATAAGTAATATGTCATTTGAAATTAATGTAGGGAGAAGGCAGTAAAAAGAGACTTAAAATATTGGAATGTATCTAAGGATTTGTCTCTAAATAGGACCGTGTGGAAATTAGCGATCCACGTGCCTGAACCATAATTTTCTTTCTAAGCCTTTTTCTTTTATCTTTTGGCTTATGAATTTTTTATTGGGTTTCATCTCTAGCCTACCCCAACTTGCTTGGGACAAAAGGCTTAGTTTCTGTTGTTGTTGTATGCTCAGGTGACTGGTGAGTAAGAGTACCACATGATAAAGAACACTGTCCTTGAATTGACTGGTTAGCAGTAGCAACGGCAACAACAATAGAAAACGAGGTACAACAACAGTAAAAGGGCATCTAAGGATGCATAGACGTCCATTCATTTCATAAAACTGGTGAGAACAGGTACAAGGAATAGCTGATTATATAGAGATTTCGAATGATTTTTACTACTAATCCTTTAATAGATTTGATTGTGTACAAGTCAGCTTTTATCTTGCTCCGTTTAGTTTGTATGGTTCTGAGTTAAAACCACACTTTTTAACCACTTACAACTACCATATCCAAACATCACACATTCACAGTTAATCAAAAACATCATATGGAACTATGGTGTGCTATGTTGTTTAAGCGGCAAGATAATCAAGTATTAATCATATGTGAAAAGAGAAGATGATTAATCGGTATTGAAAGAATACCACTATAGCTAAGACACGACGTGCAAAGCTTTGTTCTGTTTCAACAGGATCCTGCAACAGAACTGCAAAATTTAGTACTTGGAACTTGGAAGATGCTCCATTAGTGCTGATAACAAAATAAGGGAAACAAAAAGGACAGTTACTTCGACGTAGCAGGAGATGGATATGGTACCCATGGTATTGGTGGACGATGATGGGTCCAACAAAGCAAGGTCCTCAATGTGTTCCTCCTCCAAGCCCTGCTACGGAAAGTGTTAGTCATGACAACATTCAAAATATCAAAACTTAAAAAACCTCCAGAAAGTTCTAAACATTGCCAATTTGCCCATTATGGTACATTAAGATCTATTGTACAGAAAGATAACAAAATTCCAGGTTTAATTACATCTACAAAGTAGGGACATACGATGTGGATATACATTAAGATTTGAATCAAGATAATCTACACAGTGCCACTCTCTTGAGTCTTGAATAAAATATTCTCATAGTCTTCTCATGAAATAAGATATTACAACCAACTAGACTGGAGAGAACGTGTGTTTCTTCAAAAGAAAATAAGAAGAACCAAAACAGAGAGATAATATAACTAAAGAATGGGAAGACAAAAAGATCAGTGTTACCTTAGCGAGCAATTCAAAGAGATCAACTTCACAGTAACCAACCAAAGTGTTCTTGGAAAACCGATTAGTCTGCAAAGTTGTAGAAAACATGTAATTCAATTTCTTCAAAAGCTTTTAGTCGATAATTTGCTTATGTTGAAGCTATGCACGTGGAAAGCTTACAGCAGAAAATAATGCAGTTAGCAGCATACCTCAAAAACGGATATACGAGCAATATGAGGTCCATTTGTTTCTACTACGACTTTCTTTTCCTACAAATTCATAAAAAGTTTATGTAAATCTACACAGCCCCATAATTAGTACAGGAAAGCGTATTATTCGACAAGAAATAACAAAAAGAAGCACACAAAAAACTTGTAGCTTACTCACTGAGTTCCATACAGGCCTGTGAGTGCTGCAGAAAGTGTTTGTAGTTCAAAAACATCAGTGACGACAAAAACAAAAAACAAAAAAGTGTGTCAGATGTGTATCATACGAGCCTATGCAGGATATATTTCAAATCAGAAGAAAGTAAAGGTAAACAGATTCACAAGATGAAGCAGTTGTGTGGATATTTATGTAGAATGGATTAGTCATGTGGTCAGTAATGGTACTGTGGCTGTTATGGTGAATGACCAATTAGGGCCTTATTTTAAAACTAGAAAGGGGTTGAGGCAGGGGGACCCCCTCTCACCCATTCTATTCAATATAGCAGTAGATGTTCTTCAGGTTTTGATGCAAACTGCGCAGGAGGGCGGTCTTATTAAAGGGCAAATTCTTGACTTATGGGGGTAGATTAGTTTTACCTAGATCTTGCTTAAGTAATGTACCTTTCTATATGATGTCAATGTTTGAGTTACCAAAGGGGCCTTGCAATAGGATTGACTTTTTTTCGCAAAAGATTGTTATGACAGGAGGATGTGGGAGTCAGAAAACACCACTTCGTCAACTGGCCTGCTGTGTGTCAGCCAAAGGATCAAGGGGGATAGGGGGTTGTAGATTTGGAAATAACGAATGTTCATTTACAAAGAAGTAGCTGTGGAAACTAGAAAATACGGAGGGTATATGGCAGGAAGCAGTGAGACATAAATATGTACAACATTGTTCTGTAGCTCAATGTAGGAACAAAGCTAACCAGTCACATTTCTGGCAGGGGTTGCTAAAGGTAAAGAACATGTTCTATAAGTTTTGTAGGAAAATAGTAGGGGATCGGTGTAGAACTAGATTCTAGGAAGATCTTTGGTTGTGTAAGAAATTTGCAAGACTATAATTTAACTTTTAGTCATGAGATTTCTGTAGCTAAAGATTTTGAAGAAGGGTGGGGGTGCATAAGATTTAGGAGAGTCTTGTGGGGGGAGACAGCAGCGTTATGGCAGGAGCTTCAGGATTATTGTAAGGATGTGGTCTTATCTGACAGTATGAGATAAATGTAAGTGGTTGTTAACCAAATCTGGTATGTTTTCAGTTCACTCTACGTACCTTGGTTTGAAAGCTAACCAAGTAAAATGTCCTTTTAGAAAGCTTTGGTTTGTTAAAGTTCCCCTGCGAATTAAGTTTTTCTTTTTGTCCTTTTAGCAGCTGGTTGGCCTGGGTTCCAGTGCCGGGATGACAAGTTGTAATAGGGGATGTAGAGCAGTGTTGTGATGGAGGTTTCACAGGATACCAAACATGTCTGTTTTATTAGTTTCATTTCAATGAAATTGCGAGGTACGGGCTCTTTTAAACGTTCAAAAACAAGATGAAGCAGTTCTGCATTTTTCACAGCGCGCTACTATAGATCATCAGAATTCAGACTTGTGATGAAGAGAAAATTCAGAAAGGCCTGCTGCAAGTATGGATTTTTTGCCTTCACAAAGCAGATTCTGATAGCCGAAGCATCATCCTAAGTCTTGTAGTAAAAGTTACTAGCCATATCAATTTATCAACCATGAACAGTACAGAGTTTTATGGCTAACGATGCATAAAGCACAGGAACAAAAAAAAAGGAAATTACTCAACCTGTCGGACGTCTCTGTGCGGTAAGTGCGCTCGCCAAGCGACAGGCACGCGAAGAACTTGTCCTTGCACCGCATATCCGCCTGTGGCACCAACCAACCAAAATCAAACAACACATACAAATAACTGCTAAAAACCAAATCGAAACCGCCAATTCGCAATCCCCGCCGGCACACGAGCCCTCGAGATGGAGGGGGCGAGCACAGCGTACCTTCACTATCCGGATGCGCGCGATGCCTGCGAACTCGTCGGCGGCCAGGACGGCCTTCCCCGACTCGCCCGCGTCCGCGCCGCGGTCGCGGTGGCGGAGGTGGCGCAGGCGGCTGCGGAACCGCGCGTAGCGGGACGGCGGCGGCTCGCCGCCGGGTGCGGCGCAGGCATTGTGCCGGGAGCCCGAGTGGCCCATGTCAGAGAGGCGGCGAGGGGGCGGGGCGGAGGCGCACGGTGGAGTAGGTGGAGCGGCGTAGACCACCAGTGAGAGAAGTTGGAATTGGACAGCCGAACCGAAAAGGCGACCGCCTTTTAAAGCGTGGGGTTTGGGTGGGTCACACGTGTCGGTAACTCCGGCCGGCCATTAATGGCGGCTCCGACGAACGGCGGTTGCGGCCGGAAGACGAAACTGAGCCCGGCGGAGACCCCGCTTCCGCCGCGCCTGTGTGGCTGCCATGTGGGCCCTGCGCCAGCGGGTGCGCGCTGTACCGTCCCTGGCACCACACGCTGCATATCACCGATTCACCCCTACGTGCAGAAATGTCACGAAAAATATTTTTAAAAATTGGTCGAAAATATGACATGTATCAGGAGTTTAAGAAAGAAAGAAAAATCAGTGCACGATATCTGTATCTTGTCCTTGTTTTGACTTTCAGATTTCTCTTTCAGGAGGATTTTCAAACGCAAATCTGAACTTTTGTGATATGATAGATTTTTCAATCAATGTTATTAAATTCTTGTCAGAAGAATTTATGAATATTTACGTCACAGGCACACACAGCAACGAGTTCACGGTTGCGAATTTGAGCCAAAAATATGTCCGTTCACGTTCTCTAAAAAGAAGAATGAAGCGAAGGCACAGGGTGCACCAAGCATTTTCCTGATATGCAATCAACATTTCCTCACGGAAGAACGGTACTGGTCAAAAGCCAGGGTGATGACCTTGATAAACTAGTCATGGTCCACGGATTCATGGACGATCTGTGGATTCCTGGAACCACTCCTTGTCCAGGTTAATCAACCAGCACTCCAGCAGCAAAATCAGACGTAGCTATTGCTGCCTCGCGCAGTAAACGTCGTTTTTCTTTTCATTTCTATTGCTGTGTTTAACAACTTGATTACAGAGTCTTAAGTACCTAACACACATGCACACATTACTAGGGCAACAACCAGCTGGCTCTCGTGCCACTCACGCCACTAGCATCATGACCACATCTTCCTCCTAAAATCTCTCCAGGATCGCCCATGCACCTGCAGCTAACTAACTGACTCACTCACGCATACTACTGTTATTCTTTGTGCGATCCAGCTGCTTCTCACAGCACTCACATGTACTTGGACTTGGCTAACACCCTTGCAGCCCGTCGGCTTCAGAACGTGCATTCAGCACCGTATCACACAGCAATACCTACTTCACGTGGCACGTCGGCCTCTCGCCATGCATGCGCTCCCAGCTAAAACCATCAACATGTACGCATCGCACATACACTTGCACTCTACATAAACACCCTAGCTACATGCAAAACGAAATAACAAGCATGCAGATACACTAATCAAGATTAGTTCTAACACGGAGCTCTTCCTGTGTGACACGTGGTGCAAATGCCCACTTGCCATGTGTTGGCCGCTATAGGGTGGGCGTGGGCTTTCCGCATGAGAAAGGGCATGGTGGTTTGTTTTGCTTCCTTTAGAATGAAAATACAAAGTGCAATAATTTTTGAACCGAACATATAAATTATGAACCGTTTTCATCGTTATATCTTTTTAGTGAGATTTTGAAAAGTATTTTATCTGGATACATTTGAGTGATATTTTTTGAGAGTATTTTTCTGGTGGTCATGCTTTTGGCGCCGAAAACGTCGTGACTCGAGGCAGACGATAGCAGGCACACATATCGTGTAGCAAAGAGAAAAGATTGGCAGAAAAACCGCATCGAGAGCGAAGGCAGAGGAAAAACCGAAAAAGCCACCTGACGCGTGAAAAAAAAACGAACGAGGAGCACGACACGGGGAAAACAGCGGGCCCGTGAGAAATTCACATGCGATACGGCCTCGCGTATCTCGTGGGCCGGGCGTGACGCTTCTGGCCCAGCTCTCTCGAGCTAGCGCCCTGCGAGAGGTCAGAGGAGAGGCTGCGAGGCGAGCCACCTTATCTGCCACGGTGCAAATTCTCGTGGCGCGTCGTGATTTTCTCCTAGCTAGCTACCGACCTCGCGGCCATGGAAGCTCTCGTCTCGTCGCCCCGGGCTCTATTCTCCCGCACGACCTCCCCGACGGTGCTGGTAGCGACGGCGAAATGGGCGTCCGCTAGGCGTCCAGCAGCCCGTGTCAAGACCGCCGCCGCCGCCGCCGCCGAGCCGGCGGGAGAGGAGAAGCCGGCTGCCGCGGCGTCCGAAGGTGGTGATGGCTCGGCGTCGACGGCGCCTGCAGCGCCCAAGAAGATCCTGAAGAAGAAGCCCGTCTACTCCAGTAAGATGTTCCAAAATATATCTGCATTTGGAGTGAGCTTACTGAAGTATTTTATCGTGCGTATCCTTAATTAACTGGACTTTATTTAATTACGTAGTGAAGAAAGGGCAGATCGTGCGTGTCGACAAAGAGAAGTACCTAAACAGCATCAACGTGAGTGTAGTGGTGGATGCATGCAAGTAATTTCTTCTTGATTCAGACAGTAAAGTTAATTTGCTGGCTCTTATTGCACACGATCTATTTATTTCAGTACCTATCAGTGGGGCATCCACCCTTTTACAAGGGGCTAGACTACATATATGAAGACCGTGGCGAGGTAACCAACTTCACTGATCCTAGCTTCCTATCACTCGCGTTTTCTGGTTCAGATTTCAGTTCACTAATCACCAGTGCAAGTGCAGGTTTTGGACATCAGAATCTTCGAGACCGGAGAGTATGCGCTGGTAAATCCACTTCTCGAGTTCATGATTGCTCTCTGCAGGCTGTTCAGCATTGCTTTCTTCTTTAATTTCAGATGAATCTTAATTATCGACACATGTCAATTTCAGATAGCGTGGGTGGGGATTCCAACCCCCCCGGCATGGCTACCAACTTATATGCTCATCAAGGTATTGTCAGAATGTCTTAAATTATACTACCTCCTAAGTATATGAACATCCGGAATATTAAACGATTTTCGCAATGGACATAATGGTATTATTTCCATACATCGACAAGCCTAAATGTCTTTTGTGTTATATTCATGATCAAAGTATCTTTCCTTTGCAGTCGGACAAACTCGACTACGAGAGAATATGATCGCTTGATGAGCGGCTGCACGGGAGGACGATGAGATACCGTTTTGTGCATAGATCGAACCCAGTATGCATGAGGCAATGTCGTGCCATTGCTCCACGGCTACAACGGAGTTGTAAATCGAAGAAACGGAAGTGAAAGAAATGTATCCAAAATTGCTGTATTCAATTATACAAATTAAGAGTACCTTCTCTTGTCTTTTACTTTTGAGGTCGGTGACGATCATACCATGGATCTCATATTTCGTGAACTTTAAACTTAACCCAGTAGAGACCAAGCTAATTGCTCGAAAGTAAGATGTGTTTCATTAGGCTTCGTGCGAATGGTTCCAAGCTCTGGGGTTTCGAACTAATTCACGGGATTCATTTGAATATAAAGAACCAATACGTTCGCATTGCTTCGGTTCAGGGCTTGTCTGGGTACGTAGTTATTAAGATAACTTACTGCATAGAGCATGGAAAGGGAGTAAGAAGTGCGCGTTTTGTAGTGCCGATGAACACTTCTCAACTGTTAATCACCTCTCACTGCCACAAACATTAATTCTCCAGTGGAAGTAAGACAATTGATAGCTGTTAGCGTGGACCCTCTGATTTGGGCTATTAGGAAAGCCAAGAATGGGGCCTGTTTTAAGAATATTTTTTCCAGCTAGCATTGTTTTCCAAATTTCTCACTGGTTAACGTCATGGGTTAATCTACAGAGACTGTTAGTGAAGAGGTCTTGAGTTCAAGACCTGGTTAACGCAATATTTATAAAATATTTGTGCATCGATCCCACGTCTAAGGCCTAGAGGAGCCTAGACGTGAGGGGGAGTGTTGAAATATATTGCCCTCCTTTTCCTATCAGTTTAAGCTTTTGGGTGAACTGGTTCGGTGCATACAATTCAATAGAGACCAAACCTCCGAAGCCAGCCAGGCAAGGGCGCGCAGCTTTTGCTGCAGGTGGTGCGGAGACCCACGGAGTTTTAAGTATGGTCGGAGCATGAAGTTGTAATGAGATGGATGTTGTCTTTCCAAGTGAAGACGTCATGTGGTTTTGTGTTCGCCTTCTGAGGCGTTTGTTCTGCTTCCTTGTGTAAGGTGTCATGGTTTGTTTGTGTGTCGTAGGTAAGGGGTGATCAGGTACGTAGACGATGAGGCTCTATGAGCAAAGTACTCGAGGTCGCTTCATCTGACAATGTTATGTTAGCTTAAATAAAATTGGGGGTGCAAGCCTCTTTCATCCCAAAAAAAGTATAATCTTTTTGATTGGTGTAGAGTTTAGTTCGACTTTTCAGCTTGTCCCATTTTTTAAAAATACACTCGTATGGTACCAAGTTTTTAGGGTTTACAGCCCCTGAAACATACCAACCACTTTACCTCACATGCACAGAATAGGGTTATGTGCAATTTCTTAGATTTAAATTTTGAATTTTTATTTCTAAGGTGTAATTTGGGGAATTTTGGGAGTAGATTTAAAAGGGGGGGCAGCCTAACAACGACAAGAAAAGTAAAACAGGAAAAAGCAAAGAGAGTAATGGAGGCGAGGGTTGCAGGAGTGCCCGAAGACGAGGAGTCCGGCCTCCTCCCCCGCCCCTCCGCCGCCGGCCGCCGGCCATCCTCCTCCTCCTCAGGCCCCCGCCTCTCGCCTCCACCGGCGGTCTGGGCGACGGTGGACGGGCCCCTTGGGATGCCGCTGGAGGAGGCGGAGGGCCACGCGAGGCGCTTCTTCCTCTGGGGGTTCGCGTGCCTCCCCTTCCTCTGGGCCATCAACTGCTGCTACTTCTGGCCCGTCCTCCGCTCCCCCGCCGCCTCCTCCCCCGCCGCCTTCGCCCCCATCCGCCCCTGTAAGCTAACCCGCCCCTAATCTTCTCGTTTCGTCCGTTCTCGTCTAGGAGATCTCATCTTTTTGGTACCAGCACGTGGTGGTGTTTTGACCATCTCTTGATCTTGTGAATCGTCTTTTTAGGTTGGAATTGACCATCTGTGTTGTGATGGAACTCACATCCTTAGTGATTTTCCTAGAATGTTTGATGCTGAAATATTACCAATGGCTCCTGTAAAATTCTGTCAGAAAGATGCGACCTTTGGCGACTGCTTAGTCGCCAGTTATTTTTAGAGTAGAAACGATACGTATAGTTCTAGTGATATATTAGGTGATCTTTGTATGAGGTTGATCTGGGTAAACTGCGTGATCAAACTCGAGGCTGCTGTTGGAGGTCAATCCTTAGTTGTTAGTGACAGCCTATTACTGAAGGTCAGTTCAGTCGTGTGGGCTTTGATTATAGTACTAGCTTTGAGGTGCTTTTGATGACTGCTATCTTAGTCAGGTTATAAGGAGATTGTTAATCTTTGCACAGACACCAATCTAGTGAGTTAATATTCATCTCAGAGTGCCGAAGTATCACTGGGAGAAACTTACAAGTTTTTTCCTTTGGCCTTCTTACAAACGATCAATTGTTCGACGAGTCTTTGTTGGCATTTAGGTTCTATGTTTTGATCAGAATATGCTATTCTGCTTGTAGCGGTGGTCTAGTGGACAGGATTAACAGCACAAACTCTGTTACATCGGCTGATTTTTTTTTAATACGAGGGCAACCCCCGGGTTCCACTATCATTGATAATGGAACATAACACCACAAGGTTCGCAGCAAGGCTGCCGCTAATGCTAGCAGTCCATAAAATGAAAGAACACCATAAAAGGAAAGCTGGAACCCAAAGCTCAGGAGTAAAGCACACACAGCACCACTCCTGCAGCTGTTGGCAGCAATGTCAGCATAGCAACAAGGACTAACACCTGGTAACTAACCAAATGCTATTACATCCCATTACAGCAGGCACACACACTGCACACCATGTTTTGCCAGCAGAATCATTTCCTTTTACTGGGTAATCTGATGCCTCTTTACTGGAAATAGTGGAAATTAATAAATGCATTGGCAGTTTAGCACTGCACTCAAACTGTCTGTTCCTTCAAGAAATCAAACTATTCCAGAATAACCTTAGATTGAGAGGTGGTACGGAAGTTAGAAAGACCAGATGAACAAAAGGTACAAATTGCCATCCTTAAATTTTATCACGGTTTAATTCAGGAAAACTTTCATCTTATCTTGAGACTTAGATGTTACCAAATGGAAAATGCCAACAAAAGCACACTAGAAATAGTTAAAAGCACAATCGAAGTAGTTTTGAAGTCTATAGTAACTTGGAGCATCCCTTGGATGAACAGCTCAACAGAGTTACGTGCAGTAAAAAATGGAAGTGCCATGTAGTATGTTAATTAGATTAACATACTGAGTAGGTTGTGCCATATAGTAATAAATGATTTCTTGAAACAGCAGTATTCTTTTCCTATACTCATATGCATTTTTAATGAATCTGTGAAATAGCTATTTGATTTATTTATATTTTTGCGACAACATTTATTATGGCCATGGAGAAAATGAGAAAATGACTGGAGAAATTTTCAGTTGCTTTTCACTATATATATATATTGATGACAAATGTGGAGGACGCCATCATCTGAGACAATTTGTGACTTCTTAGCGGCATTTCCTGATGCTAGTAGTTGTTACCTTTTAGAGATGAGATAAACCTTTTTTTTTGCGTTTTTTAGCTGTCTGTTTTCAGAGCAATAGTTGTCAACTTGTCATATGTGGTAAAAATTATAGTTGGGCTTCTTCCATGGTATGGAAAAAATTATTGTTGAGCGACTCTCATGGTATGTCCATAGGGCATGCAAACAAGAAGGTTGAAGATTTCCTTGTAATCCACACGGTAAATAGGAAAGGACAAGAATCTCTCTATTAGAGTCAATTTGGGGTTAATATGAACGGCATTATCCCTCGCAACTTAGGTTCTGCTATGTGTTTCCTTTATCTTGTCCTTACTTTCTTACACAAGTTTTACTACTGCCCACTCAAGGAGTCAATTCTGTCTTGAGGTGTTCATGCCATTTGCAGTTACACATTTTGAACAATGCTGTGCAGATGTTGTGCGATCCGCGATTGGCTTTACCATCTTTGCTGTGGTTCTCCTCACCTGGGCCACAACTTTCATAGTCGGAGGCGAGCGATTGTTCGGTCCAGCATGGAACGATCTCGTGATATACAATGTCGCAGACAAGCTCGGTCTCACTGGATTCATGGGATAGCTTCCGATGTACACGTTGCTTTGAGCAGGCAGGCAGCCAGGCTTGATCTGACCATTTTATTGTCTCACTAGATGTACCTTGTGATAGCATCGCTGTTCTGTAATATTAGTCACTGATATGGCTGAAGTTTGGTGTGACACTTGAGTTTTAGAAAGACAAGGATGGGGTGTTCCTGCTATTGCCAGAAGACAGCCAAGGAGCACCAGGCCTAGGCCTGAAAGCCCATAAGAGCCGGTCCTGAGAAATTAAAAGAATTTTGTATATAAAGGGCTCAACCCAGGTTGATCTACCCTACCTTGCGCTGCAGCCCATTGCAGCTATGAAGCAAAATTTCAGAAGTTCGGGGAAAATTTCAAAAAATAGCTTAAAAGCTGGTTAGTTGACTGACTGTGACCGAGTTAATTGCCGGCTGGTCTACTTAATTTTGCTTGAAACACGTTCTACTAGTAATATTCTAGTCCCTTGAAAAAGCTTTGAACCGAAAGTCATAACAAGAACGTAAAGTCAAAATGAAGCTATAGGTTGTTCGTCAAAATAAATAAGCTATGTGTCAGGTCAACTAGCTTGCTAGGGTAGTTAGATCCACGTACAAGCTGATGTAACATTTGATGCAATCCTGCACCACTGCAATGGCCCGGCATTAGCATGGCTAGCTAATATAAATGCTAGCTAGCTTAACATGAATGCTAGCTAGCTTAACATCAACAAACTACGTAATCTAGTCTCGAACTCGCGCGCTCTCTCTCACTGACGAACGATGTCAAAGCATATTGTCCACCTTTTTCTTGAGATAAGTTTTTTTTTCAGATGAATTGGTTGATGTTCCAGAAGTCTAAGAGACGAAAGATCATGAGTTTAAGATATAGATAATACAATATCAAAAAAGAATATTTACGGTCTATTTCGAGTCCATGTCTTATGTTTGGTAGAGCTAGCAGAGATTTGAGAGCGTGTCAAAAGTAACTATGTTGTGCATCTTTCATCAACAGCTTAAACTTTAAATACATGATTATATCCATATACTGGACCTATCGATTACAATATATGAACATGATTTATGATCTGTTGGAGTGATGTTCACGTAAGCGCGCGTGCATGCAGATCGACGACGTTTTTGTCCGCTGGTGTATATTCATCCATCCTTGATTATTGCCTGTCACGTACAAGACTCGAAGACTTGGACGCGCCGCAATATGTTAATCGAGGAGTACGTACTACACTAATTGGGTTCTCTCGCATGGTTACGTGACACTTGCGTTAGATTATGGCCAGAACCAGACAGGCGTAGCCGGTCTCCTAATTAAGCCAAAAGAGTTGGGACGATCTCTGAGCAAAAATGCAAAAGGATAGCGACGGTTAGGTGACCTAACCGAGACAACGATCAGCAACATATGCATGCATTTTTGACAGGTAGATCACCATCATATTACTAAATTAAGCTAAATATTTTTCTCCTTTCTGAAGAAAAGGGAGAAATCAAGCTAGAGTTGCGTGGTGAGTTTCAGAAGAAACAAACAGCAAAAATAAGCCTGCTGGGACAGATACTATCTGTTTTGTCCTCGCAAAAAAAGAGAGATATTATCTGTTTGGAGACGTCAGAGATCATAGATGTAAGCCACAAATGATCCCTGACCTCCTACTCATATGATCTTAATCCAAGAGCCGAGCTTAGTGTAGGCCAGAATGGGCCCTAGACCACCTACATTTGTGCATCTTCGCTAAAACTTTAGTGTTAAGAAAGAAAATTTGTTTGATGATTGAGCTGTTAATTATCAACACTGGCCCCTCCTTATTTTGATCTGAAGCTCATCCTATCTACCAAGGATTTAAGATTCGTTTGACATTATGATGATTATAGTAATTTTATATGTCTAACCAATTTTTTTATATATTATCTTTTTTTAACTAATATTTTTCTATTTCTATGACTATTTTTAGGGGTAGATCTAAAGTATATAAACAACGATGCCCTCGTATTTGCTCGATATAGTTCCTTAAAGTATTTTGTTGATGACCTTGTGCGTGACTTAGAAAACCACACCTCTCTCTACCCATTGACCCCATCAATCATTTTTCCTTAGACCGTTTTTGGATTTTTTTATAGTATATTACAAAATAAGTTCAGCACAATATAGTTTAACAACCACAAATTAAATCTAATTAGCACGGGATTCCTCTAGAACACCAAATTTTTATGGCGACGACTACGTACGCGTCGGTCGGTCAATCGGATCATTCGATCGGCCGGCTCGACAGCCGTCCAATGCGATCGCATCTTCCAGCTGCACCCTCCCTCTACTTCTCGCCTCTCAGTAGACTTTGTCGTCTGTCTTGCTGCGTGGCTCCTACTACTGCTCGAGGAAGTCTGAGAGAGGGAAGGAGTTCCAAATCTTGCAGAGGACAATTAAGAGGAAAAGAGGAAAAATAAGAGGAAGAAGAAACGATCAGGAAGGAAGAAAAACTATGCAAAAAAATTATATGGTGGATGCTAAATTTTTTTTTGAATTGTGCAACAGAATTTAAAAACTACCGTATGCAACAACACTAATTTCTTTTGTTAATGCAACAGAATCATATGATGTATAAAACAAAATCTCTACTTATATGCAACAAGTTGTTTTCACTTATGCAACATGCAACAAGTTGTTTTCACTTATGCAACATGCAACATATCTTTGCAACAAATTTTAGAATCTTGTGCAACAAAAAATATATACACATGCAACAGAGAGATAAAACTGTTACAACATAAAAAAAAAGGTATCTATGCAGCAACAAAGAAAATCTCGTTTCCTCAAAGCTTTCCCACCTCGCACGGCATGCCTTCGCCCTATCCACTCGGACACACAAGCGCCGGTTCCGATTTCAGCCAGCCCAAGATTCACCGATGGAGGAGATGACGGCGAGGAGGAGGAGAATTGCCGGGGCAGCAACCTCCTAGGAGAGAGCAGTCGGGTGGCCGGCGACCATGGCCGAGATCGGAGCGCAACGGGAGCACCGTCAGCTGACAACCATATGCCCGGAGTGCAGGAGCTGGCGCACGTTCTCTCTCGCTCCAGAGCAGCATTTGAGAGGAGAAAGCGAGAAGACTTGACAAAGATACGTGAGATGAAGAGGCATCCGACGGCGCTCCGCATGCCCGATGCGAGAGCCCGATCGGTGATAGGGCGACAGGGATACTTTTCTATTGCATTTACGAAATTTCTAATTTCTTTTGCACTCCACGACGGGCGACCGTACAAAAGGGCACACAGACACGGCCCACAGGAGATCCGCGTCGTACCGGCCGCTATCATAAAAGGCAGCTGCCTTTTCCGCTTTATGGATCTTCCTTGTTCATACACATCACAGGGACAGGTCTGGGCTTCATTACGCACGCACGCGCCACTAATCGTTATCTTATCCAGCGTGTAATTTGACTTCAGCTCTTTTATTTTTCTCTTGCCCTTCGGAATTTGATTGATCGACTATATTTGCTTTATAAACACCTTTGGTTAAGTAGTCCGTGTGGCCAAATTCAAGTCGCCATTGCCCTTATCCTATTTATTAAGTTAATTAAACTCCACCATAAACTTAATCAACGAATCCCCGTAAAAGAAAACCTTAATCAACGAAGGATTAGACAACTAATACACTTTTTATTTCCTTTTCAATGGGTTCAGTTATTTGTTAATTATTACGGAGTAGATGAGATCCCTTACTAGATAGACAGCTAGCTCTTAAATGATGTCAGGTTCAACTCACCATCAAGAGGAGTGATGGAGATTCTCTCAGGACTTTGAGATGTTGACGATGACGATGCGTCAAGTCTTCTCAGCTAATTCAATTCATTTCGTCCTCTTGTTCCCAATGAATTATTTACTGTTCATTCGTGCCTTTCCATGTTAATATCTAGTCCTTGATGCGCGTTGTTTGGTTCTTTATACTCTAAATTGCATGATTAAGACAGCCTAACAAGTCTGAAAAATTACTCTGAAGGTATATTCAGGGAAAGAAAAATGGTTAACTAGGATATTCTCACGCGTCGACATTAGGTCATAGTCATATAAATCAAACTTGATATGTGGCTTGAACTAAACATCTCCGGGCTTTCGTCGTCGTTTCACTCCAGAACGAAAGAACAATGGTGGTTCTAGTGTTCACATCTCTTTCAGAAGATCACTCCAAACTATTTGAGCAACCAGTTTGAAAACAAGAACATGTTACTACATCTAGAACCCAATAAGATGGGCAGATCAAGCTAACGCGTAATTGACGCTCTTGAGAGATGGGTTGGTTTTTTCTTGGCTTCGAGAACGAACATGGCTCGCCGTTGTCTTGGAGGTACCCTCTAGGAGACTGCAACGTGGGCCCGTGGAAGGACGCCAGAATCAGTTGAGGTTTATTACGCGTAATTTCCCTGCGTCCGTGCTTTGCGAGAAAGAGGAGCGGGCCGGGGACAAATAGTGCATGGACCATTTGCACATTCGCCCTCCCCAAGTTATGTAAACCTGGAATAGGTATTACTAGTAGTCTACTAGTACATGTGTTGCTTATACTACATGTAAGGAATATGTTTTGGGTATTTGTTGGACCAGGAGATCGGACTTGTGAATTCAGACAAAAAAATTTCTGCCAAAGAATTGAGCCATGCGAATCAAACGAATTAGTACGATTTTGTTGGTAGAGGTGAATTGCGCCATTGGTATGTTCTGGTATTCACGCCGCGTGTAACATTGCGACGGATTAGCATGATGATCATATTTAGTTGCGATGGCTTTACGTGTTTTTCCGTTTTACTATTTGTTTTTAGTGTAATTAGCAAAAAAATGAGTTTAATAATACCGTCCAAGCTAACAAAAAAGAAAGATAAAAGGAGTAACAATTCAATTCGCATGGCAGAAGAGCACACAAAAGCTAAATCCTCCTCCTCGGTGGTGAAACACCGAAATAAAGGAAAGTAAAGGGGGCGAGAAGGAATAGAAAGGGAAAAGGTACAACCACTCCTTTCCTTTCTCGCCTCCCTCCGCCGGAACTCACTCCTCGCGCCTTCCTCCTCCTCCTCTTTCCCTCCTTCCATCACCCTCCCGCCCGCCACGGTGGCCGGCACCTCCATCCCAAGCTGCGTAGGAGTCGCGGTTGCGAGCAGGTCGGCCACGCACGCGGCGTCCGACCGACCCTGACCCAGCGCGCCTGGTGATCAGTGTGATAATGGACGCCGCGGACGAGCCTCCAGAGCCCACGGTATCCGACTCCGCCGACCGACGCTAGCTAGGTTTTGGTTTCCTTCCGGCGCATGGGCTGCACCACCTCGCACGATGCCTTGGCCGCCGCCGCGTCCAGGGCGCGGCGCCAGTCCTCCTCGTCGAGGCGCGCTGACCCCGCCGCCGTGTGCCGGGAGCGCACGGCGCTGATCCGCGCCGCGGCCGACAGGCGGTTCGCGCTCGCCGCGGCCCACGCGGCATACTTCCGCTCGCTCGCCGCCGTCGGGGGCGCGCTCCGGCGCTTCGCGGCGGCCGCGCTCCTGCCGGCGGCCACTCCCCCGCTCGGCTCGTCGCCGGTGCTCACTCTCCCGCCGTCCCCCGTGAAGCCGGTCGCCTCCTCCTCAGCCGCCCCCGCGGCCACGTCAAGCCTCCCGCCGTCGCCATCCAACTCCTCCTCCACCGTGTCGCCACTCTCCCATTCCCTCTCCGACGACGACGACGACCTCGAGGCGCTCGCCGACGTCAGACATGCCCGTGGCCACGACAGCGGGAAGCCGCCCAAAGCCGCCGCATCGTCCTCGAGGCATCACCATCACTACATGAGGAACTCCACCACCGTGCCCACGGTGGTGTACGAGGACCCCTATGCGCAGTACAACGAAGGCGAGGCGAGCTACGGGTACGGGTACGGGTACGCGTACCCGTACGGGCCCTACGGCGAGGTGGCTGCGGACGAGAGGCCGGAGACGGCGGCGCGCGGCCCGCCGCGCTCGCCGCCGGCCGCGGAGGCCTCGCCGTGGGACTTCTTCGACCCCTTCACGCCCTATGATCAGTTCCTGGAGGATTACTCACGCAACACTGGCGGCGAAGTCGACCGGAATTTTCCCACCAACAGCCCGAATTACGCCGAGCTGAGGAGGATGGAGGGGATCCCGGAGCTTGAGGACGAGGCGGAGTTGGCGGCGGAGGCTGAGGCATCAAAGCCATCAACTTCAGGCGTCGCTGATCAAAATGTGAAAGGGAAGGGACCCGTTCCTACCAATACCGGTTCAAAGGGGGAGTCTTCTGAGGGGAAGCTGCAGAGGAAGGGATCCGGCGCCAATGGCGACGCGGAGAAACCGGTGTCCAGGAACGACTCGGTGCCTAGCAATGCCAGCTCGAAGAGCAAGAAAGGGAGCAAGAGCAATACTGCAAGCTTGAGAGGCACCAGCAATACTGCAAGCTTGAAGGACATGGATGGTGGTGACATTGATGGCGGCAGCTCCACCAGGAAGAAGAAAGGTATCGCACTGGATGAGGACGAGTTGATCGTTGCTGCAGAGGGGGAAGGGGGGAGCCACATCAAGTCAGTGCAGTCGGCTGTGAGCAGTGAGTCGTTCTCGCCGTTGCACGATGGGCAGAGGGATGTCATGGAGGCAATGGAGGAGGTCAAAGAGCGGTTCGATGAGGCGATGAACTGTGGTGAAGAGGTCTCCAGGCTGCTTGAGGTGGGGAAGGTGCCTCACCGGTCGACGCCCAGAGTTCTTAGATGTGGGTAATGCAATGCTTTATTGGAGTAGCACATAGTTGCAATTATGTTGTTTGCTAGTGCGTTACAATATTTGATATGCTATTTCTGCAGGTTTCTCCTCCAGAGTGGTGGATCCTATATCTCTTACTGTGCCGTCCTCTTCTTGCCTCCCGAAGCGACATAGGGACTCAAGATTATCAAGCAACAACGTGTCGATCAATACTAGAAGAAATGGTGATGGGAATCTCTCATCAACTTTGGAGAAGCTGTGTGTCTGGGAAAAGAAGCTATATCAGGAGATTAAGGTACACACTTGTGGCCACATCAACAAACTATAAGTGCTAATTCATATTCTCTCTTATTTACTGCGAAATATGTGTTGAAAAGGTTAGGTGATTGTTCTAGGATGAAGAGAAGCTGCGGATTCTATATGAGAAGAAGTACAGGAGGTTGAAGTCGTTGGACGAGCGAGGAGCAGAGCCAAATGCAATTGACTCGACCAGATTGTCGGTACGGAATTTGCAGTCAAGGATTACCATTAATATTAGAACAGCCAGGGCTTTCTCATCAAAGATAGAGAAGATTCGAGATGAAGAACTATACCCTCAACTTGTTGATCTCATCCAAGGGTATGAAGTTTCCTAGTTTTACTTGTTCTGCGTCTTTATGTTTGTGAGAACAACAATTTCATCTTCTGCCTATTTGTTGATATTTTTTCACTTACAGACTGAGAAGAATGTGGAAAGCAGTTCTTGAATGTCATCAGAAGCAATTATCAGCCATAAAAGACAGCAGAATTCACCTGCTCAAGGCAATGACCATAAGCCAATCGAGTGCTGCTACAATGGCCACATTGGATTTGGAGAGGGAGCTCGCAAAATGGTACCGCTGCTTCAACAAGTGGATCAGCTCGCAAAGGTCTTATGTGGAGGCATTGAATGGATGGCTGAAGAAATGGTTCCCTGAGGTACAGGAGCAAAATACACCAGACGGTGTCCCACCTTTCTCCCCAGGCAAGCTTGGGGCCCTACCAATATTTATCATATCAAATGACTGGTTCCAAGCGATTGATATGGTTCCCAAGAATGAAGTGTTGAGGTCAATCGACCATTTCTCTAAGCTTGTGCATGAGTTCAAGAAGAGCCAGGAAGACGAGCACCGGCAGAAGAGGAAAGCTGATCACACCTCTAGAGATTACAACAGAAGGCACGAGATTCTGCAGAGAGAACTTGGGTTGAGTACCAGTCTGGATATGGTTGCGGTCATGGAGAACACTCACCCCAGCCATGACGACCGTGTAATTGAGCTGCAAAAGATGAGGAAAAGAAGGGATGATGAGAGGGCCAGACACGATGAGATCGTAAAACATGTTCATCTTGCAGCTTCAGCTACTCTGCCAGTCGGTTTGGTCCCTATGCTGGAGCAGATCATCAGCTTCTTCCGGGGGAATCTGCAAGTGTACATGCGCATCAGAATCCGAGGCACCTAATCTTGCATACTGCCTACAGACGGGACTCGGCAGTAAGGTGTAATAAGTCAGTGGTTTTCATCAGCTTTCTACGGGCACATTTGAGCTATGGCATGTCGTGCAGAGGACAGTTTTGTGAATGTTGTGCTAGAGCAGAGATAGTGCTGGAAATTTTGTGTACAGAATACTCCAAGATTATTGGTTTAGTTTGAGGTTTAGACCTTCAGTTGTTATTTCTTACATTGCTTACAGCCGTAGATAGAATGCTAATATTCATAGATTTTTACTGATGTCTGACTCATTGCTCAGTAGAGGAGAGTTAACCATTCAGAAGTCCTAGCTTTTGCCCATTTATTCCATGCACATGACACTTCATTTACTAACCGTTGTTCTTTTAAGCAGTATTTTGTGTGTGTGTGTGTGTGTGTGACTTGAGAGAGAGAGACTATTGTTCCTTTGCATTCTATTTTTGGTTACCGTGTAAGTTCTAATGATAAGATTGCACAGATACAGTCATCACTCCCCTGAAAACGATATCGCTTCATTGCATTCCAGAATTTAAAAAGATTCCATGAATATATACACATAAACAGCGTTTGCTCTCCAGTATCATTTCATTGTTATCGCTCTTTACATGCGTGCCTTCTAATTTACAAGAACAACAAGTCCTCAATAATCCTTACTCCCCAATCTGATCCGACATTCCAATTAAGCTTCATCCACATGTAGATACAGGGAGAAACCACCATGACTGAAACTGTCACAGGACCACTATCCTTTCTTCAGTTCGTCAAAAGAGAGTATTCAGGTATACCACATGCATCTACGTCTCCTGTACAATTCTGCATTCCAATTATGCTGCGTCGGAGATTCTATTCAAGGAGTACACTGCCTCGCAAATCTCAGTGGTCCCAATTCAGTTGCCTGTAATAGTCAGAGTGCACCCAATCATGCAGTGGTGGCACTGGCATGAACCACTTCGTCTGAAGAATCGTCTGTCTTGGCCGCGGCAGATCTCAGCATGTCTTGCTGTCTCATGTGGTTAGCCATGCGACGGTTGCTCTCCATCCATATGAGAAGAACAGTCATGTCAGCTGGGCTTACGCCGCCGATTCTGCCAGCCTGGCCTAATGTTTGTGGCCTTACCTACAGATGCATCATCAAAATATGAGTTGTATTGACGCAATCGTAAAACTGGCACCCTGCTTATAATAATAGTACGGAGCTGCAGTTGTCTAGCTTTAACACTTGGATCAGTACGTACATGACACAAAAGTTTAGACAAGATGTGGCCAAGCAGTTGAAACTTGCAGCAACTGACATCTTGAGAATTGTTCTAAGCAAAAAAGACATCTTAAGTTTTCTAATTTTATCACAAAAGACAGAAATGCATGCAACATGTGTCTTGATAAATGAAGAACTGAATAATGCATGTTTTCTATTTATGTTGGCAGGATGTCTTACGTAAGGCTCTTGAACATATTCTCAAAGCAATTCTAGAAAGAACAAACATATTGTCAAAGCAGATGGTTCGAATACCTTGGAAAGTTTCTCACGAGCTTCAAGCGACAGATTTGTCATTGAGTGGTAATCTAAGTCTCCAGGAAGTTTTCTGTGTTCCTGATTTACAATCTTAAGAGGAAAACATTAAACATAGTTAGGGTCAGCAGGTTTTTCGAGTAGCAAACAAGAGATATTAAACAACTGAACTTATCAAAGTCAATGGAGGTGGTCCTTTTCTTAAGCAGAGCAAGAAAAAAATTTAAACAAACATTCTTTATCACAATGGAGAAAGATAAAGAATCAACTACTGCTGCCAAGTTTGGATCGCAACAGAACACAGCTACCAAAGAGCTAAACAAGTTCCTCAATAACGAAAAAGAACTCAAATCCATCGAATGACAGATACTTGCACAATGGATCCAGTATGCATCACTGTTGGACATATTAAGCATATATTTACATTTTTCTTGCACTTCAAAGAACTTCCCATCTAAATTTACTACAGAACAAAAGAAGATGATCATAAAGCAAATTACCTGTTGTAATTGACTCTGCTGCCGTGCTATGAAACCTGCATACTTGATATCAATTTCCACGCATTCTTTCTCAATTCGAGATAAATGCTCATTTCCATATCCATGCTTATCCAGAAGTTTATATTGCACATGTGGCTTTTTCAGTATGGCTTCAAGTGTTGATGACTCCTTTACCGGTTGGTTGGATACTGCAGTAACTTCAGCAGCAAATTCAACTCCTGCAAACAGAACACTTAGTTAGAGCACCTGAAACCATGCTTGTAACTACGCAGAGTGAGCACATGTTAATAACAATATTTTGAAACTGGGCATAAGTTCCTGTGGTACTTCAGCTCACAGAAATATAAAGCTTACCTGATACTTTTGTATGCTTCAACCGTTCCTTTTCTTCTTTAATGCGGGCTTGCTTTGACTGATAAAGCTCCCAGCGTCTATCATCTATTAAACCAATATCTCTCCCCAAAGGAGTCAACCGACTATCAGCATTATCGGCTCGAAATAGTAGACGGTGTTCTGAACGGCTGAATGTCCACAAGTGCCAACAACAAAATATGTCAGTAAAGCTGTGATTCTAAGAGTCACATTAAATTAATAAAATGGTAAGTTCCTTGATTCCTTCTAATGGATAGTAATAGACAATATAAAACATCACGACATTCTCTTGGTAAAAGAGAAACAAAAAACAGGCAATATCATTCATTAAGCATCCTTTTGTAACGTTTGTCTAATCAGCTTGCCATTGTTAACCAATCATGCTCTCCATTTAACTAGCCCCATCTGACACACAGTCCCTCGTGAAAATCATGATTGTTATTCTATGGTAATTGGGGATTTTAGGATTTGCTACTCCATATCACACTGACATGTGGCCCCTGGACCCACGTTAGTGACAAGTCCTAAGTTGCCTATGGTAAGTTAATGTTCACAGATTCAAGCTACACAAAATTTGCCTATGGTAAGTTGATGTCCACAGATTCGAGCTACACAAATTCTAGTATTAACTGTTAAATACAAACATTCCATCGAATTGCTTTGGCTTAATATATAGGAGCCTGCAGCATATGCGCCACATGCAATGCACGTTTTTCACATTATATATTACATGAAATATATACTCACGCACATATGTGGAAAATTACTTGAAAGAAAAAAAAAGTGCATTAAGTACATATTACAAATGCAATCATTATTTTTCTGAATAAAGAAATAACACTTAAAACAAAGTATACAAATTGAAATTGGGGAGTAATTAGAAGGCAATGAGTATAATTAGGAGGTAATAAGTATAGGAGTGATTAGAGGAGAGTCTAATCTTTGTCCACAATCATTGGATGGAGAATTATGAAATTGGATTAAAAAAATTGGATGGCTCGGATTGAAAGTATCCCAACCTAACTCATGCTTTTTATATTGGTATAGATAAAACCAAGAGCAGTTGTACTGAAAACCCATACCTTGTTAACATGCGATAAGGCTCCCTAAGATCTTTTGTAACAAGATCATCAATCAGAGTCCCTATGTAACTGCTTTCCCTCTCAAGAATGATTAATGACTTTCCATCAGAATGTCTAGCTGCATTGATTCCAGAAATTATACCCTGTAACAGAAGTGAGCAAGCTTAGGATCCAGAAAATCAGGTTCGACTAACCATATGCACTGCAATGGACATATCAGAAACAATGAACAAACCTGAGCTGCGGCTTCTTCATATCCTGTTGTTCCATTAATCTGGCCAGAGAAGAATAAGCCCTCAAACTTTTTTGTCATGAGAGATCTTGAGCACTGATAGGCAGGCAGGTAATCATATTCAACAGCATAAGCGGGCCTTAGCATCACACAATTCTCGAGCCCAGGTAGTGTTCTCACAAGTGGTAATTGCAACCTCTCAGGAAGCCCAGTGGAAAAGCCCTGTATAAGATGCATAAACGGTCTATGTTGTAGGTTTTGTTACAGTGCAGAAGACATTGTTTTCACACGAAAAGAATAGTAGAGAAGAACAATAGATGCCAAGGTCCCAGATTAAAAAATTGACCAAAAAGGAAAAATACGCAGAATTGAGAGAGGGATAGAGTGGAGATAGACCTGCAGATAAAGCTCAGGGACATCTCTGCCCTCTGGTTCAAGAAAGATCTGATGAGACTCTTTATCTTTGAACCTTACAATCTAGAGCAAAGAAATATCTCGTTAACTTCGGGATTGAGATCGGCAAAAAACTCAGTCTATATTGTCAAACTACTTTTTCTTTACAAGAACATTGCAAGTTCAGGTTGTTAGACATAATAGACCAAAAAATAATCTGTCATGTAATGAAGTAACAAACCAAAAATGTCCATGATATCATACCTTGTCTTCAATTGCTGGGCAGTACCTTGGTCCCTTTGCTTCAACCCAGCCACCATATGTTGGCGTTTCATGTAAGTTGTCTCTAACAATTTGGTGTGTGTCTTTTGTAGTTCGCGTTAAATAGCAGCACATTTGTTCCCTCTCAATGTGAAATTCGGGATCAAAACTAAACCAGCCTACCTGTTTCAAGAGGCACCATCTTTTAAAGAACATATAAAATCAAAGCAGCTTGAACCTCAAGCTTAAGCTTAAGCCACACTTTATTCAAAGATTAACTTAGAGAGAAATCAAAATTAACTGAGACATCTCAGAAACACAGTGTTGCTATATCGTACTATCTGAGAGTACAAAGGTGCACTTTAACTTGAGATACTCATATGGTAATTTGCCCTAACAATGCAATGCAAAAAGTGGCTAATGACAAGGGCAAGAAGCAAATGCTATAGGACTTACTGAATCTGCATTTCCCGATACAAGAGGATACTCACCCCACCCAAATGTAGATAACCAAGAACATACATAATTCAGGCAAAAATCTTGTCACGTGTTCTACATACCTCTTCATCACCATGCTGGGCTTCCAATCCAGAGAAGTCAACTGTCCTCCGATCAATTCGTGGTGGTGTGCCAGTTTTTAAGCGGTCAGTTTCAAAACCCAGATGCTGCAAGTTTTCAGTAAGCCCATGAGAAGCTGACTCTCCAGCTCGTCCTGCAGGCATTGATGCCCTACCAACCCAAATCTTACCACTCATAAATGTTCCGGTGGTAAGTACAACAGATGGTGCATAAAAGTCCATGCCGAAGAAAGTGCGAACACCCTCAACACTGTCATTCTTGCCTATCATAATCTCTGTAGCCATTGCCTCTCTAATGAAAAGATTTTGTGTGCTGAAAATAGCATATGGAGTAATAAGTAGCATGAAAGGTATCGCACTAAAATATATGCAGGCAACAACAATAAACATATAGATCAATAGATATCATAACAACCTTCACATGTATTTGATTACCTGATAGGCCGAAAAATATGCGCAAAATGATTAACCTTTACGAACCTGAGAACTATTATGCAGAAAAAAGATTCATCTAGTCAAATAGTACTACATAGTCTTTATGTAAAGAAAGAAACAGTAGGGTGTATGCAGATGAGAGCCATGATCTTCTTGCAGGAGCAGATGGTATCAAGGCAGAAGCGGAGAGGTGGAGACAGGTCTACCACCCCAGGTCGTGTGAGTTGGAGCCGCCGTGAGGAGTAGGGGTCTAGCAGCTGTGTTATGTGTTGCCCTTTCCCGTGTGTGTGTTTGTATGCATGCTGACACAGTGGCTTTTTGCCCTGTTTCAAACTCTTGTACTTACTGTGCTTCTCTTAATGAAAAGATGTGCATATGATTTTTGCAGTTCTCTTAAAAAAAGTACTACATAGTCTTTGGTCAGGAGTAACAGTACCACGTGCCAAATTAGTGAGGTTGTTATGTCTGTATAGCTTAACTTATAAGAAAATCAAGATTCTGCGAGTACAACCTAGGAATATATGAAATATGTGATTTAAATGAGGGGCACCAAAATGAACCTTCGTCTTTACATAGCACTAACCACTTACATTGTCAACCAAACAAACATGTTTGACTAAAGGGTGTGAGTTATGAACTTATGATACAAGAGGTTTGTTTGTATATACCTTTCTACAACTTTCTTCATCTCTATCGCATACTCCTTCTTATCAGTCTGAGCACGCAGTGCACGTACAGCAGGGCCTTTTGAGCTGTTCAGCACACGCTTTTGCAGGTAGCACCTATCAGAAGATAAGGTAATGAGTATACCGGAAGATCTTTGTTGATTTGGTAGCAGTGCAAGTTTCTCTCAGCCCAATACCCCAGCCACAAGCACAAAAGACAAGAGAGAATTCATCTCTCTAAACAAGAATAGATTTAAATTCTACCTATCTGCAATTTTTCCAATATCACCACCAAGGGCATCTACCTCATGGACAAGTTGAGATTTTGCAGGCCCACCCACGGCAGGATTACAAGGCTGTGCAACATAACAAGGGAAAAATGAGTCAGCAGAACCACATCTTTAGTCTCAGTAATATCACAAAATCGACAGGTAACTCCTTGACTAAGGACACTTCCTTAGCTCAGCGTATTTCCTTGTACTGTAAGTTCAAACAGCTTTAGATTCTGTATTTATGTTAACCCTTCAGATATACCATCATATAAAAATTTGTAACAAAATCCCTGTACTACAGAAACTGTAACATATCACAGGATAACACATTGTTCAATTGTACAGGACTTGACTACAGATTTTTACTATGCCACAAGGACCCGATATTCGCATCTATTTAGCCCGTGAACTCAGTTGCTTATTTTCACAATTTACCATAATATAAGAATCAGACAGTATAATTTATCCAATTCAGAGGACATGCCACATTGCCACTACATAACTGCAGAAATTCAGAACTGGAAACTGCAATAAAGCTCAGTGCAGACCTGCCATGCAATCCGATCAATGTTGAGAGTCAGAAGGAGGGTGCGCGCTCCGAGTCGAGCCGACGCAAGCGCGGCCTCACAGCCGGCATGACCTCCTCCAACCACAATGACATCGTACTGCTCCCGAAGGGAATCCAATCTTCCTCCCGAACCTAATGCCACAGCAGAAAACCATCAATAGCCATCCCTTGTTCGTGAGCTGTCAGCATCATTCGGTCAAAAAGGTTTAAAAACTATCTTCAAACAGTGCGCACGATTAGGAAGGGAAGTGCGAGGAGGAGGAGAGCGTCGTTACCATTGGGGGAGGAGGCGGCGGTGGTGGAGAGGCGGCAGCGGGGACGCGGGCGCCAGGACGGCGAGGGGAAGAGGCGGCTGAAGGGGGCGGAGGGGAAAAAGGACGAGACGCTGGCGGCGGCAGCCGCAGCGGCAGGCTGCGGCGGCGGGCGGAGGCGGAGCAGCATGGCCGAGGATGGGGGAGGGGGAAGGAGGCTGAGCTGTCTCTGCTCTTCTCCCGGCTGGGGCTCTCGGGACGGATTGAAAAGGAAAAGTTGCAAAAAGGCCCTTGTAACTTGGGTGGTTAACAATGTTCATCGTTAGTTTCAGTTGGAACTTGGGACTATCTATAATGACGGTGATCAAAAAATACTTATTACTCATAAGTACACAATCGTACCATAGAGCACTGCACTCGCCAATAGCGAGGACGCGACCCTCTACATTCACCAACCACGAGATCCTATAAAAGAAGAAGAAGAAAAATCTTAGCCATCCTCACCAAGCGACCAATATCAAAGCCCAAACTAGTCTAGACCTAGGATAGCATGAGAATCACATAATTTGCAAGGCCTGAAATGCAACCATCCACCACAAGTGCTCGCCGGCAGCCGCATCATTGTGAGCAATTTCATCAAAACCTTCTATAAACATTTTGCAACTCATTAAAGATCTCAGTAGGTTAGAGTAGAAAATGATGAAGTGTGGATTGCGAAGTCACGAAAGGCAAATGGCAAATGATCAATTTTCCTTTTATAAATGCCAGCAACGTGTCCAACACCACATATTCTTTTAGAAACCTAGCAAGAACACTATCTATTCTATTAGAAGTGAAAATGATAATTACAACATGCGCTTATTTTTTCTAAGGGGAACAAGACCAAACCCTGACGTCCACATGTGGACTACTCCCGAAAACCTATGCCATTAGCAACCTGTTGGTTGATATTACCTTACACAAGAGGTTATCCTTGTTGCATTGAAGATGAGCCTATTTCACTCCTTCCAGACGTTCAAAGAATATATAGGATGTGCCTACTTCTCGAGCGGCGATTGACCTCCAGGTCTGAAGGAGGATTCACCGAGGCGAAGGCATGCATTTCTTATAGCATTTTTGAAACGAAACATAATTTTGCAACAGAAATATCTCCAACCATAATACTGTCAGAAAAAGATATCTTCAAACAAAAGAGTTGGCCGTTCCGTAAGACATGCTACTATGATACATGATCAAAGTATTTGGTCTTCTTTAAAAGAAGAACAAGTATCAGGTTTTTTCAAAACAAGTATCAGGTCTGTCCGTCTGTGATATGAACAGACAAGTATCTTGCAAAATAAAGCCGGTATTCCATTCAGATTTTACCATAAAACACAGTTCGCTGTTACTTCTTACAAGATGGAAATAAAATTGCTGATGGAAATTACTCGTCAACCAATACAGTTGGTGCTGGACATATACAGTAATGTTTTACATGGATCTCATGGCATTCACATTCCCTTGTCCTTCCAACTTCTTGCTCCTTAAGTTTGATACCATATTTGATGGAATGGTTGATCCCTCGCTTCCAAAAGGCCATATCATCTTTACGAGTAGAGCCTTACACGCACAGTAATCGGCACACGGCACAAGGGGCACGTTGATAGTGTTGGACCACATTCCTTGCATGTCTTGGGACAAAGGAAACCAAAGGAGGTTGATCAGTTACTCATCCAAGAAGGGAGCTACCTCATTATATCAGAATTGTGTTCATAGCAAACTTTGGTTTGATCTTAAATTCCAAGTTAGGTTACTGCAGCATTAAGTTCTCTTGTAACATGCATATAGTTCATAAGTGGATGCTTCAGCCACAGTATTTATGCATGCACGGAAAACATACCAGGTGACCACATTGGAAAGCCATGTCCTTCGGGTTGGTTAAGCAGATAGGGCATGCCTAGAAGTTGCCAAAATAAATTGTTTAAGATATCGATTCTAGAAAAACATGGTGCAGAGCTATTGCTAAAGGTACCTACCTGCTCGTCGGCAACATTCTTGTCAACGCCGGTTGATCGGGAGCTTGCAGTTGGGGGATGTGAAGCTGCAGCATTATCGTGTTCAAGAACTTTGTTTGGAGGAGGAAGAATACTCGGAGGGCTAGCCTTTTGTGCTTGCTTTCTGAGAGATAAGTTTCGATAAGGCGATAAATGGGAGATCAGCAAATGACGAATATGATAAGCATACCAAGAATAACTAATACAGGACCACAAAGAATGAAGAAGAGCAAGTACTCTGGAGGTCGGATTCCTTGAGTTGCTTTATATTGAGTGGGTATTTCCATAAGAGCTGCAAGGGCAAATGCAGCCTCCTTCTTTGACATATCCTTAATTGTTGACATGATACCAGTGAAGTTCACAAACTGCAGTAGTTTATCAGTAAGGTTTTAAGTAGATCAACGGACAATGCATTGCAACACAAATCTGAAATCTCTTCTAATCAGAAGGCAATGGCAGAAAGTAAATTAATCTCAAGGCAATACGACGTGGTTTCGTTTATATGAAATGGAGTCGGGGAGTAAGCTCCCTGTTTTTCTACAAAGTATTTCTCTTTCTTATTGGAATCATCAGTCCTCTCACATCATTAAGTAAAGAAGCACAGCTAGAATCATTAGTGTTGAAGGTAGTACCGTTTTCAGTGAAGCAAAACAAAAGGTTGGAACTGAAACAACATAATAGTATTGTTATAGTCACCTGGAAATTGTCAAAAGCTCTGTCAGGAATACAGTCATCAAAATGCTGCATTGCATCCCATGGTCCATCGCCCACTCCCACCATCAGAATTGAAAGAGGATAGAAGCTAGCAACCAAATAGGCTTCAGTAATACAATAACACCGAGTTCCATAACAAGGATGGACTGCATTTACCTAGCATCAACAATTGCTTGTATTGTTGCCTGTTCTTGTGGACTTAATCTTCCATCACTTGATTTTGTGGTGGTGACCTACAACTTTTGCTCAAGTGAGACACGTGCTGAACGGCTGAAATTCCAGAGAAGAAATTTACTGCTACAATGAACACATTACCTGTCCATCAGCTATGATGACGAGGACATGGTATTGCCAGTTACTGTTTTCAACAACAGACATCGCCGCGTAAATAAGAGGTGCAAAAGAAGTTGGCCCTACAGTGACCAGTTGAACCAAATGATAAGGAAAACAGAAGATTTGAGAATTGCTAGTGAAGCATTTAGCTGCCCACAAATAGAGAAGATCATGGATGTACATTACATTATATTTCTTCAAAAATACATATACATTATTATTCAGTTGAAAGACAACATAGAGTTATACAGCGAATACCTTTCTTTTAGTCAAATTTCTAGGGCATCAAGCCAAGTTAACAGATTAAATAATGTCTGTAATCATGATGCCACACTAACAAGAATATAAAGCTGCTCAACAAGTGACGACAAAAACTTCCAGATGCTCCAAATCGCTGAGCACTGAATAATAATATTAATGTGCTATGGTACGGCAATTTGGGAGCAGAAAGCTTGGATATCTTCAAATAATTTGAAGCAAGAAAACAAAGAATATCATACATCGGCTACTTTAAATCACAACCCATACTGAAAACAGTTCGATTAGAAGAAAAAAAGACTGAAGTCTCCACTCTTGAAGTTATTGGACCAAATACAACTCACAGTCTGCTGTCACTTCACAATGTCAGAATAACTACTGGAGGAAAAGGAGGAACAAGCCTTCTTGCCTGAAAGGTTCAAATGTGGAACAATTTGTCTGTATCTTTCAAGAACCTCCTCAAAACCACGACAAGGACGGTTATCTTGGTAAAAGCTGAAGATGGAGTGATCATGTGAAGAAGCTACAGGATGAATTACATTTTATCGTCATACAAGAAGTACACCATTACCTTGAAACAAAGTTCAAATGGAAAAGGGAAAAAGAGAGAGAGTGAATACTTACCATCACCAAATCCAAAACATGGTATCAAGTTGTCATCATCAAAAGGTGATAGTGTTCGCCCAATTATAGAAATGGCTTGCTCATATGGATTCGGGGTGCCATTAATGGCATGCAGAGATTTTCTTCCAAAGGAATGCCTACCTACAGAAATTCAGCAGAATATTTCTTTAATTAACCAACAAGGATCTTACGTAAAACTGCTAAAAAGTAGAAAGCCTAAAAGGAAACAGCAGAAATGACGTGACAGTGATACAGAAGTAACATCACCTGACCATTCATTGCTTTTGGTGAAGTCAATGCCAAGAATTAGATTGGATGATTCAAGCCCAGCTTCTCTCAATGCAGTAATGACCTTCATATACCGATAAGTAAAAAAATATTATACAGTGGTAGAGAACACAAACACATGATAACATGATGCAGATATGATCTGTTTATTTATTTATTTCAAAAAGAAATGAGGTAGCTGAAGCACTCAACAATGTTTATGTCAGGTAGCTTTAGCCATGTAGCATACGAGGTAGATATCTTATGCACTGCCAGGATTTGACATCTTTCAATGTTTATCTAGACTGTACGCTGAAGATTGAACAATAGAGATAGAAATTTGGACAATGTGCAGAGGTTTTAAGCAGACAGAATAAGGTATTTGACTTTTGCTGAAGTAAATTATGTTCAACAAACAGTGGTTGGATCCAAAGGAAAGATTATATATCTATTAGCAAAGTAGCAGAGAAATTTGTTTACACTTCAGAGACACAAAAAAAGATAGATCATGTTAGGATATTTGCTGCTTGTCACCTCATCCACTGAGCTGTAATTGTCTGCTATAAATTTAGGTTGTCGTTTGTCTTGGATTTTCTCCTTGGAACCTCCAGACGAAGTATGACCTTGATGCCAATGCTTGTGATGAGTTCTTTCACCCCACATTATCAGTACCTATCTGCAGAACCATAGACACACCGAATAAATTCCTTTTGCAGTTGAGAAACACACCACACGTACTTTTGACGCACTATGCATAAGAAAACAGGATAAAGGTTGAGAGAGCACTCAGTTATGACTCTCTAAACCTTACAGCGATTGTGAGAACTAGAACAATTAGCAGAACCAGGTTTCATGATTATTTATTGTGTGACAGTTCACACTACTACACTAGGAACTTGTGATCTAACAGGAGTAGAGTGGATTTTAGATCCTAACAAACCCTGGCATGATCACTTCTCTCACAGGAAAGGATGGAGGCAGAGGCACTACACCACAAACAGTCTACTGTAACCTACATCAAACAGCGTTCCATCTGATGGATACATCAACTCTGAACCAAACCTTGAATTGAAATTGCAATGGAGTTAGCACTAACTTTGCAAACTATCCATGAGCAGCACATCAAAGACTAAAATCAATCAGTGCTAATACCCCAATCAGTGCTACGATCAAGCCAAATTAGTTGGAACTCCTTTCTATCCCACCCATCAAGGCCCCAATCCGCCGGATTCCCTACTGAATCGTTGCCAATAAAGGAAACCACGAGGTTGCAGGGACGAGAGGAAACCTGGATCCTGAGCCCGAAGAGGGAAGGTACAGAGGGAGGAGGTCGGCGCTATACGTACCAGCTGGGCAAGCCGGCGGGGCTGGGCTGCGAGGTTTGCAGCGGCGGGTGCACGGCGGCGGCGGCGACGGCGACGGCGACGCTGGAAGAAGCGGCCAGTGGCACAGAACCTACTAGTTTCCGTGGCTATCCGCGTTGTGCGCGTAGCAAGGCTGGTCACGTGGTGGCAGCGTCAAGCAACCAAAAAGGACGCATTCAAATTAGCTTTCATCATGCGCCGCACCGAAACAGGCGGGTGGTTTCCTCTTTGCCGATTTCCTCGTGCATTGCCGTAAAGTTGAAACGGACGTCTTATTCTTTTTGTATCTATTCGAAAATTATTTTTTACGGTCAACCGTTGCCACTCGATTCTGACAGCTGAGTTAATGTGATTATTTATAGTTAAAAACTGGTTTTTCGTAAGTTGAAAATTGATTATGTTATAATTAAAACCTGTAGTTAAAACCTGACTGTGTTGTAGTTAAAATTTGACCGTGTTTGAGTTGAAACCTCACTGTTCCGATAGCTTTACCGTAGCTGTTGGAATTTGACCGTGGCAACGGTTGACCGTAAATTACAGGAGCCCCTATTCGCCAAGTCTTTTCTTCTTTTTGTTTGTTAATATAAAGGATGGTTGCCCTGCTTTCGCTGTGATTCGATTAGTGTATTCCCCTCCTAAACTCCCCCTTAATCAAAGATATTATTTAGCGAGTACATGTACTTTTCTTAGCAAAAACAAAATCTACTGTAAAAGGTAGATCGACTATTGTTCATAGCAGATTTATATCAATGGGAATTATCAAAGGCTTCATGGTTCTGTGTTTCCTTTTTGCTTTTCAGCAGCGACCATGCATCGGGATTTTGGTGTACTAAACGTGTGTTTTAGCATTTTATTTCTATTGATATATACCTTCTTTTCTATGGTGTGATTTTAACCCTATCTTGTTCCCGCGACTCTGTACGCACCATCAACTCTCTCACATTGACGTCTTTGGGCCCTTGTAGTCTTCGTTGCAGACTCTAGCCTCTCTGCCATCTACCACACTAATTCTACTATCGCTATCCACCACCTTCTGCAGAAGATGGCTCCGTCCCTTACACGTACTCCTTCCGCATGCCACCACCGTCCCACCAATTGTAATATTGCGTCAACCTTTGTATCGATTCATCCATCGCCCTTCCCAAGAGAAGGACGATAGAAAAAGACAAATAATGAAAAAAAGTAATGGCAAAAAGACCCTCAAGTATTCGTGGACATTTAACTTAAAATTGGTGGTTACACGAATATTTCTTTTACAATGAAAAACATCCGTTAGCATTAAAGTAATCGTGTCACCACATGTGAATGTACCATTTAAGCACATGCGAGGAAGAACGAGGGCAAAATCGCAAAATCCAGTCTCGTAAAGTCCCTATCGTGGGACAGACTCATATGTGTGCATGCATAATTGTAAATATTAGTATTAAAATCCTGAATGATGGGGCCGTACACCGACGACTAATTTTCCATCCAAAGTGAAGTGGTCACATCGAAGCGTGAACCAATAAAAGAGTGACGTACTTCAGAAGTACTAATTGCAAGTGTGAGTTTGATTCGATGTTAGGCGAGTAACTTTCTTGATTTGATGGTACTCATGCTCACCCAACGGATAGGATTTGCATCGCAATTAGTACAAGCTTCCAGCGTAGAGGATGGCTTGCTCGATCTTTCTAAAAGCGAGCGATAACCGAGGAAATTAGACCCAAAAAAATATAATCACGCCCGGTGGGACTCGAACCCACAATCGCCTGACAATCGCTTGATTAGGAGTCAGACGCCTTATCCATTAGGCCACGGGCGCATTTGTGTTTGGGGAGACAATATGAAACTATTTAAGCACGCCACCCCTAGTCACACATGTACACATTCATACGAGGAAAACTTATCATCTTGCATAACACGGAGCTAGGAATCTAAAGACACCTGGAGATACCGTGCAAATCTGATTTAGATACAAGAAAAAAATAATTCCAAAGAAAATGCTTTGAAGAGCTCCGCTCATGTCGAGGAAGAGATAAAGGGGATGAATCATGCAAATTGGTTTTGATAATTGATGTTTTGTGCGTGAATTGGATTATTGTTAGATAAGTTGCAAGGTTTTATAGGAACGGTGCTACCCTAGGGTATCCCGTTAGGAGCGCTCTCAAGGAGATTCTCTCTACGTTATCACTGGTATCATACACTTTTCGTTCATCCACTGTCGTCTTTTACCGGTTTATCGTATCTATAATTTACCTCTTTGCCTCCAACCCCGCCACGTCATCACCTCGCTTCCTCCCCCTCCTCCTCCCTTCGCCGCCTCTATAAATATCCACCCGTATTTCCGCTTCGCTGACAGCCCTCATTTGGTTCCCGCCCGCTGCGAAAAAACGAACTCGAGCTCTAGATGCCTCCAGAAGTTTCGAGAGGGCTCCGCCTCTTCAAGATGGCGCCGGTCTTCGCGCCTCCCGCGGCGAGCGCTGCGGCGTGTGCCGCGGCGTCGACATCTCCGTCCCTCACCAGGCCAACTGCTCCCACTGGTTCTGCGGTAATCAACACCACCTTTCCCCTCCTCCCCCGCATAACCCCATGGCCCGGTTCGGGTGTTAGGTGGCTGCATTGGAGCTTGAGTTTGGTGCGCGGCGCCACGCGCGCGTTGGTTCCTCGAGTTCGCATCCGTGCTTCGTGACGAATGGGATGGAGTATGTCTGTTGGGTTTGCGTTCGAGTTGGTAGCGAAGTTTTGCTGCGTTTCGTTGGATTCGATCGGGTTCGAATTGGTGGTATACCTGGTCCGCATGCGCTTACGTCGCATTGTAATGTACCGATTTGAGATAGATTGCTTAGTTGATTTGGTGAAGTATTCTGCTTGATTTGGTCGGTGCTGTGCTTTTGATCTGTTCGCGTCATCGCGTGTCTTGGTGATTAGCTATTCCGTTAATTTTGGGGAGTCTTTGATGTCGATTTGTTCGGGGGCATTTGGTCATAGCATTTGCAGATGTGAGTGATTTGGTCAGGGTTTACAGTTCCGATCCTGACATCCTGTTCGTATCGAGTTGTGAATTGTGAGGCCTGCTTGTTTAATCGGTTCGTAAACGTTGTATGTGGGCTGGGCGTGTGTTTTCTTGCGGAAGTGTAGATGCTTGTTCATGCATGTTGGACTACGAGGGTTTATTCATGGCGCTGGCGCTAGTGCATTCGTGCAATGCTTGAGTGCATGATCATGTGAACTGCTAGTACTGTGAACTGCTAGTACTGGATGTCTGGATCTGCCTGGTTTTATCCTTCAGAATCCCCAAATTATATGCTTTCTTTGCTTGTTTCGGTTTGGTGCAGACTTGGATTTGTGTTTTGCGCTGACTGTTCGACTGTTCGCGAACATTTTGCTCCTGGACTCTTCGTGAACAAAAATCTCCACTGTCGATGTAACTTGGCCATGCCATTGGTTTTAACAAATCACATGATATGTTTGTGTTCAGGACATTGCATCGTGGGTGTCTGGCTCCATGGATCTGTACTTCGGCCATCCGATTGTCCTGTTTGTCGTCGCCCCATAACTTTGCTGGTACTTTCTGAAGATGATGCCCTGCTGAGTTATGACCCAGAAATCACTCCTGTTCTAAACCGAATTGCGCTGTACAATGGCCGTTTTGCTGGAGCTCCTCACAATATGATTCAGGTAAATCAGCCATATCTTCTGGAGATAGCCTCTTGCAGATACTGAGTGCCATCGCAATCTGGATTGCATGGTTGGAAAAGCCAAAGTACCCTTGGTTACATCATTACATGGTCTTAAATTTTTCTGGGCTTGTTTCATCATGTCTAGACTGTTGGCGTACTTTCCAATGAAATGTTACTAAACGTCTGCAAACATACGTAAAGAGATAGAGTTGTACCGTATTGGATTTGTTTGATGCACTCCTATTAATTAATCTAGATCACTCTGCAGAAGCAGTTCTATTATCTCCACATGTGCAGTACTATGTCCTAAAAGTTGCAAAATTAACCCTTCGAAACTGCTTAGAAATAAATCCAGTGAATGCACACTGAAATGTCTACGAGAGGATAAAACTTCAGTTGTTGACATACTGTAGTCGCAGCTAACTAGTTGATTCTTAACATTGTAAGAACAACTTTTCTGTTCAGCTGGAAAATTTGCATCCATCCATTAAGTACCACTTATACAAGTATATGTAACCCTCACCATGCTGCCAGATTGAAGCTATTGAATAGTTGTTTTATGGTATAGAATAGCTAAGCCGGACAAGTAACTAGTTCTCTATCTGGAACTGGGACGTGCTTGGCAATTGCTAAACATAATCACTATCCATTGGTAGGGATTCTAGTTTCAGGCAATCTCTAGACATGCTCACCACTATCCATTGGTAGGGATTCTAGTTTCAGGCAATCTCTAGACATGCTCACCACTGCAGGTGCATACTGTATGTGAATCACAAGCTAAGTCAAGAGCCGAAAGCATGATCTTATCGTATAAAATTATCTTATGGCTATTCTACTTTTCGTCTCATCTAATGGCAAGCAATGCTCTGCTTTTGTTGATACCTGTGTTTTGCAGTGGTTGCTGGACCAGCCCTTTTACATCCGGAGGATGCTGCCAGAATTCAGATGCACACACCGAAGACCTCCCTTGTTCTTCAAAGTCCAAGTCGCATTGGCAGTTAAGTATTTCGATGTGTCCATGAGTCCAGTTTTGTCATCTTAAATCATGTCATGTTATTGGGCCTGACACTAACTGTATAATGACTTAGACAGCGGATAGCAGCTTCAGTATGCTATCAAGTTTCAAGTAGAATCTGCGTAATGTTTTTTTGAAAGGAAACTGTAGGAGAGGCTCCTACAGTGAAGCTTTATTAAATATAAACAAAATTACACGGAGGGCTGTACACACAGAGAAAGAGAGGGGGTTCAAATAGAGGAGACAGGGGGTAGATTGCGCAAAAAAGCCAGCCAATGCTGGAATCTGCGTAATGTCAATGGACCAGTAAACTGATAACAGTATTCCTAAATCCCAATTAATTACTTCCATGATATTCTGAGTTCTCACTTCTAGATTAGTAGTGTACGTACCAACTGAAAGTCTTGGACCGGATGATGTGGCTTAGTTATGTAATATTTTCTTTAGCTCCTCTAACCTCTGCCACCAAGCTCTAGTGTGTTCATTTTTAGTGTTTCATATTTGTAACCTCCTGGTTGGCTTCTTTCCAACCATTTTTGGCAAAAAATAGCTCGCTGCAGCTGTTTCGTCAAAAAAAAAGTATGCTACATGGTGTAGGACTTAAGAGTGCACGTCAGTGTCAAACACCCAGTTCATAGCTCTAGTTCAAAAGCAAATTGTGAATGTGAGATTATATCATTGTTTTTTCTTGTGAATTTTCATGATTTTCCAAGTACGAGTTGGCCTAATAACAATTTTCCTTGCTTAATTAGTTTTTGCAGCACCTCATATGATACACCGTCTTCAAGTATATATACTATATAGTCTGACATATTGATTGGTGGAACTAGTGATCTGCTCTTCGTTTAGTCATCTTTGCCAATTCTGAGAATTTGACTGTGTTGAACGACTTGCAGGTAGCCCTCTCTGTGCTGTACCTGGTGAGCCCTGTGGATATTGTTCCTGAAGGTAGGTAGTCAGGCATCTCAATCCTCTCACATGATCTCCATTAGTTTCAAGATCATACTTACTGCATATATGTTGTTTTGATTCCAGGTGTCTTGGGATATCGTGGTCTGGTGGATGATATGCTGGTGTTCGTCGCTGCTTACGCCTACATCTCCTCTGCCTATCGAGCCATCCTCCTTGATCGACATGCTTTGTCTTTGTGAAGTGGTATGATGCCAGCTACTGACACAGGGAACTGAACTTTCTGAATCTGCACGTCTGAGATCGATCTGCTTAATTGGTGGATATATACTGAGTGCTATATACAACTTACTTTTGGTGGTAATCTGGATCTGGTACCAACCAGCTCATGTTACAGTGCTGGGTCAAGGAGATCCAACATGCATGTTAGTGTCCAAACGTTAAGCCAAGAGATATATAGGCTGGTTTGGCAGTGTGTGTGTTTCTGTGACTGTAAACTCCTGCCTCCGAGCTCAGCTCAGTTACGAGCCTACGAGACGTTTGCATTACATGCATGTCTAATGGGGAGAAAGAGAAATGCGGTCAGAGTTTGATTGATCTTCAAAGGCTGGTTTTACAATACCTAGATTGATCCACCTTCACTCACAACTCCTCGATACGGTGCACCGATACGGTGCACCTGTATCGGTGCACCTCATCCCGCCATAGATTTCAGTTTGATTGCATGCCTCTGCATCTTAGTTATAACTAATTTTGTGGTTGATTAATTTAGTTTCTATTGATGTGTAGCTATTCTGGAAGGGGTAGGTGGATGTTGCAGAACTCAAAGGGCAGTACCCTCCAGCAGTTACAAACTGATGCCCAAAATCTGAAACTAGCTCTCACGGTGATGAGGTGGACAATGGGATAAATGCAATTCTAATAAAGGAAGCAAGGCTTTCATCTTTGAGTTGTTTTGATGCTTTCCAAATTCTGTATTTTCCAACAAGATGTAACCGTGTTGCACGTGAACTTGGTAAGTTCGGTGCTGCTATGGAGCCTGAAAGCTATCGTGTTTGGCTTGAGGGCTTTCCCTAGCTTTGTAACAGAGTTAGTGACCAGCGATTTAGCTGCATGATTTTTCTCTCAAAAGAAGAAGAATATTCCATTCAACAGTCCACAATCAGGTCCTCCTCCCTCCTCGTCCCCTCCCCTGCCCCGCGGTCAAAGCCTCCATCCCCGCCCCCCATTAGTCCCCTTTAGTCGCCCCGTCCTCTCTCCCTCGCCCCTTCGATGGCTCAGGTCCAAGAAGAATGCAGTCGTGGAAGATAGATGTTTGAAAAGGCTACCTGTTGATTCGTGAAAAACTTATTCAGGATGATTCATCCCTGATTATCCCCGATTGAAAGAACAAAGGACCATTATTTTGAATTGATTTGGTTCCTGTGTTCAATTCTTCTCCATTAAGTCATGTTTCGCATTTTTCCGGTTTCAATTCTTTTCGATTCAGTTCAAATAGTTGTTCAGCATCCACTTCCGTAAGTCTTGCCGAATCATGCCCTGCTTACTAATTTGAAAAAAATAAGTTGCTGCTAACGATAGATCATGTGATATTTGAATGCTCTCTTTATAACAAGACATTCTCCTTGCTTTTTTAACTGTATAAATGAAGAAATAAATTAGTTATTAACTAACTGGTTTTGTCCAGGTGGCAGGTTAGGAGGTGATTGGGCCGGTTTTGTAACTTGAGGGTGTCAATACGTCCTTTTCCAGTTTGGATGGTTATTTAGCCAGAGTCAAATTTAAGGGCAAAATATGGACTCCTTTCCACAAAGAATGCATGCTGTAAGTGAAATCACATGCACATCGCACCAGTGCTGCAACACAAGTTACAACATTGTAACACATTTCGATTGATCACCGGCACAATCCCAGAGCGGCGGAGCGCGCTTACCTCTCTAGTTCGGCTTAATGCCTATGCCATCTCACATTCGTATGCGTAGACAAGTGGATACCTCATACAAGTCCATATATGTCAATAAAATCCATCGATCTAGAGTAACTAAGTCTAAGAACAAAGTAGCATGTGTCACCAGGAGACAAGATACATAAATACTACTACAATTAGTAGCATACAGTCAAATAGAACCATCAAAGCTTCATTTTTATACTTGATCAGCCGTAGGATAGAGACACAAATTGTGGTAATGCTCATACTGAATGAACCTCAAAAACTACCTAGGAAGAAAACATTGGGCAAAACGGCATCAGATATTAAATATGATGAAAATGTGCATGTAGAAAAGACATAGACAACAGTACAACACCTCTCATCTTTCCAAAAGCAGATTGACTTAATGCAAGTGTGCCAAAATCATTTATGTTTGCAGATTCCCAATTTACAAGTTTTCTTTTGAAATTAACGTGTATGTAGCACAAGCTGTTACTGTCTCATCGATTGGGTGTATAGTGATTTGTAAAAGGATCCACGTGCACTTACCAATAACTTCATATAGTGATGTCGAGATATCCGGCGTCCATTCCTCCATTTGTCTCGGAAAGCTGATACAATCTTTAATCTGAGCCTATAGAGCAAAGATTTCACATAGTAGAGACAAGTGAAAGCTATCGATACTTTTATGTTAACTTGCATTTGCATACGCACCTTTACATTGTTCGATATGTTAAACTTCTTCATTACATTCCTACAGAGTCTAATATAATCTCTTTTTTTTTGACACGAGAGTCTAATATAATCTAAACGCTCATTTATATTATATGCTGCTCACTCATCATGTGTGATAATATCCTGCAAAAAAGGATATAGCTTGTTCAGTCCGAACTCTTGCCAAACAACACAATCCGGATGGTACCCCGATTGGTCTACACGCGTGCTACATTGTTGGACTGCTCACATCCAAAGAATGATCAAGAAAAGAAGCTCATGTGATCACATAACTGTATCACAATATACATTTCTCTCTACTCTTGAACACCCTAATACCGTTGTCATTGAGAATTACTATGAAGATAATGAAAGTAATGGATGTCTTGTGGTGGAGTATATCATTGGGGCATTCAAGTCCTGACTCAAGGTAGTTGATCGAAGAATTTTGTTTACTTGTCCAATGGATGGATGCATGCTGCCATTGTTTAGCATATCTGACTTTGACTTAGAATTGTTTACATGGCAGAAAATGATCCATCTCAGAAAAATTATTTAATTGCTTTGGCACAGGCAGCAGTCAATTAAAACTCTTGTCAGCATCAAACAACAAAGTGGTCTATCACGGTGCAGAGGTATGACATTATCTATCATGGCCAGCCTCGTGGGGTCTAACGCATCGTGGATCAGAAGCATGATATGTGGCATGCATCGTCTATCTGTGTTATTAGAAACACAATTGGCGTTAAAAATAAAATAAAGCTAGATTTATTAAAAGCACTTTAAAAGAAGCAAAGACAACCAAATATTCACAAAGCACGAGAAACTACATATGTAGATGTGCTCATGAGGCATGTTGGACTCTTCTCCCATTAGAGAGCAGCAGCACAGTGCCAGGCTGCTGGTGCAGCCTCAGTTGTGGAGCGGAGCAAACAAGCTCTTGGCATGTGCTAGCCCGAGCTGAGCTATTGAGCATGCGACGCGATGGACACCGCCAACCCACTGCCTGCCCAGCTAGCTGATGACACCACATGCAGACATAATCAGAATCCATAGGCCGGCGACGGAGAAAAGAGCACAAATGTGTTGTGTCCCGCTGACACACGCATGCACGGGATTACCTAGCCAATCAGCGGCTATCAGTTCCCTCCGTCCCTCTGTCCGGCAAACCAAACCCTCGTTGATAGTTTAACGGCCATACCAACACCTCCCTCAACCCCCTCGCGGTGCATGTGCCACACGCTGCCAACACTATCGTGTCGTCTTGCCTCGCTCCTTGGTGCCATGACCTTCCATTCCCTAATGCTGCCATCCTCCTCCTTCCAACTCCATCTTCCTCACCACCAACCGTCCCACTTTTTCCTCCCGCTCCACCTCTGCCTCTGCATTCCCCGCCTCAACTCCCTCCCCTCGCCATCTCCTCCGACGGAGGTAACAAAAATGTCGGAGACATCCAGTGGGTAGAAGTTGGCCGTGATGACATCTTCACCCCATGACCAATAACTAGCCAGCTAGCTGCTAATAGATTGTGCACAGTCTGAACCAGCACATCGTCATTGGATTAGTCCATATAATTGTTGATTTACCATCACGAATCCTTATGATTAGCCCCTTTTTAAGAACATCTCGCCCCACCAAGATAGGTCTACCTAGAATGTTTCTTTCTTGTGGCAAACAAAATATGACCACACTCCTTTTCAGATAGTATCTCCTTTTCAGCACATTAGCACACTACGACTTTGGATCTATGAGACCACACTCCTCATCTACTTTCGGATAACCAGCAATCTATTCAGGTTAGCACACTCCTAAACTGAGTAGGCAGAAAGACCCCTCGAATTACCCCAAGCTGGTCAGTGCAGCCATGATAGTTTGCAGATGTAAAACGGCTGGTGAGAGAACTTTACCAATCATTGGCCATTTGTTTGGCAGACCGGCATCATCCTCGTTGTCGCTGAACATGTCCTTCTCATCTTCTCCCACTAAGAGGTTGTGGCGGTCCAGATGTTGTTGAATTGACGAGATTTCGCATTATATAGCTTTGATTTAGTTTAAAAAGACAAAGTTGTATATTACTCATTACATGCAACCATAAGGGGTTGATGACTATCTTGATCTATTTATTTTTACTCTTTCCTCAAGCAAAAGAAGAGGAGAAGAAGCTTATTCACCTCCATTTATGGTTGTACAAGCGAGGATGGTGAACCTGAACAATATAGCAGAATGCGGAAAGTTGAAGCTTATTAAACCAAGTAATACTGCTCCTCCTAAAAATATGGATGTCCTTTTAAAGCAAGAGAACCCAACCATTAAGTTCACTATGAGTATAATGCACAATTTCTTTTATTGAAACATACTACACATGGGTGCACTCATAGAAAGACCAATAAACTTGGCAGCAACTTTTGTGAAGCCATATAACGGTGTTCTAGAATGGTACATCAATGAAGTATGCGACCTTGTCAACTCGCACAGTGTTTTCCTATCTACCATGTTTCAAGATATAATAAGGTAAAAAATTAGTTGTATTTAATATGTTTCTCTTATATTTGTATATAATTTAATTGAATTTTTTTGCAGGCAGATTGTGGAGGGTATTGATGAGTCAAGAGCCTATGGATGTTACCATGGCAACTTCAGCTTGCACAACACATACTATTCTATGAAAAGTGGCAGCCCCATCATCAAACTTGCAAAATTTAAATTCAAAGGTATAATTATGTTATGATTGTATATATGTTACATCCTCTGTTTAGAACTATAGGGAATATGTTTACAAATATAAGGTGTATTCAATATTCCAATGCAAAAAAGCCTCTATCTCTTTCTGTTAGAATTTGGTTTGTTTCTTTCAAAGATTACATCTCTTTCCAAGTTGTTAGTTGGCTTAGGCCTCAAGTTGGGCTACATAATGCCTACCCCTAGCTCATTATCGATCCATATTGAGAATGTGCAATGCATACTTGAGAATGCTCTTGAAAACTTTGGAGCCATAAAGATATTTGAGAATGCCCTAGAATAAACAAATGATAATCATAGTGGAGATATTTTACATGAGAGCTCTAGAATTGGAGAAATTCTAGAGCAAGATATTTTAGGTGTAGTATCTAGAATAGTTATGAGTAAGAAAATATCTAATACTTGGATAATGTTGTAGAAAACTCTAGAGATAAGATATTTGTAGGGAGTTTTTTAGAGTTGTGTTGTAGGGTTTGGATTGTGCCAGATGGCACTAATCCAATGATCATGTCATTATTTAAATAGGGGTGCCACCCCTCCCCTCATGTACAACTAAGTGAATCTACCTTGAGCCACCATATGTAGAAGAAATTGCTAGTAAGTGTGGCACAGTCTATGGTAGAGTGGTAGTTAGGATAACCACTAAAGAGTGTTGTATAAAAGTTTTTAGTGGTGAATAAAATAATTATCTTGTATAAGAATGTGTCTCCCTGGTAGGTCGCATACGTGAGTGGCTTAGTCGCTCAGAAGGCAAAGCAGTAGGTAGTAAGAAGGAAATGCTACCAACTAAAGAGTAGTTGGTGTAGAGAGTGCACGTAGGTCTTCACAGAGTATGGGCAGTAAGGGCTACCTCAAGCCATTCCCAATAATCCAACAAAAAATAAACTATCTATCTTCCTAGTCTATTCTTTTACCTATCCTACCAATTTAGCTCATGGCACTGTGGCTACCAGCCCCAGCCTCCCATTGAGCACAGCTACAACCTACCCTCAGGATTTGGGGTTCACAACAGTTTCCTTGGTCTATGTGCGAGCAAAAATATACCTTATAGTTTTGGGTGGAGGGAATAGTGAATAAATTTTGTGTATCTACAAAACCCAAGCCATTAAATTTCACACGTTTGAAGTGGGACATACAATTTTTTTTCATAAAGTACGGATTTGATGCAAGAAAAACTTATACTTTTGGATCCGAAGAATGAGGAATTGCATAAGGCTCAAGTGGAGGACTAGTATCAACTTGGAAATGAGCTTGAAAGACTTTTAGTAGATATAGCTTCAAATAATCAAACTGATGGTTGCACTCAGATCAACCACTTAGCACAACTCTCCTAAAATCTTCCTTAAAGACTCAGCTTGACAGGGTGAAAAGTATAGCTCTAAGCCATGTGTTCTTCTAGGAAAAAGACAAATGAATTGAGTTTAAAAGAGAGGTGGATTGTAGTTACAAATGCCAAATACCATGGAATCGTCATGATTACCATGGACTGTTGTAAGCAATGAATAGTGTATCACATGAAAAAGTTTGGATCTGAATATGATGGAGCAAGGTCCATCATCTAACTTTTGTTAGTGGTTGTTACACCATGAGGAGGAAATCAATGTAAAATTGTCAAACTAAACAAAACTGGTTTAAATTTGATCAGAAGAAAAAGTTATGATGTACGTATGGTTATGTATTAATAATACATTGCTTCATGAGTTCATTATAGGCAACTTGGCAGTTGAAGTCTTTCAGCAATGCAAACCAGACATGTGTCTCAATCTAACAACTCTTCCTAGGAAAGCAACGGGCATTGCCATATCGAAAACCCTGAAACCTTTTTTACTCTTGGTGAGTTTTCTTACTTGGATAATGACATGCTCAGCTGAAGAATTCCATGAAAACCTTTAAAATGGAATAAATCTCAGGGTGTTGACTATTGAGATTGAATTGTCAAAAATTAGATGAAATATGATAAGTCTCTATGAATCACAGAAACAATCATTCTGCATTATTTATGTACACCGATTTGATACGGTGGCAAAGATTGTAGTCTCATAGCGACCAATAGCTAATAATTGTGGACTTCATAGTTTGTTGCTTATGATTATATATGGACTCTTCAAGTATATACTCTAGCATCCTCGACTTAGAGTCCATGTCAGTGCCAAATACCTAGTTTCATTACTCAAGTTCAGAATCTAATTGTGACTCTAAGTGCGAGATTAAAACATTGTTCTTTCTTGTATTTCATGATTTGCCAAGTATGATTTGGCCTAATAACGGTTTTCCCTGCTTAGTAGATTAGGCCACAGCCCTGCTTGCATTCTGGGACATGGTGGGCCAAAATTGTTGCTCCTATGTCTTTTCTTTGTATTTTACCATCTAGTGCCCAGCATGTAGTTTTAAATTTTTACATTTCTCAAGTAATGCATTTTAGAATAACACATGTTATCTAATTGAAGATTGTGTTTTGAGTAAGGGGTTTGTGTTTTAGTAAGGGGTTGCCAATTCCATATTTTCTCAACAGAAAGGGTGATCTTATTCTAAGAACTATTGGCTGTACAGCTGAATTTCATTTCCACGATGCTAGTAAATTCTCTTCATGCTGTGATTTATAATTTACTTGTTAGAAATAGGCAAATCTGGGTTAGTTTCAGACTTAGCAGGCTAGCCTATTTTATTTGGCATATCAGCAGCAGTTAGGTGAGTTGTCTTGCTTGGATACACTCAGCTGAAAAATCCATGAAAAACTTTAGAAATTGTATACAGAATACCATATTGGCTATCAAGATTTAAATTGTCAAAGATGAGATGAAGTATGACAAGTCTTGAAGAATCACGCAAACAGCCCCTGTGCATCATTCATGTACACTAAACTGAATTTAGCTGTTGGCGGTGTCATAGTCTTATAGCAACCGATAGCTAGCCGGCATGGATCTTCAGACTTCGCGCTTTCGCAGCGCACATATGATACACAGTCTTTCAAGTATATAGTCTGACATACTGGTTGGTGGAACTAGTGATCTGCTCTTCGATCAGTAGTCTTTGCCTATTTTCAAAGAATTTGACTCTGTTGAACGTCTTGCAGGTAGTGAGCCCTATGGATATTGTTCTTGAAGGTAGGTAGTCAGGCATCTCAATTCTCTCGCACAATCTCCATTAATTTCAAGATCTTACCTATTGTATGTTGTTTTGATCCCTGGTATCTTGGGGTATCGTGGTTTGGTGGATGACATGCTGGTGTTCATCGCCGCTTACACCTACATCTCCTCTACCTATGGAGCCATCCTCGTTGATCGACATGCTTTTGTCTTTCTGAAGTGGTATGATTACAACTACTGACATAGGAAACTGAACTTTCTGAATCTGCACATCTGAGTTGATCTGCTTAATTGGTGGATATATATACTGGATAGTGAGTGACATATGCAACTTACTTTTGGTGGTAATCTGGTTCTGGTACCAACCAACTCATGTTACGGTGCTGGGTTAAGGAGATCCAAATGCACGTTGGTGTCCAAATGTTTGGTCAGGAGATATAGGCTGGTTTGGCAGTGTGTGTGTGTTTCTGAATGTCTCTGAACTCATGCCTCCGAGCTCAGCTCAGCTACGAGATGTTTTGCACGCATGCATGTCTAATGCGTTACACTTTTTGCTGTTTCGGATATTAGTTGCCCAGTAATCCAAAATAGCTGCTCTTGCAGGTGGTTAATGCATGATGAGAGATTTTCTCTGGTTTACCGTCAGTGGTTGCGAAGGACAAGCATCGTGTGGTGCAACCTACCTAGGGTGCATGCGTGGAGGAGGTAGAGAGAGAGAGAGAGAGAGAGAGAGAGAGAGAGAGAGAAGAGAAGAGATGAAATGAAGGTGGTATTGTTAAGTGTATTGTGAACTAGGACAGCATCAAAATGTGAGTGTTGCGAGGAATGGTATGCTTTGCTGAACCCCTGCCGCAGCATATTAAATGCATCACAGGTGTTTTGGCTTCCTTAATTTCCAGATGATTTTGTGGCTTTTCCTAGTTCCCACGGAGAAGATGGAGAGACATGGTCCATTAGTGCCGTTTACTTGTTAAAGGGACTAAATCGCAAGTCCCTAAACTCGTAAGGTGGATGCATATAAGTCCATAAATTTATAAACCAAACATTTACATCTATAACTTGTATAGTGGTTCAAAATGGTCCGAAGATGGTTTTGCCTCGTTGACATGGCATCCACGTTGGACTAGGCGCTGAGGTGGCGATTCGCACGGTATTACGTGCACCTCCCCTCTCTCCTCCCTCACATAGGCATTTTTTCCAGCACATCGTGTACATGCCCCAACACGCACTCCACCCGTGGTGTTTGACTCTCTCAGAGCATTCCGGCCGACCGACGACAGCTTCATGCACGGATTCCGGCCGGCTGACGACAGCTGATCAAGCTCGCGATCAGCTTCATGCACGGATTTGGTCGACCGCGCTGCCCACCAGTGGCCCCATGCCGAGCGCCTCGTCCTTGACAAGCTCGCCGCCGGTGTGCTGCTGCCATCATTTCTCCAAGGCTGTCGAGTGGTTGAGCGCATGTACGTCGCCAACAACGACGTCCTCCCAGACGAAATCACCTACCCCGCCGTCCTCGATGTCTATCTGCAACTCGTCCGCAACGCGATGCAGCCCTGGAAGCAGATGAATGAGCACAAGCTTCCCGACGATAGCATCCTTTTCAAGGGGCTGCTAAGCATGTGCACAAATGGGAATTTCATCGTGGTCGGCTGTCGCGGGATGACTAAATATAGTTGCGATGCATTTAGAAGCAGAATTCCCCTAAGATTGATGAACGACATCAGTGCCTACTCCCACGTGCAAGACATGTCAGCAAGGCAAAATCATCTTTGGACCAATTTGAACTGCTAATACAAGTTTGTGGATGCACATGTCTGATTTTTTTTTGAGATGACATGTCCGATTTTCAAGTTCATGCAATTATATGCACCTATCTTACAAGTCTAGGGACCCGTGATGAAATTTACTCTTGTTAATTCTAGGTTGACCCAGGGCTAACCATAGGCTGTATCTAGCACTAGCAAGTCTCAGGTGCGATTTGGATGCAGCAAGCAGATTCTTCTCCTTTTCTTTAAGCAACCAGCAGCAGAGCTGCGATGTGTATTAATTAAGCTGTGAACAGTACAAGGACTGCAAAGAAAAAGGAGAAAAAGGAAAAAGGAAACCTAACCCCGGTTTGGATTGCAGAAGTACTGAGCACGGAGTTGAGAAATTATAATTAGACCGAGTGAATGTTTGTTGTTTTTTTTTGAGGGGAATATCTAGCTTCATTGATGTAAGGAAAACATTACAGAAGATGCTGGAACAGGACAGCTGTCCCTACACGTTTGCAGAAAAACCCCCAAAGAAAAGGAAAATACAAGATGGTCCCTGGGGGGAAATTCCACCAACCCTGCGCGCCGCCACACCAGCTCGCCGGAGAACGCTCGTTGACCTGCACAGAAACTCAGAGGCCGAAGCCTCGGTCGGAAGCCGCGAAGACCGTCCGCCACGAGAGGCGGAGCGAAGGCACGATGAGGGGACCGGCGGCAGGGGCAAAGCCCCAATCTTTAGCAGGAGAACGAGCACTCCTCGGCCACCGGACTCGCATCGCCGGACGAAACCGCTGCCACAAAACGCAAGGAGCGCGAGGGAACCAGCTGGCCTGAAGAAGAGCCTCCTAGACGACCTCACGAATCGCCGGACGATGAAGGAGGCGACCATCGTCGTAGCGGCGGCCGATCCGGAGGACAAAAGCCGAAGGGCAGAATCGCCGCCGCCGCACAGGCGATCCAGCCCCGGTACACCAAAACCACCGACTCCTCGACGCCGATCCGGAGAGCACCGTCGATTTGGGGGGAGCCGGGAAAACCTTATTAGCTCCGCCGCCGATTCCCCAAAGCAACCGACGGCGACCGCAACCCTAGCCCCAGTATATACACGCCGGACGCACCAATCCGGGGTTCCCCCACCCTCCCGCCGCCGGAGCGGCCATCGGAGGGAGAGGGAACCCGCGGCGGCGCCGGCGGAAAACGGGGGACCTCCGCTCGCCTCCCTTTTCGCCTCTCTGGAACTGTAGCGAGAGGGGAAAGTTGGGTCACAAGGGTAGCATATCTTGATAGTCCACCATCTGAATGTTTGTTGTTTGGTCGTACATAGAATTAGAATTGGAATTATATCTATTCAAGTAAATTGATGGATAACTAAATCGAGTCCATATAAATTCAGAGGGGTGGAAGTCTGAATTGGATGGAAATTAATAGGTTCATTGTCTCTCTTTCTATACATATACACATATACATAAATAATAAGCATTATATTATTATATAATAGCAATAACATAAATAAATAATTATTATATTAAGGTAGAAATATAAATAATATTATAAATTTATTATTATAGTATATCATACATATGCATATATTTGTTACACAATATTGCAACACGTAACATATTACTAAGTATAAAGTAAATAATATCAGGGCGCTAGACCAGCAGCAGTGGTGGACTGCGGGGAGCTAGAGGGTGGGTTCTACAAGAGCGACGTGGGTGGATCGTCGGAGCTCGAGTGCGGCACGCGTCGGAGCAGCCTCGCGAGGGGTCCAGCAGCAAGTGGACCCACGCGCGCTGAGGTGCACAACCTCTTCGAGAAGGTGGTGGCCTTCCTGCTCATGAACCATACTTCACTTCGCTTTGCTCTGCTCTTCTCCCTACTTCAGGTACGTGCTAATTGTTGCTTGCTTGGTCGATCCTTGGGGCGCAGAGGAGGAGGAGCAGGATCAACGAGAAGATGAAGGCGTTGCCGAGCCTGATACCGAAGTCCAACAAGGTCTCTTTGAGGTGAGTAAATTCATATTCATCCATTGCCTGCTCCATCCGTGGTCCTCTTTGCAATTTTTTGTTGTTGACCGCAGGTCCTAGGGGTGGTGGTTTTAGATGTCGAGGTCGTGATGCATCACACTATAGGAATAATTGAACGAGATTTGTGGTTCCTTGCACAAGTAGTTTATTTATTTATTTTTGAAGAAAACAAGTAATAACTTTTCACTGGTTTTTTCACAGCAATACTTTCGGCAAGAAGCAGCAAACCTACGCCCCTAGATATAACAGATCATTGGTATACCTCAAAGAAAATTAGCTCCAATGAAAAAACAGCTAAGTTATCAAATTATAGAAAATACTATGAACTTACTTCTAACATTTAAAGTCGTTCATCAGAATCATGAAAATCACAAAATACATGATACGAACCGTGATAGTTGAATGCATTGGCCTGAATAGAGTGATATAGTCTACCCACTCTTTTCTTACTGAGTCGAAACGTCAACTCCGAACTTGTCCCGATAATTTAATGCACGGTTGAAGTAGGGTGATATAGTTCCCAAGCTTTTAAAGAAAGAATCGCTTCACAGTGACTATCACACTTGACAATTTTATATTATGAATCTTGCAATCCTACATACTACCACATGAGATATGTTGAAACAAACATGTATCACAATAGTACAATAGAAACTGCAATAATACATGTAACTCTTAATCGAGTAAGTTTAACAATTTATTCACATAAGCGGTCACATGACCAAGTTTGAAACACACAGCGAAACATTTATAGGTGGCTTAGAAGCCACAAAGTAATGAAGCCAATAGTGCAGTAGAACAAAACAAAATGGATGTCAAAACCCAAGACATGACCATTGCTTGGGATACCCAACGGCTATTCATCGTTGGTGTCGATCTCTATAAAGAAACCATCCTTAGAAGGGATGATCTCCTTGCATAAAAATATGAACATTTACAAGATGAGTACATGTAAATAATAATATATGCAATTAGCATTAAGAAGGGGTAGTCGTGGCATATTTTGCATAAAGCCAAGTTTTCATTTGATATCACTATAAATGGATGAAAAACGACTACCAAATCAGGTTATAAGAGGATAAGTGAGCATTTTTCAAAAATTATTCTATTACTTCTGTCATCAACAGCTTATGACCAACTCGACTCTTCCTCAACCACCTATGAGGAAGTAGTTACTTACTTTACTAAACTAAATTTGTCAGTTTTAGAGTAATGTTGAAGTTGACTAATTCGACGCAGGTAATTACTAAGTTGTCCGTAATCGCGGATACAGCTATTCCAATAATTCTAACCCTGCAGGGGTGTACATCTTTACCTACACGTATCGATCGACTATAAATGCCAAGTTATTAGCACGCTTCATGAGGTGTGTTGGTAGAAGGTGATCAAACACAACCATTACAATGCTTTCGACTTAGCTTTGAGCTACTCCTATGGGCCATGTACACCAGTCCGACTGTTAACTCCGACACAGTCCCATAAGTTGTGAATCGAGGTACATCCGTAGTCTTTCCAAGTCTATGTGTCCATCTCACCCTTATTAAGATGCCACCACATGTCATATCTTTTTTCACTCACACTGCAAAATGGAAATAGCGAACTAAAGCACCTCATATACTAAGCCTAGGCAAATTAGTCGTGGTTGGTTCTATTATACCACCTCTATACGCAAATTGCATCAATGTACATCAGAAATTGGCATTGTGGAAAGACAAGACAACCCACCATGTTTTCAATCATGGCTTCTCATCTAAGTCTAATGATTATTAATCAAGTTCTTTATTACTTCCCAACAGTCTCTAAACAACATCAAATATAACTCATCCATGATAAACTGATTCATCAGACCAGCCAAGAGATCATAACTCGACAAGTCTAAGCATGTGATAATAATAAGATAATTGGTTATTAAATACTAATACAGGTAAATCGAATTAATCGGATCTCGAATGCTCAAGAATCGCATTTTGGAGAATCTTTGTCGAGAGAGAAATAACTAGACTCTTTTAGTCAATTTGATTTTTTCTACGATGCAAACAAACATGAAAAAAGCATAATTGGATAGTAATCAGTTTTTTTTGAATTTTTAATATTTTATTCGTATTTTGGTATTGTATTGCAGGATCTCAGTATGCGTGTCACCCGTCCGTTGTTGTGGCACCGTCCTTTTCGACTGCTCGCCAGGCATTTGTTGTTTGTAATTTGTCGATTTGTGGTCTTTCTATTATTTGTTTCTGCGTTTTCCCCCATTTAGACCATTGTCTGTTGATGCACTATATTTTGTTTGACAGGTGCGTGGCGTGCCGTCGCACAAGACCTCCTAGTAAATATAATACACAATATACTATGTCTATACATTTCATGGCCGCCTGCTGCCACAACAAAGGAATTGAAGTCTTTATTCATCCAAATTCCAGCTCGGTCGTTCAATTCAAGTGTTCTTTTCACATGGAGATCTATCTTCTTGTTGCACCTATAGAATCTTGTTTTTTTGGGACTTAGATCCAAAAGAACCGTGGTCAGCTGAAACTTCCCACCAGGTCGGACAGTTGCATTTGTGTTTGCTGCACAGTCAGTCTTAGTTAATGCATTTGGCTTCAAAAGAATTTTTTGATTTGGACCGTGTCTTACCGTGACGAGAACACCAAAGTATGAAATATTTGAGTTCACCATCATCGTCGTTTTTTGGGCTTCTTCTAGTGACACCAAAACCTCGTTGTTTAGCGTACTTCGTATAATATAAGAGCACATCCCTCTCACTGTTAAAAATCATTCCAATTTCTGGCGCTTCAACAGTTGAATATTCATCTGATTAGCTTTCGGGTTCTTGAAAATTCTCATTGCCATGACCGGCTAGTATTAATTACGCGCGTCTCAAAGTTTGCGTGACCTGTTCACGTCGTCATGGCCTTGGCAGCGCCATCATCGGCCTCCTCCTCGCCGCCCTGGCCACGGCCACCGATGTTGCCTCCCTTTCCCACGGGCGAGCTGATGGTCCTCCTTGTCACTATCATCAGCATTGTTGTCACGAACATGGCGACGACGACGCTGCGAAGGCAAGAAAGATTGAAGCGAGAGACAACGGGGATCGGGATTCAGGCGCTGGGGACACGTGTCACATGCTGATTCGGCCTGCAATTCGTCGGTGTGGAGGAGCTCGATGGGGAAGGGGGAGATCGGGGTAGTCGGTGAGGGCACCGACGAGGTGGAGGTCAGCGGCGCCTCCCCCGGCTGAAGGTGTAGCAAGCTGGTCGGGGTGCTATGGTTTTTGCTACCGCTCCGTCGCGTTGAACCACGACAGCGCCACCCGTTCTCCTCCCTGCTCTCCGTCCCTTCTCCCGAACCACCGGGCCATCCTCTATCCCTTCTCCCAAACCACCACGCTGTCTTCCTCGAGCACGGAGTGGTCCTCTTCGTCAAGAATGGAGGCAAAGAATGCTTCTATGGTCCACATCCATGCGCCCCCCGCTGCTGCCTGTCCTTCAACAGTGACGGTGTTCTGAGGATGCTCCGGCGAGGAGTGAATAATTATCCAGCTCTCCCGAAGACTATCACATTTTTACCTGACAAACCGCAGCGGTGAGTATCGTCTAGCCATCCCTCCCTTCTCCCCCGTGAGTCCTTCTGTTTCCCGTCCTCTCAGCTGGGTTGGGTTGGTTAATCTTTTGCTTAGTTATTGAAACTGGATTTTAGGGATCTCTGGAAGTTGGGACAGGTCATGTGACTTCTGTAGAGATATGGGTCCTTGCATTTATAATTTTACATCATACGTATGCTATTTTATTGGGTAGCTGGGTACCTATTGGCTTTTATCAACTTTGGTTCAGCATGTCGGCTTGAATTTCGTGTGATACTGAGTACAGTTGCTACTAATTTCATAGAAACAACAAATTGTGTTGTACACCTCTGTTCTTTGGTGGTTCACTAGGATTCACAAGTTCATTACAGACGTGCAAACTAGAGAGATTAAACAATAAATGATTACACGTTGATTGCTGCCTGCCCATATTTATTTTCTGCAAACAGGTCAACAATTGAGTTTGTATGTACTGATTCAGCAGTGATTTGCCAATAAACACTGTCATAAGAAACGCTCCATCTGCGCCTGCGCTTACCCTTAGGTAATGTGTCTTTGGTTAGTTCTCTATGTACCTGCTTAATTCATCCCTTTCTTTTTTGTTGCTTTAGGTTTTCTTCTATACGGTTTTCCTCTTTTATGCAGTAATTGAGATACGGAGGCAACTGCAAATCGGTGTGGGTTTCAGTTGCTTCCTGCAAGAGTTGAGGAGTTTCATGTATGATGTTAGCTCTCTCTGTTTCCCCATTCCATACTCCCAAGGTGTCCTCAAGAAATTTTCACTTCACTTCTTTGTAGCATTTGTAAACAGCCATTTGTGATAGCCATGTTCTGAATAATAGGATATGTGCATTTATCAGATGTTAGCACCTTACAGTGGACTCTTTTGCCATGTTCAAATTATTATTAGTCAACAGACCTTTCAGTCTGTTTTACCCTTACAAAAATTCAAACAAGAAAAGATCATGGGTGTTATTTCCCGTAAAGTCTTTTTTGCCGTATCATCATATTGTTGCCTACCTCTTTTAGTGTTGGCTAAATTAGCATTTCTTTTTTCTTCTCGCACGGTTATGCACCCTCTGGTGCATGATATGAATGCCTATTGCCATTTTGCAACTAGCAGCTTGCTCTTCTCATTTTCTGAAGCTGCATGCCATAACAACTCAAGCCAATGCATTTGGTTATGCGCTTCACTAGCTTAAGTAGACAAGTATTTCGTAGATTGCTTCCTGTCAACTTTCAATGTGAAGTATGACTTCTATTTTGGTATGTTAACGGGAAAGTCAGGGGTGCACACGGGGGCATGTGCACCCCTTATTTCAAAATTTTCAAATTCACACATTTAAGTTTCAAAAAAATCTGAAAAAATTCATACATGTATATTACGGATTGAGGTATGCATGGTTAAATTTTCGTAAAATAATATATCCATTTGTGATCTGTGCAAAAAAAAGAAGAGAACACCTTAGGGGGTTGTGCACAGTAGTGAACAGTACAAAGCCATGAACAGTATGCATATTTGTTTTTTTCACACAGGTCACAAACGGGCATATTATTTTACGAGAATTTACCTGTGTGTACTTCATTCCATCACAAACCGGTATGAATTTTTTTCAAATTTTTCTGAAACTTATACGTGCTTCAAAAAATTCGAGCAAACTCTAATGGGTGTAGGTGCACCCGTGAGCCAAAAATCCTCACCCGTATGTTAACCTACTTTACAGCTATGTACTATAGCAGCATGTTTCAGAGGTTTGGCTCCTTAATTTGTTACTATGCAAGTAGAATGTCGCTGAGTACATTACCGGTTTTTTCATGATCTATCTTACTATCTCTAGGTGGACATCGACTATGTTCTTACCCTTTTTAGGCACTTATCTGAAGGGTTGTAACAGACATAATAGCATTGAGCCGCTGATAAATCATCTATAGTTAGCCATTTGCTATTTTCGATAATTAGAATTATCTGCCATAATACTTTGTCATTAATTCGAAGCTGATATTATACTGCATTCTTCCCCAAACAAGCTAAGAGCGTTCAAGCTGGTGCTGTAGGTCGCTATAAATTCTTCATAAGCCTTTGCACTGTAGAATTTTCCACTGGTGTATCGTCTATTAATGTTCTTTTTGTGACTGTGTGCAATGGCCATTAGATTATACTCCATAGGTATGTCTGTGGGAGCCCATAATCTCGCAAGACAACCGTCTGTTATTTTACTAGGCAGGTGTTGCTTTTAAGATTGTCCACTTTGTGTGCTCTCTTTGTCGGATTTAGATTTAGAGGTGATTCTGTTTTGTTATGTTCCACCCTCTGTCCTTTGGCTCAAAAAATTTCCTGTTGTAGAATGTTATATGTGCCCTGCTTTAAAATTACTCATCTATGGAACCTTTGTTCGGATACACTGATACAACAACTGATCATCAAGTGTATTATCCGTTATGCTACGGGGCTAGATGTATGGTTTGTTTGGTGAATTCCCTTTATTTCCTCTGCAGAAACATGAATATAAATTTGCCACTTCTTTTTGTGACTTAGGTTGGCGACAGTATTAGTACTGTTCTTGCTTTGATCACATTTCTTACAGATCATATGGTTCTGATCATAAATGGAATATAGAAGGATAATTTTACTGCCATTGTGTTTCTCATTGATGATCTATTGATATTATTTTATCCATTGTGTTATGCAGGATAGATTAATTGAGGCAATCAGAAACGAGGCCATCAGAAATGCCGAACCACTCGGATTATTAGTGTCTGGCCATACCGGGTGTTGTTGATGGCCTATTCATGCTTTGTCTTACAGTTGTGTTTTGAACCCCTACAGGCAATGGAGCACAAGGGTTGCCTCTTTGTGTTCTTTCATTTGTTGCTTTGCACTAAACAGATACCTATGAATGCATGCTAGCTCCCAGATAATTATGGGTCAGTATTAACATATTTACCGTATTCAACTTCATGTAGAACAGTTCTGACTTCTGAGAATGGTAATATTCCCTATGAAATTGGGGTGTCAAATTATTTGCGTCACGTTTTTCTCTAAAATTTTTTATTGAAGCGTCTTGATATAAAATTGTCTAGCGTAATGACCGAAACCATCCTGTCAGATTAAAACAACCCAATGCTCCACATAGATCGCTGATAGACTCGAGGGCGCAGCATACTCATGAGTTCGCAACACAGGAAGAGAAACTCAATTTGAGATATGGGAGGAAAGTGTTGGACTCTCGTGCTGCTATCATGACATCCATGTACTGTGTTGGCATAAAACCAAATCAGTTTAAGATATGTTAAGTTCTTTTGGGGTCTGAGGATAGCATGGTCAGTGAAAAAGATTGTTTTGCTTGGAACTTAAAATTTCTGGTACCGGCATGTTACTCCTGTTTGTATGAAACTCTTATGAGTGAAGCTACTATGTCTTTCGGATTTCACTGGTAAAATTTTATGGGTTTTTGTCCGCATCTCGCTTGCCGGAGAAAGACGGAAAAGGGGTTGAAGGGATCAATTGCAGCCATCGCTGTTGTGGGGATGACGAGTGGTGGCGGTGGAAGACCAGGAATACGGGCAATCGAGAGGAAGTCGACTCCGGTGGCTTACTACGGCGAGCGGCAGTCCGCTGGGATTTACGTCGAAGCTCAGGGAGGAAAAATGCTGCTTGGGTTGTTTCAGGTAAGAGAAGTGAGGTGGGAGGGGGCGCAAATGTCATTCCACTTCTTCTTTTTTTAATGCCGAAATGCCATTCCACTCCTTTTTTTTCACGCCAAAATGCCATTCCACTCCTACGTGGAGAAAAAAAACCACCAGGGCCGGCCCTGACATACTGGAGGCCCCGGGGCAACATAACAATCTGAGGCTTTTATTTACACACAACCACTAATCTGTTTTATATCTCAAATTACTGTCTTTTTTCGCTCATATGGATGAATACACATGATTTCCGGTTGCATACTTGTGTATGTCGAAATAATCCTAAAAATCATAGATGTGCAACATGTTAGAATATCTGCACCTATAGAATTTGTGCAAAAATATGATTGAATTTTTATTGTAAAAAATATAAAGATTACAGATGTATTGTTCAAAAGATAAGTTGCACATTTAATCAAACTTTTGCACAATTTTCGCCTGACGCTAACATGTGCACTTGGGGTTCCTTTTTTCATACACAAACGTGAATTTTCCAAATAATATACACCCACACATACAATGATCACGTATTGTTTTCCCTACTCAATATGTTATATGAATCGCTGGCCTCTAAGCTTTAAAAAGTACATCACAAAATGGAAAGACTCATCATCTTTACAAGATTAGTGTGAAGCTAGAACTCAAAGAATCAGATCAACTTGAATAGATCCAAATCTTACCACGAATTGACGAAATTTTTAATTCTAATCCCCTATTGTGTCGGGTGGGGAACGTGGGACACTTGGCTGGGTCTACAAACGACTTCCCTTGCTGCCTATTGCCCAATACGTGTAGCAACTAGCGGCAAGTATGTCGCACTCTTATATATATACACATGCACATATGGGCTAGGCCCCTGTCACCTGAGGGCCCTGGGCGGTCGCCCCGTTTGCCCGGCCTCAGGGCCGGCCTGCATCCACATCCTGTTTTTTCTTTTTTTTGCGGGTTATTTTATTCCTGGTTGCTGATCCTCGTATGCATTCGAATGCATGCAGTGAACAATTGGAGTTTTCTTTTTTGTTTGTTCCTATTCTGTGAAGCAAGTATAGGTTTTCATCTGGGCAAAGAGTGCATTGGGCAAAGTGAACTTGTTTCAGAGAGGGGATTCTCACTTGGGCTCCTCCACCCTCATGTATATATTCAAAGCAACAACGAAAGCAGAGCTGGTGCTAGCTAGCTCTAGGAAAGAGGCTCGACAGCAATAATATGCATGCATGCTTATTAAAACAAACAAGATCAATATGCATATATCTAGTAGCGTCAAAATTAAAAGAAATGAGCATGAACTAAGAAAATGTGAAACGTATGAGGAGTTAGACTTACATAACTATGTTCCTCAATAATGGCAGCATGCATCTATTCACTGGACGAGCAAACAAAGCTCTTTGATCAACTGCCTTGAGTCAGGACTTAAATGTCCCAACAACATGCTCCACCACAAGACATCCATTACTTTCATTATTTTCATAGTAATTTTCAACGATAATGACATTGGGGTGTTCAAGAGTAGAGAGAAATGTATAGTATGATGCTGCTACGGGATTACACGAGCTTCTATCATTCGTTTGAATATGAGCCGAGCAACGATATAGTCGCACGCATTTAGACCAACTGGGGTACATCCGGATTGTTAGTTGGGTTATCAGATAGCACCACTTTGAATTCCCCATTTGATCGAGCCAAGCTGAGCGTAAGTTTGTCGATAGAACAATTCAGTCCCTGCCCCTGCAATAACAATCAACTAATTGTCAATTCACAATTAATTTGGTCATGCGTCGATCTCACAGGTTAATTTGAAGAGGTGTCGATAAGCGGTAAGTGTGGTAGATAATTAATCAGCTGAACTAACTACTAGGCTGCTGATCAAGGCCCAACAAAGCAATTGAGGCAGGCAGGCTAGATGGATGGACAACAAGAGTTGCCTTCCTGGTCATCATCGGCAGGCCGCCTGCGCTCGACTGTGCGGTGGGCTAGCTGTCGAAATCCCCCTTGCCCCCAACAGCCAGCGCCTTCCGGGGCTCTATTGTGCCACTCTGCGTGCGTTGGAGATACCAAAGCTCAGGTTGCCAAGGCGGCACCGGGGTGGCATTAGGGGTCTGTTTGGTTGGGCTGTGACTGTTGATAAAGCTGCTGTTGGCTGGCTATTTAGAAAAACTACTGTGGCTGTGGGAAAGTGAACATATAGCTTTTGGTTGATTCAAACCATCTACAACATTTTAAAAATTGAACACTGAAATTTCAGCACATTGCAAAAAGCTAGCAGAAGTCAGCTTTTTTAAACAGCTGAATTTGCACTGCAAAGCTTACAGCTACCATTGGCATAAGCTGCTGAAAAGCTGGCCGTTTGATTGGGCTGCAGCTTTTTCCAGTGAAAAGCTGCTAAAAAACTCAACCAAACACCCCTAGGTGTATCGGGGCCAGCGGAGCGCTCAACTCCCGGCCGGCGACCACAAGACCAAAATCAAGGGTTTACATCGTCCTGGAGACGGGGAATACCAGAGCTGCTGCACCCGCGTCGCTAGGCTATGCCATTGCCACCGGAGAAGGGGCTTGCAAAGCACTATATGTAAAAGAAAAGAAATCCAATTTTTCCACCATTTCACTCCAACTTAAAGATCTTATTTTCCGACCCATGCGGCCACTTGTAGATCACAGTAATGCCTGCCAAAACTTTCCTTGAGTACGAATGTCATGTTCAAAGCTGGTTTCTCTAGACACCTTGGAAAAGATCACTGACGAGCTCAATCTCAACATTCTCTTTATGAGCCTGAGATCCTATGGGTCAACAATTCTCATTTCTTAGTTGTAGAAAACCCTTCTCAAGGAAGTAAGCCACTCAATCTGAGCCAGCGGATTCTCATTCAGCAGCTTATGATAGATACATTCGTGTTTACATACCAAGGTAAAATGATCACCATCTTAATTGTAGATGCTAGAGATAATGAGATCCATAGTGATAATTCTGGTGTAGGATTCCATGGTGGCGGAGGAAGCTCGAGAAGACCAGGGCACGTACGGCCGGTCAAATTACCTCTTCCTTTTCAACGGTATGTATGAGTGCACACGGCGGCTATAATAGCAAGGGTTTTGGTCTTGTTTTGTACCAAAAGGAGGAAGCTCAACAAAGAGACCCAAAAGTGGCAGATGAGGACGTACTATGAATCACTGCAACACGGTTGGAAGTGAGAGGCACATTAGATCGCCTCAACAAGCCAAAAATAAAAGCCTCAAAAGAGCTAACAAGGCATTCTGTAAAAGCCCTATAAAAAATCGAAACAGGGAATGTAGATTTCGACCTTTTTTGGAAACCTCTCGAATAGATCTTTCGAGACGATTTGTGAAAAGACCTCAAAAAATGTGGCCTTTGGAGACGTTTTTGCAAAAACACTGACAACCCATCCCCATTCTTGTGTGCCCAAGTTCCTTGTTGACGTCTTCTTTCTGAATTGGTGCTGATTTAACGCAGTACTTCCCAAGCCTGGCCTGGTCTACCGAGCCTCACATGAAATCAAAAAAAATGTTGCTCCCTACGAGTTTCAAATCGAGGACCTGCCCTCTACTATCGTAGCTAGCAGAATTCCTGTGTTACAAGAGCAAATCATACATAAATATAAAATAGAATCCATTTTTAGATGATTTTAGAAAAACGCCTCAAAAGCACCATTAATTTTGAGGCAATTTTGATAAAACGCCTATAAAAGATTATTGTATTTTCAGGCCCTTTCGAAAAAAGCCTTGAAAACTCCGGGCCTTTTATCCAGAGGCTAGAGTTTGAATGCCTGGTCGTGCAATAGAGCCATTGGAATAGATCCTGGACATTCCGGGTGGATGTCCAAATATTTCTGCTACATACTTTTCAGAGTTTTAGGTTCTCGGATTGTCTTAGGGACATCTTCCTCTCTTGGCTTTGTTTCCTCATTGATGTAACACAGTCGCTTCTTTGTGGTTAACAAATCCTGTTGTACATCCTCCGCCCCTCCCTGTGTATAGCTCTTTGTAAATTTGCTCTGTTTTATATAAATAAATTTTGCTGTTGGAGCCTATCCTACAGCTTAAAAAAAGTATTGGCACCCACGTAATTGCGAAGCACAAGCCGCTTGTAGTCGTCCAAACCTGAATGTCTGTGATATTCAGTATTGAAGTACCACCCGAAACTCTTCTCGTAGCGCTTAAAGTAGCCGTCGTCATGAAGAACGGCCGGACGAAGCATTTGGGAGAAATGAGATGCCGTAGTAATTACTCCATATGTAAACCAACCACTTGCTGTTGAGGCCAAAACGATCTTCCAAAAGACTTGACCTCCGTCAAATTAATTCTGACTTGACCTCTGAAGCTCATGCTGCAACTTGATCAAGACTGAAGACTTGGTGGCAGTGGCTTAGACTTTGAATTTTCAAAGGCATCAGCACCTTGAGGAGGATTCTTCTACTATTGCACCACATCTGGCTCCTTGCAAGCCAAAAAGAGACGATGGTATTTGTCGCAAAGAAGAAGAGTTTATGATAATATATTGTTCTCGGGAGTCTGCTTGCAGTTCAGAGGTCCAAACGAACCAATGGCTCGTGCTACTCACCTACTTGCCCTCTTGATACTCAATACAACTCTACTCGCTAGCTACATCTAATTCCCATAGCCACGGCCATGGACGTGGTAACGCCACAGCTTCTTCCTGCCATCCGGACCAGGCTGCAGCACTTGTCCAACTAAAGCAGTCCTTCTTCTTCGACTACTCCACCACCACCCTGCCGTCGTGGCAACCTGGTACCGACTGCTGCCTCTGGGAGGGTGTCGGCTGTGATGACGGTGTATCTGGCCGTGTTACTGTTCTTGACCTCGGTGGCCGTGGCCTCTATAGCTATGGCTGCCATGCCACGCTCTTCAACCTCACCTCCCTACGGTACCTCGACCTCAGCATGAACGATTTCGGCGGATCTCGCATTCCGGCAGCTGGCTTTGAGAGGCTATCCAAGCTCACTCACCTCAATATTTCTTATTCAGGCTTCTACGGTCAGATTCCGGTCACCATCGGCAAGCTCACGAGCCTTGTATCATTGGATCTTTCTTCACTGCATAATATTGTTTCTAACGAAATCACGAATATGTATGCTATATTGGACGGCTATAATGCTTTGCTGCTACGAGAGCCCAGCCTTGAGACCTTAGTGTCAAACCTTACCAATCTGAGGGAACTCTACCTCGACGGAGTGGACATATCTAGTAGTGGAGAAGAGTGGTGCAGTGGTCTAGGTAAAGCTGTCCCCTATCTTCAGGTTCTTAGCATGGCACACTGCAGACTCCATGGTCCAATCCACTCCTCCCTGTCACATCTCCGCTCCCTTATAGTGATCAACCTCGAGCTTAATTTTGAAATTTCTGGTGTGGTTCCTGAATTCTTCGCGGACTTTCTCAATTTAAGCCTTCTTCAACTCAGCTATAACAGTTTCAGTGGTTGGTTTCCTCAGACAATCTTTCAACTCAAGAATATAAGAGTGCTTGATGTGTCATACAACGGTCAACTCTCAGGGCATTTACCAGCATTTCCAAATGGGACTTCTTTGGAGACTTTCAATCTACAGGGTACTAATTTCTCTGGCATCAAGCTGAGCTCTTTTAGCAACCTCTTGTCTCTGAGGGAGCTTGGTTTGGATGGAAGGTCAATTTCTATGGAGCCTGCCGATTTATTGTTCAACACGCTCAACTCCTTGCAAAACTTGCAGCTCTATTTTGCGCAATTTTCAGGGGAGTTAGGACCATTTTTCTCATGGATTAGTAACCTTAAGAACTTGACAAGCTTGAAACTCTCTGATTGCTATTCCTCCAAGATAATGCCCCCCTTGATTGGCAACCTCACCAACTTGACAAGTTTGGAAATCACTTACTGTGGCTTCTTTGGGCAAATACCACCATCAATTGGCAACCTCAACAAGTTGACTTCCTTGAAAATTTCTGATTGTGCCTTCTCTGGGACAATACCATCTTCAATTGGCAATCTCACGAAACTAAGAAGCTTGGAAATCTCTTTTAATGGCTTATCTGGTCCGATAACAAGAGATATTGGACGTCTCAGCAAATTGACTGTATTAGTATTGACGGGCTGCAGGTTTTCTGGCAGAATACCAAGTGCAATTGTCAACTTGACTCAACTGGTTTATGTGGATCTTTCGCAGAATGACCTTAAGAGGTAAAATTCAATTCATAACCCAAAGTGTTCACAGAACATATAGAATAAGAACAGAAAACAAAAATCAACCCCTGCATCTCTTTGTCATGAATACTAACTGTAATAGTTGCTCCTAACAGATGCTAAACTTGATAGGAAGGAGAGTACCAATGACACATAAGATCAAACTGTTATGAGAAACTGTGTTACATTTTTGAATATAAATAAATATGTACCATCCTATTGTTAGCAAATGACAGTCCTCACCGACTTTAGAATCCTTGAACAAGTCATTTACCCTTCTAACAAAAAGAATACAGAACATCAAACCATTGAAGGAGCAAAATGTAAATGTGTGCAAGCTATTATTATTAAAACACTTTTGTTGGAATGTAATTTTGATCCAAATGAAATTTAGTATCCAAACGGTGCCCAATCCATATTCTTGTTAACGTAACATTGAAAATCAACGTCGACTGCCCATTACCTCCCCAACATGAAAAAGGGGCAGCAGCTCCAAGGATGTAGATACCCCTTACAAGGAAGGATTGCGATTTTTGTGTGTGAAGAATATAATTCCTTTTCTGTATTTTAATAGATATAATGTTTATTTAGCTTGCCATATACGCAAATGATTATTTCATTCATTTTAATTTTGAACAGAGGAGACAAAGCTTTGACTTTATAACATAAGAAATATTTATTGCACAAATTGTTCACATTGCATTATTTAATATATTTTGACTTTTTAAATCAAATTTAGCATTGCACAGAACTATGTAATGGAATATCTGACAAATCTTTCCAAAATACAATGATTTTAAAATTGAAAAGTACGGGTGTTACTACTTTTACTAAAATGCCGTAGTGCTTCACTGCTTCCAGTAACGCTTCATTCCAAAATGTAACAAGAAACTTAAATAGCATATATAAGAAGCTTTTTAAAAATACAATTAGCGAGAAGAGTTAAATAAAACTGTATTTGACAATTGATTAAAAATTTCAGGGAGGTTTTCCAAGCTATTCAATTAAACTGCGTATGTCAATATTCTGATTTTAGATGGTCTTGACATATGCAGTTGATGCTTGCCTTGATCTTAAAACAACTATACAAAAATTTGTACTTGTTTCCATTTGCTATAATATGGCATCTATGTACATTTGTCACTCTAATTCTTTTGCAATACAGTCCAAGTGGTACTACATAAAAAAATTTGACCTTTGAAGATTGTCTCAAACTTCAGTTTATCGCTCATAGATACCAACATTCAATGTTGGATGTCCTTAATACAAGATTATAACAAGGTTACCTTGACATGTTTAACCGTTCTCTAGGAAACATCTCTCCATTCTTGGGATTCACAATTTTCTTCTACAGAATATGCATTTTGTTGTCTTCACTACGATGTTAACATATCTTTTTGCAGGAGAGATTCCAACATCTCTATTCACTTCTCCAGCAATGTTACAATTGGATCTTTCATCAAACCAACTTTCTGGACCTATACAAGAGTTTGATACACTGCATTCACGCATCAGAATTGTTTCTTTGAGTGAAAATCAAATTAGTGGACAAATTCCTGCATCATTCTTTCAACTCACAAGTTTGGTGGAGCTGGATCTTTCCTCAAACAACTTAACAGGTTTAGTACAATTGAGTTCACTATGGAAGTTAAGAAAGCTTGCTTTCTTGGATCTCTCAGCCAACAGGTTGTCCGTCTTGGATGGAGAAGGCAGTAAATCCACAGTGCCCTTACTCCCTAAACTCATGTTATTAGGACTACAGTCTTGCAACACGACAACAATTCCTAGATTCTTGATGCATGTTAATTATATCGGTCAATTGGACCTTTCGAGCAACAAGATACATGGGATTATACCCAAATGGATATGGGAGACATGGGATGATAGCCTTACAAGTTTAAATCTTTCACACAACATATTCACGTATATGCAACTCACATCATATGTTCTCCCGAACAGTCGTTTGGAATCTCTTGATCTCAGTTTCAATAGACTCCAAGGCCAGATCCCGATGCCAAACCAATTGGCAGCAGTTAGCAGTTCTTCTCAACTCCTGGATTATTCAAACAATAAATTCTCTTCTCTTATGTCAAACTTCACTGCTTATCTTAGCCAAACTGCTTTTCTCAAACTATCCAAAAATAACATAAGTGGGCATATACCGCATTCAATTTGCAATTCAAGCAAACTCGAAGTACTTGACGTGTCATATAACAACTTCAGTGGGCTGATACCACCCTGTCTGATAGAAGATAGTCACTTGGGTATATTAAATTTGAGGGAGAATCACTTTGAAGGAACATTGCCTTATAATGTTAGTGAGCACTGTAGTCTTCAGACAATAGATTTACACAGCAATAAGATTCAGGGGCAGCTGCCTGGGTCGCTTTCCAACTGCGCTGACTTGGAGGTTCTTGACATTGGAAACAATCAAATTGTTGATACTTTCCCATCTTGGCTGGGTTGGCTTTCCAATCTCTCTGTCCTTGTTTTGAGATCCAACCAGTTCTATGGCCCACTTGCTTATCCTCCCAGAGATAGCAAATTTGGGGAATACTTCTCAAAGTTACGAATCATTGACATAGCCTCAAACAACTTCTATGGCAATTTGGATCCACGATGGCTTGAGACGTTGACATCTATGATGACAAATTTCAGTGACTCAGGAAATATCTTAGGTCATGAGATTTCGTACATTTCTTCATACCATGATACTGTTGCAATAACATACAAAGGGCAATACATGACATTTGTGAAAGTCTTGACTACCTTAACCTCAATTGACTTCTCAAATAATGCATTGGATGGTGACATTCCCAAATCAACTGGAAGGCTTGTTTCACTACATATATTGAACATGTCACATAATGCATTTACGGGGGGTATTCCACCACAAATTGGTGACATGCGTCAGTTGGAATCACTAGACCTGTCCTGGAACGAGCTTTCTGGGGAGATTCCACAAGAGTTAACAAGTTTAACATTTCTTGGCACCCTGAACTTATGCAAAAACGAGCTGGATGGAAGGATACCACAGTCGCGTCCGTTTGCGACATTCGAAAACAGTTCATATGAAGGGAATGCAGGGCTCTGTGGACCACCTTTGTCCAAACCATGTGGCAACTCGAATAATCCAAATGTGGCAGAAGTAAGCATATCCGGCGATCATGTTGATATTATTTTGTTTCTCTTTGTTGGGGTAGGCTTTGGCATTGGATTTGCAGCAGGTATTCTGATGAAATGGGGTAAAATCGGCAAATGGTTTCGGATTGCGTGAAGATGGTCTGAAGACACAAGACTGACGGTCAGTATAGTCATGCTATTACTGGAGGGAGCTATAAGTTGTATTGTGTCGCCCTATATGCTCATATTTCTATCACAACTTGTGTATTTTCATGTTTATGTACCGTTGTTAGCACATTGTGATGCTTATACAGAAAATGTAAGACAGTTGCTCAATTCCTAGTGTTAATTGCTACTATAAATTAGAAGGGAGATGCACTAATCCTCCCAGATTAAGGCCAATTTCATCACCCAGAATGCACCTCATGCCATCAATCTATCGTATCATCGTCTATCTATCCTGCCGCTGACGTCGCAGCCGTGCCCCCATCGCCGTCGCCTGCCTTTGCCGCCGCCATTCTCTAGTGCCGAGGCCGCCGACGCCCCTAGCTGCCTCATCATCCCCTCCCTAGTGCCCACCCCAGCTGTGCCCCGTTCTTGGTCACAGCGATGACCTTGGGTTCCTGACCTCTCCCTCTCCGCATTCCTCACCCCTTTCCCGGTGGCGGAGAACGGACTAATTTTTTGGTGTCATGGAGAACAGACTAAAATATCTCTTCATACCAAGCAATTAGAATAATCACACGAGAAATCACAATCGGGCAATCAAATTCCATTGATGCAATGCATTCTCATCTAAGTTCACTAAATTACCTTTGCGTTGGGGATTAGACTTGCACTTTGGAGGTGACATCTCCGCCTCTCCTACGCCGAGGCACTGCGCATGCATATGGCTGCGCGCGCCTGCCTCAACAGTACATGAGCAGTCGAGCTCGAGCCTCCCGCCGGCGCCCACGCGGTCACATTCTCGTCGTGCAATCCTTGTGACAGGCTAAACCACCGCGATATAGAGTAAAATTTATCGTTCCCTTCTCTTGCCGCATCCACATCCCGATTTTTTTTGCGGATTATTTTATTCCTGGTTGCAGATCCTCGTATGCATTCGAATGCATGCAGTGAACAATTGGACTTTTTTTGTTTGTTTGTTCCTATTCTGTGAAGCAAGTATAGGTTGTCAGCTGGGCAAAGAGTGCATTGGGCAAAGTGAACTTGTTTCAGAGAAGGGGTTCTCACTTGGGCTCCTAGGCCTGGGCCTAATTTGTGGGCCCAGTAGAATTGGCCACTTCCAGTGTCCCAGCGGGCCCACCACAATCTTTCTTTCTTGCTTCCCAAGACGAGAGCGACCCAAACCCACAAAGCCCGGACACAACTCGCCTCCTTCCTCACGACACCAGCCAGAGAGCCATTCTCCGCCGCCGGCGTCAAGTTTCGAGGGGAGAGTCCCTCTCACCCCACCCCATTCCACCTCTCCCGCGCGCCCTCCCACACCTGCGGTTCGCCGCTCTTCCTCACAAACGCCTGCTTCGAGACGACTCACGCCTAGGGTTTCCACCGCCGCCGCCGGAGACGAAGAAAAATAAAGCGAGATGGTACGCTGGTTTGATTCGATTTTTTTGCCCCCCCCCCTTCGAGGTTAATCGTGTAGCTGAATGATGCTCTGCTGATTCGGCAGGCCGGCAGGCTCCTCGCGAATCTCATCGTCATGGGCGGCGCCGTCGTGGGCAGGGCCATGGTCCAGGCTTATCGCCAAGCCATCGTCAGTGAGTGCTCTACTCCCTCCTTGTAAAAATATGGGTTTTGTGTTCCGATTGCTTGCCCTGTGCCTAACGATGTTGATCCATGGCCGTACTTCTAAGCTACTGATTGATGAATGAATACTCTAATTAGCAGTAATTAGAGGACTCTGCAACTCTTTCTCGATATAATCTAGCTTCAGATGCCAAAGGGACTGTTTTTAGTCCTTTGGAGCATATAGTGTCAATTTAGGTGGTACCAGGTATTGTGTCAGTTTGGTTCTGGGATTGAGGAGCATCATTTGGTGTGCTATGTTGTTAAAATGCAAAGCGAAGATGCAAAAGTTGTTATTTGGTAATCTGCACTTGCTGAGTATTGTAAGATAGCAAGTACTTGCACTAAAGATGCATGGGTAGAGAAGTCACTTCACAGTGTCAACAGTCTTCTGATTAAATCAAAAACTTGATTCATCTTTGCATCATTAGGGCCTGTTTGGAACATCGGAACTTTTTCCTAATCTTGCGGGAAGTCGAAAATTGTTTCTTGTGAACCTGCAAGTGAAATTCAGGGTTTCCAAACTAGGCCTAAACCTGTAGGTCAAAGCACTGGTTTGCCTACATGGCTACATGCATCTTAGAAGTTACAATAGTTTTAGGCTCTGTGTTTGGAACTTTGGTGATTCCTAATATTGACTGAATTGATGAGATTCCACATATGACCTTCTGAGGTACTCCCTCTGATTCATAATATAAGTAGTTTTAGGTTTGGGCACAAGAATTAAGGAGGAGCTAGTTAATGTACCAAATGACACTATTATCCTTATCTCTCATGCATTAAATACTTCATGATATGGAAATATGAGAAAAGAGTCTATTGACCATAGCAATTAATGAGGGGTAGATTAGGAAAACATTACATAAATGTGCATTGGATTCCTAGAACTACTTATATTTAGACAAAGCTCTAGAATCCTAAAACTACTTATATTATGAATCAGAGGGAGTAGTTTAGAATTGCAAACTTGGAAATCTGTTCTTCCTTTGGTTGCTCATGATGCACACAAACCTCGGTTATTTATCCAGTCTGAATGTTACTGAACAAAAATTGCTTGCCTGGCCTGTTTCACCTTCGAGCATTATTTACCTAAAAGCATTTTCTGATCTTAAGCAACATCCATGTGACTACATACCCCATCATGCGTACACTTTTCTGAATGTAACTAATCCTTTCTAATTTTGTCTTATAGATGCAAATAAAACTGGAGCTGCCCAGGAAGCTATAAATGGTATTCGAAGGGCTAGCAAGGCCATGACTGAGCAAGAAGCCCGGCAAATATTAGGTATCACCGAAAAATCGACTTGGGAAGAGATCATGCAGGTGTGTAACTATGCTGATTCATTATTTCACTTAATGTGTTCCAGCAACTGTTATCTTCCTTCTCTTTATGGACTTCATGTAAATCAAGGTTTTATCTTTATGGCCTTTTTTGAGGGAAGCCTCTTTACGAGCTTCACGTGAATTAAGATTTTTAAAAGTACATGTGGAGTCATTTGCTTTAGCTGAACAATGAAGTTAATGTTAAATTTCTCTCCTTCAAATACTCTACAGAAGTATGATGCAATGTTACCATCATGTCGACTGTTATTATCTTTACCCTGTATTAAGATCACGCCTATTAGGACTGTTAAAATCACATGTATAGCCATTTGCTAGATTTCTCCCTTCTAAATATTTTCTTGCAGAAGTACGATGCGATGTTCGAGAAGAATGCCAAGAACGGGAGCTTCTATCTCCAGTCAAAGGTTCATCGGGCCAAAGAATGTCTGGAATCTGTATATCATAAGCCTGATGTAACAAACTGAGATAACGTTAGGTTCCATCTCAGTGTTTGGTCTAATTGATCAATTTATCGATGCGGCCAAAGATCACCATTCTATCTGAGTTATGCTGGGTGCATCAGAAGTCTGAGTTATGTTGGGTGCATCAGATTAATTGGTTGTAACAGGAAGTTGTTCTACTTGACGAAAAATAATATTCAACAGAAATAAACACAGTTTGATTTGATTTTAGTGGCAGTGCCTCCTTTTTCTTTTTTGCTCGCAAATTCAGATGTCAAAATCTTGGTATCATCGATTGTTGTAGCACCTTGTGTGCTTGTGTTTTGGACCTAATTTCCAAGATTGCTAGTATGTATGTACTGCCAAATGATGGTTAAGTAGAGGTCCACGATGTTCTTTTCTCTATTTGACTTGACTTGAATTGATTGCAATGCTTTGCAGCACGGTCCAGCTAGAGATACTGATATTGAAAGTCTATTACAACTCCTGGATGCTGGCAAACACTGAACTGTCGTATTTACCAAACAATGTTGTAAAAATTGAGATACCTAGGTGACATAGTGTGTACATTAACAAAAACTGAACATTTCTCTTGCTTATGTTTTCCCATATATATATATGCACGGTTTGCAGAAAAATAAAGAATTACTTCCAGAGCTGCAAGTCCTTCCTAAATTAATGGCGTCCAACATTTTACATCCCCTCAAGCTGTTGAGAGAATTCCATATACACTCAAAATAACATTTCATAGGCCCAATATCACCATGCTAGCAGCCTACTCAAATGTGCTCTGATTATCATGCTGAAATTATACAAGATTCTACAATTATTGTATTGTTGAGTGCTACAAAAATATTTGCTCTTAACATATATAAAACATACCTTCATACACGTCTATAGATTGCTAATATATGATGAGGCTTCTATACGAAAATCATCACGGAGGGCAAAATTGTCTTTTCAACACTTACTTGACGGTCAATGGATATTCAGAATTGGGTCAAAACATAAGTTGTACATTTCAAAGTAGAATTTTTAAGTGAAATATTTGGAACTGACCAATCAGTGATTCTCTCAAAACTTTTTGTCATCAAATGGCATGTATACTCTCGGAAGACACAAGGTGTGATCCGTGATAAGCCGCCCCGGCACAAAACTCAAGGGAAACAATTTCATCCAAAAAGCTCCTCGAGCAATTCGCACGATCATTCTCTGGCATCTCACACCCATTCAAAAAGTTCAGCACCGCTGGTACGATATACAGAATAATTAAGGAGCACCGGTTCTTCTGATGCATATTGCCGACAGTAAAACCTGGGCCCTTTGATGACCCCATCTGAAACAGTGCCGCGCGTTCTCCTTGTATTTAGCATCCATGATTGCCTTCATCTCTGTAGTGGGCAAATACGCAACATCTCCCGTGGGCCCGTCCATACAGCAAGAGCATACTAAAAAATAAAGACCGCAAAAGGAATACGGGCTGCCGACCGCATGATAAAAAGTAGTATCTTGGTTCACTAATTTAGGGACCCACAATTCAACATGTTCAACAGGATACATGTAACACTATGCAGCTGCTAATAGTTAAGATAGAATAACATGCAGTATGATTTGTTTTACTACAGTTGAGTAACCCAAAATAATAGCAATATATACTACCTAGATAGATATTAACATCGGACGAGATCTGAAAGGAACATCGGTTGACATCCATCCTTCCGGGTCTTTTTGAGTCTGAGACACGCCGTCAAGCCTGCAAGGTAAGTTACACAACAGCTTTGTTTTAGAACAACATGTGCAATCACTGCAAATTTCAGTGAATATATACTATATGCATACTCGAGGATCCAAGCCAATGTTTTCTACAATCTCCATCTTCTTCATGATATACTGGTTACGCGTCTTCGGCTTAGGACGCTGAAAATGAAATTGAGTTACAACTGTGCAGAATAAATAAGAAATTTGAAGAATATACAATAACAAGCATCCATGCCTTCAAAACCGCCCGTTTGATCAACTCCTGAGCTACATGCTCTGCAACCTACGGAAGACAAAACTGTGTGTGATCAATTTAATTAAGAACGTAGTCCAATTGCACATACAGGTCATACTATAAATTGTACTCACATCATCAGGGATGCCTTGCACGCAAGTATTATACTAGAATAAGAAAGATAATGCATGGTTAGTAATCCGAACTCAAAAGATCAGGAAATTGCAGAACACGAATAAGAATTTACGTTTGATTTGAGCATAGACGAGTTACTGCACTCCACGGCAACTTGTGTATAGTTACTATGTCGAGGGACCAATTTTGCACGATGGACTTCCTCCACAGCATCTCTGAAAGCCATCTGAAAAATGTTTGAAGCAAAGAAAAACACACAACACCAAACATAAAAAAGAACGAGGTTAGATTGCATGGGTACACCACAAATGGTGATTGTGTAGCGATGTTACCGAGGTACTGCTAACCTTTTTCTTAGCGACACGCTTCCAAATCTCAAAAAAGAGGCGATCAATGTCTTCACGTCTCCAATAATCAAAGTCCAAGCTCCAAATGTGCTCCTGGACCAAAAGAATATTGATGACAAATAAAATAGGAACCTGTGTTGATAACAGCTAGTTATAAAACACAGAAGATACAGTACCAGATAGGCAGTATGAGCTAAATCAAATGTCATGTGGCGAAATCTTGACGCGATCTTCAATGCATGGTGAGCTCCTCTACAACTCATCTTTACCCACTAAAGAGCAAAAGAGTTAAAATGGTAATATACTATGTATGTACCTTTACTCCATGGTTTTCTTTAGGCCTATACTTACCTCAGGAGATGTTCGACCATATTTCACATATCGTTTAATACACTGTCCAAAAGATAAAAGGTTATTGGAATAAAAAAGATCAAGAAATTAGAATATTTTTAAACCCTCAGTAGCTTCATGTGATAATGCATACCTGTAGTTTGTTTGATATTTCTTCACAGCACTTGACATATTCTTTATCCATTTCGTAGCTAGTAAAATGTGAGTGGTAGTTCTTCCAAGAGAGGTACTCCACACCCTTCTGCAGACCCAAAGGGGCAAGAATTAGATGAAAATAACCAAGTTGGGAGTTTAGTGAAGTGCTTCGATGCTATATATGAAGGTTAAACATGCTACTATTCAAAGGAAACTTGCAGAGGTGCAATATCCATAATCACACAAGTGATAAAATAAGCTACCAGAATAGCACTTGTTGTGAAAAAGCAAGATGTGAAAAAACATAACTTGGGCAGCAGAGAAAAAATACTGAACGTAAAAAATACAACTCCCTCGAGTTAAAATGTCTAGGTGTTTTCTACTTTTCACGGTCTCATGCAACATCAACCATTAAAGAACACAAAGTTCAATATAACGAAATTACTCTGTGGCAAAGACCATCATCGCTTTTTCATGATCAATCCCAAAAATTGGAAAGGTGCTACTAAGTTTCCTTTTCTAAAAGTTGACACAGTACGATTCCCATGACAAGAATTTACGACAAGGATTAAGACATTAGATTTAATAGGATTTGAATGCCTCGGGGAAATCTAGAGTTTTATGCCAGATCTTACTTCAAGTAAAGCCCCCCAAAATAAAATATTGGATTCTTCTTGCTTGACATCTCCTAGGGGCTGACAGAACTGAACCACATAAAACGATAAAATAGTGTGTTGCAGAACAATTGAAATTTTACGATTCTACCAGAGGGATTCCTGTAATAATTTATCTGACCATAGAGTTTGTCTAAATCATATTCAGATCAATACTTCAATAATACCTCCAAAGAAGTCAGGTCCCAATCCTTGAAAACCATCGTTGAGTTACAAGTCTTAAGACTGACAAATAACTATTTTGCGCCATTATTTGTTTGCCACCTATACCAACTATGGTTATCAGCCTAACATGCGATACACTATCTCCTAGGTCAGACTATCCGTAAATTAATCAAATAGGCGATACATTATCACCTATACCTCCAAAGGAGTCAAGTCCTGATCCTTGAAAACCATTGTTGAGTTACAAGCCATAACTCATAACACTGACAAACCATCTATCCACGAAAGTTGGTCAGTTGATGAGTTACACACTTCCTAGCATTTTACCCAAGAATGTTGTGGAATGCTGCATTAAGGAAAAACTATTCATGGTATCAACAGAGCATGCCAATCTGAGTAACTTGGTGCAAAATATCACTACTCAAATCCTTAACTGGCCTTTTTCTTGTCAGAAACCGACATAAAATATATTCCACTTACCAATTACTTATCCATATTCAACTGCTAACAATCATGATTAACATTGGGAGACAATTAAGTGACTAAACAACCCAAGAGCATGATTAATTGGTTACATAGCTCAGTAACCGACTAACCGTCAATCCTGGAAGAACTGAAAAGTGATACCTACACGGTTCTGTAAGGTAGTGGACAGCTACGAAATGAATTGGACACGAACGAACGAATTTCATGGAGAGCTCGGTAAACGTGCGAGTAATGCAAGACTTTAGCCTTTCTTTGCTGAGGCATAGACTGAGCAGCAAACTCAGTAGAACCCACCTGTAATTATGGTAAAAGACTCTAGACTGTATTTCTTAAACTAGCCAAACGTTCGTAGTCAAACTTAACAAGCATTTCCTGTTACCAACATTAACCACAAAGCATAGAGACATAGAGCTCTGAGAAAGTAGAATATATGTTTGACCCCACATAACCATAAACAGAGAATGTAGACATGTTATTCTAACTTTAGTTCTTGCACGCATTAAGAATTTAACATAAGAAAACGCTGAACTAGCCATCTGTACAGAGTATGAGTAGACACACTTACATGATTTTTAAGAACAAGCCGCTGGTAGTCACCCAAGTCATCAAACTTAGAGTAGCAAGGGTCGAAGTACCAATCAATAGTATCATCTTCCTCGTAGTGCTTAAAGTAACGCTCCATCCCAAGAAGTGCCGGAGGGTACTCCTTTGTCAGTGTCGCATCGTCCAGCTTATCTCTGGATTCCCCTTTCGACAACTGCACACACCAAAAATATAATCAAATTGAGGAGAGATGAAATTTGATACAAACAAGAGAGTTGTAGATTACCAAAACACAGACAAACACACACATACATCTAGTATAGTGATTTTTCTCATAGTCTGCTGCCTGTCAATTTCACATATTCCAAATACGACCGAATTTGGTTTTGAAATTTTATATGCGCGAATCAAATATATTCCCTCCCTTGCATCTCTAGAAAAAAAATTGGAATCCCTGAATTATAGACATGCACAATATCGATCATCATAGGATCTAGAAAGGATGCCAAGCAACCTTGTGAGCTCTGATGCGGTACAGCGCATGGCGCTGGGCGACCTCTCGTTGCCGCGGGCCGTCCAGCTGGCGCCTAAAGAAGGGGAATGCATTGCTCTCGGCCTGAGACGACAAAACCTCCATGTAACCAAGGATCTCCTCGTCGCTAATGATATCATGTTCTAGGTCAACCGGTGGATCCGATGGCGTGATCACAATCGATTCTTCTTGATCCCGCTGGGTACCAGAGGATGATGAGCTGATATGGATCTCGTCGGAACCCCTGGGAAGAGATGGGCCAGGGTGCTTGCGCCTCTTCTTTCCCGTGCACTCGCCGGCGCCGGCGCCGGCGCCGTTCGGTGGATCGGATTGGACGGGCTTCTCGGGCAGCATCGATGGTTTCGGTTACCTGACCTGACCTGGAAAAACTGTTGAGATATGAATCCTGCTGCTCGGGTTGTAGAGTCCGGTCAGGAAACGTGAGTCTGTTCATGACTTGACCGGCAAGTTAGCTAGGTTAGTTAAGTTTGTTAGAGTATGGAAAGGATCGAGTAAATCGTGGGATGGCGCGGTTATCACGCTCGGTTGTTTCCAAGTTTGTTAGCATGTAATAGGCTATAAATAAGAGAAGAGAAAACAGAAAACGTCGCATCCTTACGCGGCACCAAAATCGACTTGTGTTTTGTTCGTTCTGAGTGCTTGCGTGTTAGGTTTAGCCACAACATTTGGTATCAGAGCGTGTTGCGATCTTCGGGATCATGGACGGCGGCGCTGGTGAAGGTTCCAAGACACCTCCGCGGACACGTGAGAGCCGCGGACGTAGTCGGGCGCGAAGGGGCGGCAACGAGATCGTCGTCCACGAGCGCTGGTGCAGGAGCGCTACATCCCGACTAGCAGTGTCGTCTACCCGACCCTCACCGCGACGAACTACATCGAGTGGGCTCTGGTGATGCAAATCACCATGGAGTCTCAGGGGTTGTGGGATGCGTTGGAAGGCAACCCAGCGAGCGTACGCGACGACAAGTCGGCGCTCGCGGCAATCCTGCGGGCCGTGCCAACCGAGATGATCGGCACGCTCGCAGTACAGAAGTCGGCACAGGAGGCATGGGACACGGTGAAGATCATGCGCATGGGTGTTGCTCGTGTGTGTGAGTCTACGGCGCAACAACTACGCACCGAGTTCGAGCACCTCACGTTCCGCGACGGCGAGACACTGGATGCGTTCGGGATGCGCATCACGAACATCGCCAACAATCTGTGTTCACTCGGCGATATCGTTGAGGACGTGAACGTCGTGAGGAAAATCCTCCGAGTTCTTCCTCCTCGATACAATCAGATCGCACTGTCCATTGAGACTTTGCTTGATCTGAACGACATGACGGTCGACGAGTTGATGGGAAGACTTCGTTCGGCCGAAGAACGCTACTTCCCCGACGACGCACAAGTCGGCAACGGCAGCCGACTACTGCTCACGGAGGAGCAGTGGAACGCGCGACGGAAGGAGCGTGCCGAGGGGCAAGGCTCCAACGGCAATCCGAGTTGTCAACTCGGCAAGGCACCAAACCGTAGACGTGGCAACGACAGCCGCGGCGCACAGGAAGGTGGTGATCAAGTCGGCGGTACACGGGAAGGCAGATCCGGTGGCGAACGCGACATGTCGCAGGTCAAGTGTTACAATTGTAATAAATACGGCCACTTCTCCAGGAACTGCAAGGCGCCGCGTCGTGAACGGAAGGAGCGAGCTAACCTGGCGAAGGGCGACGACAACGAACCCGCGCTCCTCCTCGCCACGACGTGCACGCATGCCGACTTGACTGAGCGACCAGCTCAACACGTGCTGCTCAACGAGGAACGTTCGCAAGCTCGAGTTGCCAAGGATGGTGATCGCTGCGACACTTCGTGGTACCTGGACACAGGGGCGAGTAATCATATGTCCGGGCGACGCGAGATCTTCTCCGAGTTGGACACCAGCGTCACGGGCTTCGTAAAACTCGGGGATGCCACGGAGGTCCAGATCGAGGGCAAGGGGATCATCCTCTTCGAGTGCAGAAACGGCGAACACCTGCAAGTCTCAGAGGTATATTACATTCCTCGACTTCGGAGCAACATCATCAGTATCGGGCAGATGGACGAGTTGGGTTGCGACACCCATATTCGTCACGGTTGGCTCCGACTTCGCGACCCGGCTGGCCGACTACTCGCGCGTGTCAGGAGGAACCACGGCCGACTGTACGTGCTGCCTCTCACGCTCGCGAGGCCTGTGTGCATGCTGGCCGAGTCGGATGACGTAGCATGGCTGTGGCATGCACGCTACGGTCATCTGAACTTTCGTGCGCTGCACAACCTCGGACGACTCGGCATGGCTAAAGAAGTACCACTCATCGACCGAGTCACAAAGTTCTGCGACGGCTGTGCACTTGGCAAGCAGCACCGACTCCCGTTCCCGCAAGCGTCGACGTACCGCGCGGAACGCGTCCTCGAGTTGGTCCATAGCGACTTGTGTGGACCGATCACACCTGCGACGGCGGGAGGTAATCGCTATTTCCTCCTCATCGTCGACGACTACAGCAGATACATGTGGCTCGAGGTGATCAAGTCGAAAGATGAGGCGTTCCGACGCTTCAAGAAGATCAAGGCACTCGCCGAGGCCGAGTCTGAGTGCCGACTTCTGGCATTCCGATCAGACCGCGGTGGCGAGTTCAACTCGGGCGAGTTCCAACGCTTCTACGAGGACGAAGGCATCAAGCACCAGACCACCGCGCCCTACACACCACAGCAAAACGGTGTGGTGGAACGACGCAACCAAATGGTGGTCGAGATGGCACGTTGTCTGCTGAAAAGCATGGCAGTGCCGTCCGAGTTCTGGGGCGAAGCTGTAAAGACGGCGGTGTATCTGCTCAACCGTGCACCGACTCGTAGTGTCAACGGCAAAACGCCTTACGAGGCATGGCACAAGCGCAAGCCCGCGGTGCACCATCTTCGCACATTCGGCTGCGTCGCCCACGTCAAGCGACTCGGTCCCGGCATCGACAAGCTTGCTGATCGATCGACGCCGATGATCTTCGTTGGCTACGAGGAAGGAGCCAAAGCCTATCGGGTGTACGATCTGGCTACGAAGAAGCTTCACGTGACACGTGATGTCACGTTCGAAGAACAACGGAGGTGGAAACTGGTCGACGGGTGCACTTGGAAAAGCACCATTCTTGGACGAGAAGCTGGTGGTCGAGTACCATGACACGCCGACTCCCGAGGAGTCGGCCCCGACTTCTGACTCCTAACACGCCGACTCCCGAGAAGTCGGCCGCGACCTCGGACTCCGAGTCGCCGACTGTCGACTCTGCTGGCCGAGCATCGACGAGTACCGAGTCGCCAAGATCCGACTTCGCTCGGCACGACCTCGACCACACGCCACGTCGCTACCGCACCTTGTCGGACATCCTCACACAACTCGACGAGGGGAAGGAGGAAGTCGACTTGTGTGCTGAACAAGTCGGCTTGTGCCTCGTCGTAGCTGAGGAGCCCGCAAGTGTGCAAGACGCGCTGGATGAAGCCTGCTGGAAGTCGGCGATGGACGCCGAACTCGCATCAATCCACGGTAACAAGACATGGGAGTTGGTGGCGCTCCCAACTGGGCACCGAGCTATAGGGCTCAAGTGGGTGTTCAAGGTCAAGAAGGATCCCTCAGGTAACGTTGTGAAGCATAAAGCTCGCTTAGTTGTTAAGGGATATGCTCAGCGACAGGGGGTGGACTTCGATGAAGTCTTTGCTCCGGTAGCGCGCATGGAGACAGTGCGCCTGCTACTCGCACTCGCTGCACGTAAAGGCTGGCAGGTGCACCACATGGACGTCAAGTCGGCGTTCCTCAACGGTGACCCTCGCGGAGGAAGTCTACATGCACCAGCCACCCGGCTTCGTCGAACTCGACAACGAAGACAAGGTGCTCCGACTACGCAAGACGTTGTACGGGCTGCGTCAGGCACCTCGCGCGTGGTATGCCAAACTCGACACATCTCTCGTGTCACTCGGCTTCACGCGCAGTCCACTCGAGCACGCCGTGTACCGCAGAAGCAACGGCAACGGAATCCTCGTGGTGGGTGTCTACGTCGACAACCTGATCATCACCGGCACCAGCCACGACGAGATCAACGAGTTCAAGGACCAGATGTATCGCCTCTTCGACATGAGCGATCTCGGGCTCTTGAGCTACTATCTGGGGATCGAGGTGGCGCAGAAGGACGGCACGATCACGCTCTGTCAGAGTGCGTACGCCGTGAAGATCCTCGAGGCTGCCGGGATGAAGAATTGCAATCCCACTCACACTCCAATGGAGAATAGGCTGAAGTTAAGCAAGTCAGCCACCGGCGAACCTGTGGACGCAACTCGGTACCGGAGTGTAGTCGGGAGCCTCCGTTATCTCTGCAACACCAGACCCGACATCACGTATGCAGTCGGGATCGCAAGTCAGTACATGGAATCACCGACTACTGCACACTGGGCAGCGGTGAAGCAGATTTTGCGCTACGTCAGCGGCACCACTGCTTATGGTTGCTGCTACAAGAGAGGCGACTTGAAGGAACCCGTATTGCAGGGTTTCAGCGATAGCGACCTCGCCGGAGATGTCGATGACCGCAAGAGCACGACTGGAGTCGCATTCTTCCTCGACTCTAGCATCATCACGTGGACATCGCAGAAGCAGAAGGTAGTCGCACTCTCATCATGCGAGGCCGAGTACATTGCTGCGGCCTCAGCGGCTTGCCAAGGTGTCTGGCTCAGTCGGCTACTCGGGGAGTTAGTCGGCAGCGCACCAACGACAGTGAAACTACGTGTTGACAACAAGTCGGCGATCGCACTCAGTCGGAATCCAGTGCATCACGACCGGAGTAAGCACATCGACACTCGGTTTCATTTCATCCGTAAATGCATTGAAGACGGCAAGGTGGAAGTCGACCACATCGGTACAGACGGACAGCTTGCCGACATCCTCACCAAGGCGCTGGGTCGAGTCAAGTTCATCGAGATGAGGCAGAAACTCGGCGTCGTTGAAGTGAGCTCCGAGCAGCATGCTTAGGGGGTGTGTTGAGATATGAATCCTGCTGCTCGGGTTGTAGAGTCCGGTCAGGAAACGTGAGTCTGTTCATGACTTGACCGGCAAGTTAGCTAGGTTAGTTAAGTTTGTTAGAGTATGGAAAGGATCGAGTAAATCGTGGGATGGCGCGGTTATCACGCTCGGTTGTTTTCAAGTTTGTTAGCATGTAATAGGCTATAAATAAGAGAAGAGAAAACAGAAAACGTCACATCCTTACGCGGCACCAAAATCGACTTGTGTTTTGTTCGTTCTGAGTGCTTGCGTGTTAGGTTTAGCCACAACAAAAACCTGATACCTTGGCCCGTCGTCCGGCGCCACGCCAGGCACGCAACACATGCTGTGGCCTGTGGACGACTGGCAGGTGGGTCAGATACAAGTCGAAACCTAGTTTATCAATTGTTATCCGCCTAAGAAGGGATGCAAGTAGGTCATGCTATTAAATCACGTCACTTTTTTTTTATTTGAACCATTAAATCACGTCACTTTGTTAACGATTCAATCCAATTTAATTGGTGATCATCGAATTTTCAAGTCAATGAAATAAATGGACGAACCGCCTGATGTAATGAGTCCTTAATATCGATAAAGGTTTCCTAGGTTTCAAAGAAATAAAAAAAGGTGGATCGTTGGTTCTCCCGACCTGACCCACGCATACGTCCCTACGGCGTAGACTTGTCCATCAGGGATTATCCAGTCCAACGGAGTTCTAATGAGTTGAAAATGATATATGTTCGGATTATATTATCTCCATGACGCCAACACCAAAATTTATTAAGCCTAATCTGATAACCAACATCCACATACCAAATTAAGCCCAGCTATACCGTATGCCAAATGGACCCCGGCCGGATCATCACATATCGGACATCTTGTCTGATGTCTCGTCGTTCTTCAAGTTTTAGTACTATGGTACCATGGCTCTAACTTACAGAAGATTTAGATTGCTTCACGTAGAGATGTACGCTGTTTTATAAATTATTTAGTTCTATAATTGGATGTGTAATAGTGTTTTTATCTAGATTTTTTTGTGTCTATGTATAAAATAATTTGTCCACTAACTAGACACACTCTTTCAATAATTTTTTAGTATGTTGAATGTCATAGTTAGTATCTAATCTTTCCTAATCTCATAAATTTTTAACGTATACAACGATACAGATCTTGATAAAGCCTCTAACCATTTATGTTAGCTCTGGCCTTTTCAGTCGTGTCTCGGTGCCAAAAAAGCAAGCAATCATGCAAGTGGCGATATGGCGATGAAATTAACACCACAGCAAAAATGTCGACACCCTCGATCGGGATCAGCCAGATGACCTGGCAAACCCTAGGGATGCGTGCCATCCCCAACCCAGGAGATGACCACATCATGTCTTCATCCGGGCCCACAATCATCAGGTGACGAAACGCCGTCCGTTCAGTTCAGAGTTCAGACCATATACAATTGATTACTCTGTGAAGGTTACATTAAATCTTTTTTTACACCAGTTAGAACTCAACTGTAACACATCATGTCATTTCCTTGCCTGAGCAACTGCACCAGCATAAACAGGAGATCTGGTCAGGCGTTTCTGCTAGTGTACATCACTCTCTTTTTTGCAGGACGATGTTTGAGTACATCGTGACATGCATCTCTGACCATTTTGCACCGTACTCCAGCTTTAAGTCGCTAGAGATGCTGCTACGACTGTCGGTGGATTCCTTTTGCTGTGAAACATGACTATCTCCCCATGCTAGACATGGCCGATTGAGCAATGCCAACTACAGTGCAGTTTGGCGGCAAACCACATGGGAATGAGCACATCATGTTACAACAACCACTGCCGCAGGTTGGCGCATATATGCAGGTGATAAAGCTATGCCTCCTTAGATTTCAGCAAATTTGTACGGCTGCTCTTCTTCGATTTCGATTGACTGCCGGCATGCATAATTTTCGATTAATTTAATTTTGGGAACAAAACATTAAGAACATCGTCCTGCATGAAATATATGAAACTAAAATTGTGCTTGTGCCCGATTCAAAATGTCAAAAGTTCGAATAATTGGATCCAAGATATTCTCCTTTCTTGATTCCCTCTCTTTTCTGTTTATTTGTGCTTGTGCCCAACTCAAAATTCTAGCTAGCTAGTTCTCGTTTCTAATCTTCTTCTCATCACAATGCAGTACTTATATACTAACCCAAAGTGGCGCATGCAGAGATCTCGATATTTTCTTGGAGAACTCTGTCGGTTCTAAATCAAATATAAATATTTCATGTTATAGTTGCATCACTTGACATTATGTAGTCACGATTCATGTCGTGCATAGTTTTTTTATTAAGAAAAAAACAGACGGGAAGAGCTCAACCCATTTGCTAGAGAGAGAGGAATATCGGAGTACAAGTGAGATAGCTTGAACATATAGACATGTGACCACTGAGATGACGACATTGCATTGTTAGTTGGATCTGATTTAACTACATGGTACTATGCTAGTCATAATAATCTAGTCCAAGCTAGGGATGAATTGACATTTGATGAGCTAGAACAAATTGGTGTTGGTTAATTAATGCAGACATTTTTGTCAAAAATAAATTAGTAGCTAAAGTTCTCAAGTTTCCCCGCTTGGAATAAATACTTGGAAACAAACTAATGAGGAAAAAGTAAATCAGTGTCGTGATTTCATGCATCCCAACTCGCTGAATATGATTATTTCATCTACTAATTACTTCCTAATTACATCCTCCATCCGGATATATAGAACATATTTTAATTGGTTAAGATATTATTTTAATCAATAACTACTCTATTAGTACGTAATTTACTTATGATTGTGATTTTATATCACATAAATCACATATTAATAACGTAATTATTAGTCAAAGTGTTGTCTTAACCAATTAAAATACAAAAAAAATATTTTCGAGACATAATATATTAATTACAACTTAATTAACTTTACAAAGTGAACTAATTTCGTATTTACATATAGTACTAATTTTCCTTCGTTGTGCTAGTTAGGAGTACTCAACTTTTGCATCCATCAGATCACAGGGCCATCAACATCACACTAGTACCAATTAACATTGGAAGGTAGATGACAAAAGCAACCTACCTGCCGTCTGAAACACACGCCGCGAGCTAGATCGAAGCACAAAGTAACGCTAGGCTTCCAAAGAAGAGAGAGAGCAGCTAGGTTAGCACCGGCGAGATCGTTGACGCCGGCCGGCCGGTCGAGCCGAGCGCGCGAGGTTACGTAGATGGCGTCCATGCACTGCGCGATCCACGTCGTGCTGGGAGTGGCGATGCGGAGGAGCATCTGCAGGCTGCACGAGGTCGTCGCCATGGCGGTGGAGCTCGGCACGGCGCTGCTCGTGGCGGTGCGGTTCTCCAGCATGGTCTTCCGCCGGACGCCGGCGCCGCCGTTGTCGCCGGCAGTCTCGGGGCGGACGCAGTACTACTACTACTCCCCGGTGGCGGCCTCCATGGTCGGCATGTCCAGGCTTGACAGGCATTAAGGGTGAGCTACATCTATGGATTTAATGACTAATTGTGCGCTTTTTGTGAGTAATAAATTCAGTGCTTAATTAGCTCATACGTGTGTACTATATATTGAGCAAAGTTCATCATGAGAACTACTCACAAAAATTTGAGATAGAAATGGTGTTGGATCTCGATCAGGTGATTGGTTGTCCATTTTTGTTCCCCTCTTGTTTCTTTCTTTGCTAACTCCTTTTTATTTCGCTGATCCTTGATTTATTACTATGTAATTTTACATAAACAGTAAACTAATCCACTACATAGTTTTAGAATAGACATAGCAGATCACAAGAAGAATCGGCAGAAAACAAGCGGAAATCACTTACTATGAATATTCCCCATGGATGTAAAAGTCATCCATCACCGCACGTATACACGACTGCTATATATAAGCACTTGTCCAATTACTTCTGAACATATGACAAATGAAACTTAACGTGTAGGTTTTGTCAAATTAGAAATTTTATCATTCGATACCATCATCTATTTAATTTGGTATATATATACATTTATCCCAAGATGTAGCACAAAACATGCTAACGTTTTTCCCTCTCTTTTTGCAATTAATCGTGCTTCTGCATGTCATCTTTTACTAGTTTGCAGACTACTGTTCTTAGTAGTCAAATGATAAGGCCAAAGTTCAATTCCTACTAACTGAATGCATGCTAGGTGAGTTATTTCTGTTAATGTTTCATTGTAATCTTTGAATTTGATCTCCTAGCCAGTAGTTTATTAGATGAATACTTTATAAATACTCAAAAAAATATCACAATTTTTGTTTCTCAATCAACAATTCCACTTTAGGGTTTCTAATTTACGTGGCACCTTTGTATCATGATTTTCTTTTTGCACTACCTAATACATCTCTCTAAGTTGAGGCACGTAAAGTCGATCCTTTAATTAGTTTCTTTCGTGTTGTGGTTATCCTGGCGTGTGTTCTTCTCCATTAATTCCCAATAGCACGGCCATGCCTAGCTAGGCTTTGAAATAATGAATTGTTCAACTGCATTTTACCCGCCATTGAGTCTTCAGAAAGGGAAAAGAACGCGCTCGAATGAACAAGTGGCGAGTATGCTTATTTTGATTTGGCCACGACTAGAGATTGGACATCCGTTCATGTCGGAGATAGTTTATTAAAATGTAAGCAACAAATGTTTTGAACCAATGTAACATAATGTTTCATGTAACAAATTTCGTGTGATGAAGACATTGTTTCCATATGACGAAAATATTTTTTTTCCTTCTTCAGCGAAAACTCGTCCTACAAAAAGTAAAAGTCAGACTACAAATATTAGCATTTTATTTTTAATTTTGGTAGTCCAATTAGTTGGTGTGCCGTGCACCTTAAATTTCCTAGCTAGTAACAAATTTATATTTGGTCAAAAAAATTTTGACCCGAGTGTTTGGTCAATTGTAACTCGTGTGTATTAGACGGATATCCATACTGTACTTGCCTTACACATAAAAGATGACAAAATTGGTATTCCCTCTGTCCCGATGCATTGAGCGGTACTTTGATTGGTTAAAACAAAATTTTAAATAATAATTATTTCATTAATATTAATTTATGTTGGTGTGTCTGTATGGGCTTTTCGGCCCTGTGGAAGCGATGAGTCGTCACTTTCTCGGCCCAAATGAATAGCAGCCCAGCCCAATGAGACTGTACTGTCGACCAGGCGTGCATGGAGCCGAGGAATTGGATGGCTTGAGGCTTCAGCCGCGCGAGCGCATGCCGGAGGTACAACGGCCGGAAGCCATCGGCTCGACCTAATTGACAGGCTACTAACATGCATGCCTGGCTTCCTCAGTTCCTAGCAGCAGCGACCAAATCCATGCATGTTGCTAATTGTACTTTTTCCTTGATGAACAGCCCCTATTATTCCTTCATTCAAATGGTTAAGCAAATCGATCGAGTCTTTCATGGCTCTAAGTACTAGCTAGCTAGCTTCCTCACAGACAAAAAATGTAAGCTAGCTAGCTAGACGCAGAAGTACGTGCCAATTCATTTCGCTGCATGCCCTCCTGATCAGACTGGCATTGGCGCTCAATAAATTCCATGTTACCTTCCTCCCGATCGACGCATCTGCAAAACCAAAAAAAGAACAACCTAGCAAATCGATCTCGATCTGTCCTCACGCCCGTTACCACCAAACCGAGATGTCGCCGCCGCGCAGAGGGCACCGCAGCGCCAGTCCTTCTGCCACCGCCGCCGTGCCGTACTGCAGAAAGGGCCGCCGGACGAAGAAAGATCGTCACAACAGAGGCGGCGGACTGGACATCAACGGCACGACGACGTCTCTCCCGGACGACGCGCTCGCCGGCATCTTCGCCGGGTTACCGGACACGGCAACCGTCGTCCGCTGCGCCGTCACGTGCAGGCGGTGGGCGCGCGTCATGGCCACGAGGGCCGCCGTCCTCTCCTGCTCCCCGCCGCCCCTCGGCCGCTTCTTCGCCGACCTCGCCGTCGGCGTCTTCCACCAGGAGAACGCGCGCGGCCGGACCGCGACGTCGTCCGCGTCGGCACGGCTGTGCTTCGTCGCGACGGCCTCCGGCGCTCGCTTCCTTGGTCGCCAGCGGCGTTCCTCTCTCCTCGGCGTCGTGGGACTGGATGACAGCGGGCTCTTGGACTACTCCCGCCCGGTCGCGTCCCGGACGGCCGCCTCGTCCTGGAGCTCCGGCGCGAGGGCCGCGACGCCAACGTCCTAAGGCTCACCGTCTGCAACCCAATGACGTGGGATGACGTCGTCTTGGTCCCGCCTCTGATCTCAGGCAAGAACGTCACGCTACGGGGACTACGGCTGCGCTTTGCTCACCGGCCACGACCTCCGGCCGCTGCGCTGCCACAGCTTCTTTCGTCTGTTGGTCGTCTACAACCGTGGTCGTCGATCCACCGTGCTCCGGTGCTACTCCTCGGACACCGGTCGCTGGGGACCGGAGGCCGAATCGGACGTCGAGATACCCAGCTCGAAGCTGTGCGACATGGGCCCGGCCGTGGTGCGCCGAGAGTGGCCCTCTGGGCTCAGGACCACGGCGCGCTCGGGCTGCGTCAGGATTACGCCAAAGACGGAGCAGATCAGGGCGCCATGGACATGCACTTGGTGCCTTACGACGTACCTAACTGCTGGCCAAACAACCGGCTTCTGGGCTTCTCGCCGGACAACCGGCTCTTCATGATGTACGTCGGGGTCACGGCAAGCTATGTCAAGGCAGTCAGGAGCATGTGCATGATCGCAAAGCTATCGTACTTCGAGTTCATCGGAGGTAGTATTAGAGTTGCAAGTTATCCATAATCCTATAATACCATGGATTTGAGAAACAAATCATGTTAGTCAATGTAAACTTAGGGTAGATCATGATGAGTAGTTTTATTACATCTTGGCTAATAACTGAAGACAAGCACTGCAATGTTCTCTTTAAGAAATTTCCAAAATGTTTTACGTTGACATCTTGTTGGCATTTTTACGTTGACATCTTGTTGGCATTCTTATGGATCTATTCTATTTTGTCTCCATGGTCTCTTTTAGTGATATGGTTTTCATATACAGGAAAATTTAGGCATCTTCCTGTAGTGGAACATGGTGAGGTCATTGCCATGTTGGACATTACCAAGTTCCTTTATGACGCAATTTCGAGAATGGAGAAGGCAGCAGAACAAGCAGCGCTATAGCAACTGCTATGGAAGGGGTCGAACAGCAGTGGGGAAATGAATTTCCAGGTTGCTTTTTTTAGTACTTTTAACAGGATTAGTTTGACTACTTATCTCAAACCACGCATGATGCATTCCATTCAGGTTTCTTTGATTAACTAACTGATGTTATATTTGGTCCTTACTTCAGGTCCACATGCATTAATAGAAAATCTTCGGGATCAAATGTTCAAGCCTTCCTTGTCAACTATCATAACTGAAAATAGCAGGTAAAATTGCTTCTGATAGGAAAATTTATGATATTTGTTATCGCTGAATTTTTCATTGTTTATCCTTTCTAGTGTTCCAGTGGTATCTCCTTCAGATCCAGTAACTGTAGCTGCCAAAAGGATGAGAGAATACCGAGTTAACTCGGTGGTTGTCTTGACAGGGAACATGTTGCTAGGAATTCTCACGTATGTCCTTTGCAGAAAAAAGTCTCTTATACTCTGAAGTTTCCTATCTCAATTATTTGTTAACTGCTAACACTAGGGTGCTGAGCTTGCTGTATTCAAATATGTCAATCCATTTAAGCATGATGGATATTGTGCAGTTCCAAGGATTTGGTTTTGCGAGTAGTGACACAAAGTTTGCCCCAGAGGTGACTCTCATAGAAAAGGTACCATAGAAACACGGTTATGTTTTTGTGCCCCTTTTTTTTTCACAAGTTGATTAAATATGCTGTTACATTTCTGAAGGCCATGACTGCAAGCCCTCGCTGCGCTACATTGGACACATCAATCCTCGAGACTACATTCAATGCAAGATGGAAAATTTCTTCATATTCCTGTTGCATACAAAAGCAAGTACTGAATTCTAACAGCAAGATAAATTCCTTTTATGTGCATATCTAAGTTGAATATTTGAATAGGACAGATCGTCGCCTGTTTGGACGCTCTGCAGTTAACCCGTGCAGCCATCTCCATGGTAAGAATCGATTCTGTTTTCACTACCAAATGATGTTACCGCACATTTCATTATTTTCTTGCAGTATTTCGTCATGTTAAAAAGATTGTATTTTCTGATGAGCTGAAGGTCACATTCGGAATAAGGGAAGTCCAGTTTAGTCCCTGTGGCTGAACACTTTTGCTGCATTTTGTCAACCTACATTAGAGCCGTGTACAAAAGCACTGGAAGGGGACTTCTACTTTTGTAACATCAAACTAATTCAGCCACAATAACATGTATTAGACGAATTCAATTTTCTGTTGACATCTGAAGTGCTTCGATAAGCTTTTACCGTGTAAAGACGTTCCCGCTTTATTTCTTATCACTATGTAATCCTCACCTTTTTTCCCCTCAAAAAAATCCTCATCTTTTGTTTTCATTAGGTTGATGGAGCCTCTGGAGCAAACGATATGGCAAATACTATGATTCAGAAGTTTTGGGATTCGGCTCTAGCCTTGCATCCTGCGGAGGAATATGTGCTTGTGTCTGCTGTAGCATACAGGTTAGGAATGGAAAATGAAAAGGCAAATATCAACCTTCTGGTAATAGTTGAATCTTTGTGTTCTAAGCACACATTATCAAATGTGTTGGCCAAACCCATCTTCTTTATCTAATTGGGATTTGCAATTTTCCTATTCATTGAGAAGATATTGTGTTCCTAGGATTTTTTTCAATAGTTTCAGAGATGCTTCTACTAGGCAATGTCTTTGAAACTGAGCTTGTTTATGCAATATTCCTCCAAGCGAACAGACCAAGCAAAACTCGTAACTGGAAGGGAATATGTTTAGCTTTTACATCTTACTACTAAGGAATCTCACTTAGATTGTGTTTTATAGTACAAGGATGATGAAGGTCACAGAGTTCTTCTAGCTACTGACAATGACCTCATCGCAGCAATTGAGCATGCTAGATCAGTTGGATGGAAGGTTATTCCCTTCTTGTTTTGCGTACTCGATCACGAACTGCATATATTCAAACTTCATCTGTATTGTCGCTAGTGACGCAGTTATGCCCCAACCTAAGCACAACCAAGCATTATGTTCAGGCATTTCCACCGAGGCTTGCTTTGCAACATCAGTCCTGATTATGACGCCATTTGGGATACCTACCTATTTTGGGTCCAATCTAGAATCTGACGTACGTTTCCCATATACTACATACATTACTGACTTGACAGTTCGTTTTCCTGTTTCAGGTTCTAAGGTTGCATATGGACGACCCCGAGATCAGGACGGAGTCCACCTTGGCGCATGTAGAACCCTTGACGGGAATTTTTTAAAAAATATTATTTTTTTTGTGTAAATTGCAAGTATACATGTCGGTTTGAAAATATTTCAAAATTACGGATCAGTCGGCAACCCAAATACCGAAAGGCTCAAATCGGCGGCCCAATTGCCGAAATGGGCTGAGTCGGCAGCCCAAATGCCGAATTCTAGCAGGTCGGCAGCCCAAATGCCGACATCTGCAACGAATTTTGGCGCCAGCGGGAAGTCGGCGAGCCAACTGCCGACTTGGACGAAGTCGGCAAGCCAGACGCCGACTTGACCCTAGTCAGCAAACCAGCTGCCGACTTGGTTAAACGCCATAATCACTGGCGTTTCGCCTGTATAGACAAACGCCAGATCAGCTGGCGTTCGTCCTGTTTTGGCGACGTTTGGCGACGCTTCTGTTGTGCCCACGAAGGGAGCGTTTGGCCGAGTATGTCAAACGCCACGGGCACCGGCGTTTGCCCTATCGTTCCACAGTTGGATGATAAGCTCCTATCCATGCAGTAAATCGGTCGACGGGACGATAAGCTCTTGTCCAAGCGGTAAATCGGTCGACGGTGGACCGACGGGATGCTACTTTTGAAATTGATGCAATCAGATATATAGATCTCGAATTTTTTATTTTAAAATTAATATGTATAAAAAAAGTCCGCCTCTCTCTGCCTCCCTCGCACCGCACTGCCATGCCTCTCTCTGCCTCCCACACACCGACGAACATACAGAGCAACACCCCCCGCCTCTCTCTGCTTCCCACGCACCGACGAACATAACACGAGGATAGAGAGGAGAGTAGAGGAGTTTTGGAGGCGAGTTGGAAGAGGGATTTCAGCAGGGGGGATTAAGTGAGGCAAATCCCAGTCTTGAGATATCTAGAACCACGATTATGTTAGTTGTTGTATTGTTAGATCGTTCGGTTCCATGGCTGTATCACGGGAATGTTATCGTACCATGTACCGCACGTGTACTGTTGGTAATGTATCGTACTCGTAGTCTAGATTTCGACGAAATAAAGTAAGTGTTCGAATCTAACGAAAAATAGTAGAACTAAGATAGATAAAAATCGAAAAGATGCTGTCATAACTATTACAAACAAATAGTTCTGCTAGTCTCCCTGTGCGGGTCCTCCTGGGCCTCCCTGTCCACCTCCTCGACGCGGCCCCCTCCGCGGCCTCTTGCGGAAGTCGGAGTACGTCAACTGTGCCGGCGGAACAATCGTACGACGGCCCCTGCCGTACAAGTGCTCCTCAGGCTGAGGTGCAGTAGGCTGGGTATCCTGCGTGACTGGCGGCGGCGAAGGCGGTGAAGGATACCCCCGTCCCAACGCAGAACCGTCGATAAATTTTGTAACTAAATCGATAAATTTATATAAACACATACTAATACAATCGATAATTTATCGACAAAATTAATTTTATAATTACAATCGATAAATTTTATAACTAAATTAATAAAAAAATTTGACTTTAGAATTTACCGGACCGACGAAAAAATCTGCGAACGAAGCCCTCTTCTTCTCTTCTTCTCCTTCCTCTCCTTCCTCTTCTTCTTCCTTCTCTTCTTTTTCTTTTCTTCTCTTCCTCTCCTCTCTCTCCCACGCCCCACCGCCGCTCCACAAGCTCGCCGCCGGCCGCCGCCGCAGCCTCGTCATCGGCCGCCGCGCTGGCCTCGCCGCCGGCCTCGGCCCCGGCCGCCGCCCTCCGTCGAAGCCACGCCGCCGCCGCCGCTCGCCTTGGGTGTGTGCGTGTGTTGCGTGTGTGTGTGGCAGCGTGTGGCGGGGTGGGCCGAGTAGAGGACAGGTCGGCGGCCCATATGCCGATATGCCACAAGTCGGCATACCGGTTGCCGACATGCCCCAAGTCGGCAAACCACATGCCGACAGCCGCTCTAATCGGCGTATGAATTGCCGACTAGAAGTTTTCGGCATCCGAGGTACCGATGGCACCCGTAGTCGGCAACTGGCATGCCGATTTGAGCCTTTCGGCATTTGGGTTGCCGACTGAGCCACACTTTTGAAAATGTTTCAAAACATATCGTAGACTTGCAATTTACGAGAAAAAAAAATAATATTTAAAAAAAATTCCCCTTGACGGCGGAAAGAGGCTGGTCGTCTCTCCGGATAGATATCATGGTTGGCGCGGTTGCGGTTGCAAGCGTCGGGGTAATCGTCTACTTCAGACGCTCGGAGCTCTGATTCATACACAAATACGTCAACACTGTAAAGATTACACAGGAGGCACACAGGTCACGGCGGCAATAAAGCTCCAAGCGTATACTGTACACTAGAACTTTTCTGGGGGTTGTAATGGTTAATTATTTTTGAAACGAAGAAGCGTTGTAATGGTTTTCAGAGTGTTTTTTCTCAGTTGTCAAAAAAGAGTGTCTATTGTTCTTCGACTTTTTTTTATAAATATTATTTTTAAAACAAGGAATTCGAGATCTGTAGGTGTGATTTTAGAAATTGCAAAAGTACCACCCCGTCGGCCGCCGGTGAGACGACAGGGGACTTGTCGTCCCACCGTCGACCGACAGGCCCCTGTCGTCCCACGGACAACCGATAGCGCACCGAAACCGCGCAAATTAAAAATATTTATAAAAAAATTTCGGAGTAGGGTTGTCGTCCAACAGTTGGATGACAGAGTACTTGTCATTCGACGGTCGGACGATAGGTACACCTGTCAGTACTTGTCATTCGACAGTCGGACGATAAGTACGATAAGTACAGCTGTTGGTCAACAGTTGGACGACAAGCCACCTATCGGCTAACGGTGGGACAATAAGCCCCCTGTCGGCTCACCAGCGGCCGACAGGGTGGTATTTTTACAATTTCTGAAACTAGGTCTATAGATCTCAAATTTTTTATTTTAAAAATAATATTTATAAAAAAAATCCATTGTTCTTCTGCGTTCTACTTCCCTTTTTCCTCTTTACAACAGGGTGTATGTTCATTGCGGGCTTAGCATTTGTTTGTACACAAGCCGGTAGAAAAGCTACAGTATTTGTGTTCTCTGACTTTGTATAGTTTCTCCGGATGAACCAATGGGAACAGTAGTTTTCCGTGCAAGCCAGATTCTGTTCTGAAAGCTTATATTTCTAAGTTGACTGAAAAATTATTATTTTTATTAGATTTTGATTCTAAATCTAATGGTTAATCAGTAGTTATACATTTTAAAAATAATTATAAGTTCAATAATATATAACTGAGTAGTTACATATTTATAGATCTAAAATTGTATAAATTTTTTATTTAACTATAAACTCGACGATATATAATTTGGTAATCAGCGGTGCTGAACGTACATTATTGAGCCTGCCCTTAAACTCGGGAGCAGTATTTTGCTTTCTGATTAGTCGTTGGCCATCACTAAACCTAGTTTCAGTAGTGTATGCGGATTGCGGAGAGCATCAGCGGTGTCGGCAACGGGGGGAGAGGGAGAGAGATGAGACACGAGAGCATGGAGGAAGCATCGCAATGGATTAGGATGACAAGAAAGCGCGGCGCACGTGTGCAGCCAGCCAAGGCTCACGTGTCACCTGACCAGTTGACCTACATGGTGAGCATTACAATCTTCCTTGTCTCGTCCCACCCTTCTCCAGTTCCGCCCATCTCGGACATGGAAGTCTATACGACACCGTTCAACGGTAGCGCTCAATCCAGCTCGTCGCCGCGTCACACCGCCCGCCGCGCCACCACGTCGCCTCACCTCGGTAGGTGTTAAGCGGCGAGAGCGCGCTAGCTAGTAGAGATTGGCTAGCTGCCCAGAGCTGAGATCCTGATCCACACATGCCTTCTTCTTGCTTGTTCGCAGCGTGCGCCCGTTCTTGTTGGCACCTGGCTGTGGCAGCCGTCCAGCTCCCGGCGCTCCTCTGCTGCGAGGCCATGGTTTGGACCGTCGCGTTCCTCACCTTCCCCGTGCGCCTCCTCGCCGCCGTCGACAGAGAGCGCAAAGTAATTTACCGTCCGCTTCTGCTCGGAATCGATCTCGACTGATTAGCTCTGATCCTTATAAATTTTTTGTCAGTTGGATAGGCTGCTGGGGGAGATGCAGGGGCAGATGGAGAGGGTGGTCTGGGAGAACAGGGAGCTGGAGGAGAGGCTGCGGGTGGCGCTCAAGGAACGCGACACCATGGAGGAGATCCTTGACGAGATGGAGGAGGAGCACGAGGACGCCTTCGCCAGGATCGATCTCCTCGAGAATCAGGTGTGGAATCAATTAATCCGCCATTGGAGGCAAAGTAGTAATAGCTTTGGTTGCGATTAGTTCTTGTTCTTAGTTGTTGCTTGGCATCGGCAGCTGAAGGCTCTCAAGAAAGAGAACATGCGGCTGAACGAACACAAAGGTAAGTCCATGTGGGACAAGGCGGCGACGGCGGCGGCCGCGGCTGCTGCTCATGGCAACGGCGGCGGCAAGAAGGCTGACGAACCGAGGGCGTGGGAAGCCGCCGGCAAAGATAAAGAAGAAGCCGCGGAGGCTCAAGAGGATAAGGGCGTCGTGTTCGGGTCCGGCGATCCGTACCTCACCGCCTCCTCCCCGTTCAGCCTGACCGCAGAGGCGGAGGCCCGGCTAATGCGGGTGACGGCGCGGCGGCGGAGCCTGTTCAGCCTGGGCATGTCGCTGGCGGTGGGCGGGATTGCGTGGTCGGCGGACGCGCCGTGCCTGCCGCTCCTTGCGGGGCTCCTGACCGTGGTGGGCATGTCCATGTGCAGCGTGGCGCGGCTCTTCCGCGGGCGGAGGAGCGCGGCCACCGAGGGCGCCGTGGCCCTGCTGAGCCTCAACTGGTTCCTCCTGGGCGTGCTCACGTACCCGATGCTCCCGGGCGTGGCGCGAGCCGTCATCCCGCGTGCGCCGCGCCACGCCGGCCCCGCCCTCGCGTGGCTCGCCGCCGCCGTCCCCGTGTGAAGATGCAGAGCGGCATGCTGTGACATGCCATCCTGCCGCGTGTCTTGTTCTTGAGCCTGTGAATGATCTAGTCGTTTGGACTTGCGGCTTTGTTTCTGACTTTCTGTTGGCCGGTCTAGTACACTAAAATATGATATGAAAACAACAGTATATTCTACTCTTGGACTTTGAGCATGTGAAATTTTGGGTCTTAACACGTATGTCATGCAAAGCATCCACCACTAGTGCTCTGTTCCACTTTCAATAGAGAAAAGGCCCAAAGAACTTCTTACCTTAACTGTTAAAAATTAAAATAATCCTGTTTAATTGTTGACTTTTTACGTTTTTTATCATGATATGTAACTAATTTAATAATATTATTTTTATAGTGTCTATCAATAGAAAGACATAGTTAGTACAATTTTGTTAAGAGGACGATTATTAGTGCAGCTTGATTTGATGTTGGCAAAAACGAAATACGGTTACAATAGCAAAATATTGGGCTGGGCCAAATTCCTCTCCTTCGGTCTGTAACATTGCTGCCCTGCCCAAGACCAGGGCGAGCCAGATGTTCTGAGCTCTATGCAAACCTAGCCTCCGACTGCAACAGTACTAGGCCAGCCCGGAGATGAGCCGTTGTAGAGTTCATCTATACCGGTATACGCGTATAAAAGATACGAGTCTACAAAATCTGGATTGGACCATCTATCCAGTTATAATCTAACGGTTCATAATTTTAATTGAACTTATTTAAATTCAGCTTTAACTACACATTAACTCTCATCATCAACCTCTTTAAATTATCATTTACGTATCTTAATTGACCACTTTAATTACACTTTACGTCTTTAATAAACTTTTTTAATTGCTTAGATCTCCGCTACCATATTGATCCTTATCACTCATCTCAATTCTAAAAAAACACAAATGTTAATTAAACATCAAATTATAGTAATCAAATAGTAGAAGGAAAAAGAAATTAAAAAATCTTTTTTAATGAAATTGCACTACAGTTAATATGGTTTATAGAATTTTTATATATTTATCTAATTTATCCCATTTAATCTCGTACCAAGGCTCTCACTGACCGAATGCAACAGATTCCGCTTGAGATTCAAGGGCAGGCAGGAACTAATTAATGGTCAGGAGCGCGTCCACGCTGGCACACCAATAACTATCTCATCACACAAATCTCGGCGTACCCACTGCCACATTGGCGCGTCCGGACACAAATGTAAGCGGCATCTTATCCCCCTGCTCCAACCCTATCTATAAAATCTATCTATCGGTACACTTGTGCGTGGTAGAGCCTCTTTTGCCCGTATGGCCCTTGCTATCCTGTGAAATTGCAACACACATTTCCCTAGCACAAGAAGACAGTAGTTACTCCAAGGCAACCTTTTTTCGTTTAGAAGGCTTCAAAGCACTCCTTCGCCTTTGATCCATATATAGGATTTCATATAAAAAATGCATGGTTGTAAATACATGTTTTCTTTTGTTTTATAAGATTCGAAACCATAGTTGACACCAAATGATGTTTAATTGTATAATAGGAAAAAAAAGAACTCGTGAAGTATAGTAATTCTTTCAATAGGTTGGACTCAATGGAAAATTTTCTTTACAACCTACTGCAATGATCGTAGAAACCAATTTTTACGGATTCTAATCCTATAAATGAAACAACATCTATAAAAATATTTCTAAGAATTGAAATTCTACAAAGCTCTTTTAAATCAAAGAGGCCTAGAGTAGCAAGAGAAACTCTGATAACCTTAGCTTATTTATATAGTTTACAAAGAAACATTTGTAAGTTTCTTCAAGAACCGACTTCTTAGAAAGCTCATTTTCTAGACTAGGTTAGGCCAGCTGAATTGATGATCCAATTCAGTTTTGCGTACGATGATAAAGTTGTAACGAAGAGGAAGAGTTGGTGCGTCCCAAGAAGGATGCCTGCTACGAACATACCAAGAGATGCCCTTATTGAACACACATTGTATGAATACATAATGAACATGCACTGTAATTTAGCCGTACTTAACATGGACGTACATTATCCAACTTAGCACTCAAACAAGCATCTATTCTGCTTAATACAATACGTGGTATCGGTCCTAAAGGTTAAACATTGTAGATGTGAAGGAACACTCATGCTCGCGCTACTAAACTACAAGCACATCCTACACAGTCTCTAGTCACGTAAATCAGCATTATCAATCCATCTGAACACTACAACGAAAAACTTGGAGACAAATAGCGCTGCCCAAATACATTTATACATGTGTAAACTCAATGGCGGAGCCAACCCAATTCTCAAGGCTAGACAAGATCTAACTATAATCACATTAGTCAAATGTTTGTCCACAAAATTTACTTAAATTCTCTTATCTTGCTATGATTTTAATATACGTTCATCGGTCGAGCCCGAGCGGCCGCCCGGGGTCCGCCGGGAGCTGGCTCCGCCGCTGTAAACTTGAAGGTACAAATGATAGCTTACATACCCGGCCAAACAACCAGGGCGAGGTACAGCATCGGGTGCAAATCTCCACGTCACGGCTCGAGCGCTGAGCGAGATCACACGTGGCGTCAAGCGGGAGGCTCGTGGAGATCGCGTGCAGCTCCCTCCTCTTATCGTCACAAGGCGTCAACCCCACTTCAGCCGCGAAAAATAATTATTGATTTCCGAGGAAAAACAGTAGAGACATTAGTCACACCTTCCTTCCCGGAGAAAGAAATATAGGAATTTCTACACAAGAAATTTTTCCCTCTTTTCTCGCTGCTCGATTGCAGCAGCAGCGGTGGCCGGCGGCGGCGCCCATCTCCTCCATGACCACTGTGGCTTCGCTGTCTCTGGCATCGCACTTGCTCATCAAGCCTTCCTTCCGGTGTTGCTCCAGAAAGGTGAGAGCTTTTTTTTTCGCTGGATTTCTTTTCGTGTTCTTTGACGATGGAGAAACGGTGTGGTTTGGTTGGAGTTGAGTTAGTGGTCAGCTCTTGATGAGCAATGTGATACCACGAGTTTGAGCCGTGCAATCGCGGTTGGCCGTTGCAATTCCTTAACCCAATCCGTTACTGGTTGCAACCTTTGCAACTAATCTTCTTCTAGCTTGGTAATTTAGATGTTATCGTTCGACCCGAAATATCCAGGCCCATCACTCCGAGACCGTTAATTGGATGTTATTATTTGTTAATTACAAATGCGCTGAATTCTTCCCCCACAAGCTAAATTTGGATAGAAGTTCTGCCAAAGTTATCCACTTGTCTGCTAAACTATAGCCCCTGGCATGGTGAATTGGTGATGATCTTTTGGGGGGAAACTGTGCAGGGTGTTGGCAGGGATGGTGGAATCAAGGTGTACGCTGTGCTCAGAGATGATAGCGCTGACTATCTAAAGGATAACCACTGGGAGGCCCTGTTCCATGTCGATGACCCTGGGCCCAGGGTTCCGATTGAAAAAGGGAAGTTCTTGGACGCAAAACAGGCTCTCGATGTCGTCCGATTCGACATCCAGTACTGCGATTGGAGGGCGCGGCAGGACCTCCTGACCATCATGGTGCTTCACAATAAGGTACGAAATACGGTGCAATAGTAGCTAGTAAGTTCAGAGAAATGTTTCAGTCTGCACTTGCTGAATTTTACCATGATTGCTACTCATAGTTAGGCATAAAGGATCCAATGGATATCAAATAGATGCTTGAGGTTGAATTTGTGGATGAAACTAATTAACGTGGACCATAATATGAATTGTTAAAAATGGAATGCAGGTGGTAGAGGTTCTTAATCCTTTAGCAAGAGAATTCAAGTCAGTTGGAAACTTGAGGAAAGATCTTGCCGAGTTACAGGAGGAACTGGCAAAAGCTCACAATCAGGTACCTTGTTGAAAGGATCCAAATTAAAACCTTCCAGTATCATCTAGAGCCTGACGTTTAACGTGTCTCATACAGTTACATTTATCGGAATCTAGAGTATCATCCGCGCTTGATAAGTTAGCACAAATGGAGACAGTGGTCAATGAAAGGCTGTTACCAGATGGAAGCGCTTTTGCATCCACAGCTGAGTGCACTTCTCTTGCTCCAAGCACGTCCTCCACGACCCGTGTTGGAGCCAAAAAAGCTAAACGTCGGAGTCTCAACATTTCTGGTCCGGTGAAGCCTTACAATCCCAGTCTGAAAAACTTCTGGTACCCAGTTGCTTTCTCCGGTGACCTGAAAGATGACACAATGGTAAAGCAAAATGCGTGTTTCAAGCCAATCAGAATTAGTAGTCACAGACACTTGTGTTTATTTGACAAGGTCGTACTATGCTCTCAGGTACCAATAGATTGCTTCGAGGAGCAATGGGTAATATTCCGAGGAAAAGATAGAAGGCCTGGATGTGTTCAGAATACATGTGCGCACAGAGCTTGCCCTCTTGATCTTGGTTCAGTGAATGAGGGTAGAATCACGTGCCCTTACCATGGTAAGAACTGAGAGCAACTTAAACTTAGAATTTCAAAAGATGCATATGATAATGATGGAAATTTCTTTTGGCATGCTTGTTCTGTTTTCGCAGTTTGATTTTTGACAATATCAGCTATTCATCTAGCATTGAAGCATAATGTAAAAGGGCTTTCTTCCTTTAAAAAATCTGACCACATGTTTATCTTGTCCATCTTATTTGAATTCACGGTGATAAGACTAATAGCTGGTTTGCTATGCTAGTAAAACACAAAAATAGTGCTAAATGTGGATATCTTGTATCCTGCACATATGTAGTTCTATAAACTTAAAATTACTTGAAATTGTTATTAACTTATCAAAAAATACCCGCACTTATTCAGTCAGGCTTCTTATGCTAATTAGTATTGTGAAAAGTAAAGGATGATGTCCAAGTAATATTTCAGTTTTTTTGAATAACCTTTAGGGTGGGAGTATTCGACTGACGGAAAATGTGAGAAAATGCCATCAACAAAGATGCTTGATGTACGCATCCGGGCATTGCCATGCTTCGAGCAAGAAGGAATGGTCTGGATCTGGCCTGGCGATGACCCACCAACACCCACCATCCCTTCTCTGCTGCCTCCTTCAGGGTTTACAATTCACGCAGAGGTATTCATGTGATGCTGCAGCAATCGTGCTATTGTGCGATTGTCCTGTATATTTCAGTTTTGACCTAGACTGAATAGTAACGGAGTTCTTGATCATTCAACAGATAGTGATGGAGTTACCGGTGGAGCATGGGCTTCTTTTGGACAATCTACTAGACCTTGCTCATGCCCCTTTTACTCATACATCCACCTTCGCCAAGGGCTGGAGTGTTCCAAGGTACTTTTTTTCATTTCAAGTCACCAAGTAGAACTGGGCGATGGACAAAGAATTTTCATAGCCGTGGTGATATTATGTGGCACAAATCAGCATGTTGATGTTGTGTTATTATTGTCAGCTTTGTGAAGTTCTTGACACCTTCATCTGGGCTCCAAGGGTACTGGGATCCTTACCCGATCGATATGGAGTTCCGGCCGCCCTGCATGGTCCTGTCAACCATTGGCATCTCCAAGCCTGGAAAGCTAGAAGGGAAGAGCACCCAGCAATGTTCGACGCATCTCCACCAGCTCCATGTCTGCTTGCCCTCCTCTAGGAGTAAAACCAGGCTTCTGTACCGGATGTCCCTCGACTTTGCTCCCTGGCTCAAGCACATCCCTTACATGCACCTGTTGTGGTCACATTTCGCTGAGAAGGCAAGTCAAAAAATTTCAGAGCAACTCTGTAACACATATCATCACTTCATTGTGTTATCTACTTAAGATATCAACATGAGAGTTCTCTGAAAATGATATCAACATGAGAGCTACTAAACTACTAATTAATAACTGTTTTTTTTGCAAACTGAGCCAGAATTGGTTCCAACAATTGTGTCTGACAATTCCGATCATGGTGATTTTGCATAATCTTCTGCAGGTCTTGAATGAGGATCTACGGCTTGTGCTCGGTCAGCAAGAGCGAATGAACAATGGCGCTAACGTCTGGAACTGGCCAGTGTCATACGACAAGCTCGGTATTCGGTATCGGCTGTGGAGGGATGCGGTTGAGAGGGGCGCTGACCGGTTACCATTCAGCAACCAAATTGAGAGTGGATCATAGGGCAACAATGGCATCAACTGTAGTCTCTTTCTCGTAGCATTTCTTCGCCAGGCAATGGCAGTCAGATGATCCATATGCACAGTTTATTCAGCCGAGCATTGCAGGACGGATTTCATCTGCCCAAAGATTGCTACAGATAGAATAAGGGTTCCGGAAAGGAAGCCCTGTGAAAAGAATGGCGGACAACGCCACTGCCATTGTGTAATTTTAATTGTACACTAGCGGCGGCATCACCTGACGGCTGATGCAATTGTAATATGAGGTTGCTTTATTTTTCTTTTATTTTTTCCCTCTCTCTTTCATGTAAAGAATCGTGGAATGTTACTCTGTCAAAACGTATATAATTATACTATGAACTACTAAATGTATCCACTTTATTAGTGATTACATAAGTTGTAGGAATGGAGAGTAGAGCTGTAGAGGTCTCTGTTGTATAGTAAAACTCCAAGCGTGACGTGGAAATTCAATCATTTGAGGCAAACGAATAGCTGGCTGCCGATTCAGTGAAATTTGGCGCAAATTCCAGTTCCACATTTCAACAATCCCCTACTCAATTCTACTACAGCACAATGCAAAACCCAATAATTTGGGTGGGCTTTCCTATTGGAATAGAGTCCAATATAGTATCTTAATTACGGTGGATTTCCCCATGCAAACCGCAACCTACCGAGATCAACGATCAGATTACGCTTTCGAACACGCGCGGGATGAGATCGAGCAGCTCAACTAACAAGGACATCCACAACTAATTATTTTCTACGTTACCCAAAAAAGCAGACAGGTTAACCAAGGCTCAGCAATGACTCCAAAGTACAACCTTTACCTCTAGATAGAAATGATAAGTTAGCAGTGATAAACTGAAAGTTATGACAACACTGTGAAGGTCCAAAGACATTACGATCCTGATTTAAAAAAAAAGGTGCCAGACGAAACCAAATATGATAGATACCAATCATTCCACATGATAATTACTAAAACTCCACTAGAATTTTTGGTGAAACTAGTTACAAGTTTTTGCATAAGATAGAGACCGAGCATGAATGGGGATCAAGAGATGCATAACTTGTAACCGGCACCCATGTTTTACAACGATTTATGCTACGTGAAGCATCGCATCCCCAGGGCTTTATCCTCCCTTTCTGTACCGTACAAAAGAGAGGGTGTTGGTAAATTGGAATTTGAAAACAAAAACATGGTAGGGTGAACGGCAGCCAACATATTTGTACTTTTTGCAAGTGCTACTGACAAAAGAAACACTGTTACGTAAACTGATAGAAGTTTTACTTGCAGATGCGCCAGGAAAGATGGACCCTGAAGCTGTAGCTTCACCTGAATATAGACAGACATCAGGACGCTTTCAAGACAGTCAAAGGTTCTGTTTAGTTCTCAGGGTGTTGTTCTAAAGTTCTAAAGTTCAGGGTGTTGTTCTGTTTCGTCTGTATTGTCAAACTAATTTAATTTACATGTATGGGAGAACACTAATTTGAGTATCATGCCCTTTCTTGTTTCCTCTTGGCTCATTGAACTAAATATTGTTTATTCCTTTATACGGTACAACGCAATGCAGGTAGAGTTTCCTGATAAATTTGACCATTTCAAACAAGTTTGGCAAGTGCTCAGCACACAGAACATAAAGTTTCTACATTATCATTTCAAACAAGAATGGACAAATTCTCACCACAAATACTTGGAGAACTACAGCCAAAGGCTCCATGACTATGATACAATAAACATCAATATATAAATGTAATATATATGCTTGTAGAAATGATGTACAGTCACAAAACTTTATGAGTCTGATAAACTCCTTAAGGATTCTTTCCAGCAAAGGTAAGGCATTTAAGGCCAATGTAAGAGTATATAATGTAGGAGAGCACACGCTGTATATAACGTAGGAGAGCACACGCTGTAGATTAGGACGGCCCAAGCGGGCAGACTAAACTTTCATCGCAGATAATAGGACAGAACTTGATTTCATGCTCTAGCATGTTCACACTGCAGATGGTTTCTAGTGCCACCATCTTGGGGTTGTAGTAGCCTAATGACCTACCTGTGTTGAGCAAAATCCGTCCATCCGTTGGATCAACAGCCAATGGATTAGTATTCTCTGACAAATAATCTGGCGAGAATTCTTTGAGCTCTATATGATATTCCACTAACCAGGTTCCAATGTCCTTCATCATCCATATGTCAATCACATTCATGCTCTTGACTGAACAAGCGACGCAAAGTGCACCTTGAAGCTGGAGGATCGACATACGCCCATTACTATGGCTGCATGGAGGACCATCCAGAACCTCAAATTCACCTGTCTCAACATTGAATGCCACGATTCCACAGCTTAGAGAAATTGGTCCAAGATTAGGCTCTACCATCCAGTAGATTTTGCCATTGACATATGTGGGTGGCATGTCAGCTACTGGTCTAGGAGGAGGGTCTACTGAATGCCATGGCTTCTCTTTCACATACCGTAATTTGCACTCAAGCTCGTATTCTCGCGTTACCAAGTTCTTCTCTTTGTAGGTAATATGCATCAGCACATGCTTGTTAATCTCTGAGTCGTAACCCATCCCGATGCGCCCAGCAAAGAAAGTGCCATCGTTGTTGTCAAACTCTATGTGCTCATAATAACCCATCGCAGGATTGCATACAAAATCCCAGAAATGGCAGCTGCCCACGTTGAGACCGTGACAAGGCTGGGAGCATAAAAGATCAGGAGCCATCAATAACGCATATGGATCAGTGAAGTCCTTCAGATCCACATACAATCCGTGGCGGGCATTCAAGATGATCATGATCCGAGGGCTCTTATTCAAGTTCGCATGGACGACGTGTGACTGAATAAAACGGTCAGTCATGACCATTGCGCGCCATTCCCTGCAGACCAAGCTCAACTCTGAAACAGAGCGTGCAGGCATCCACTTGAGGATGTCCGACCAAGCTTTAGTGGCTGGTGACGAGAAGACCATCTCCTCAATTGTGCGCCCAACGGGACCGAGGTACTCCTCGAACAGACCAAGCGTCAGGTTAGAGTCGTCCTCACAACTGCCAATTATGGTCCCATCTGGCGTGAATAAAATCTCTGGGGCGTCATCACTGTCAGGATCCACTGCAAACACTTCGAGAGCTCCTGTCCCGAACATGATCTTCTTCCGTCCATCATCTGAATGATACATACCTAGTGGCACAATGCAGAGAGATTGCAGCATCACACGCTCAAATTCCGGCCAAGCCATTCGATCAATGCAACAGAACTTCTCCCACCGAGCTTTCATGTAATCCCTTAGCAGGAAGACATGGTAGGGATCATCACTATCAGGATCTCCATAGCAGAAGCATAAGCATCCGTCCAGCTCTGTCAGCACGGGCGCTGAATCCTCAAGATCTGACGATGGTGACGGCAACAAACCAAATGTCTCGCCGCTGGTATCCAAAGTGATAATGCCACCATCACGGCAGAGAAAGTGCAGACACCCGTTTACGAAAACAGCCGGATTCTCCTGCTCGACGTGGCACAAGGGAGGCTGTTGGGCAGTAGGCCTCCAGTATGCAGGTTTGTCAAGTACCAACACCTCGCAGCTCGACACACCGGTTTTGCAAACAAACGCACTGCCTTATACTTCTCGGTCACCGAGCAGTAACCAAGGCCGTAAGACACCTCCGAGAAGAAGGGCGCTTCAGGCTGACTGCGTACCCAGAGCCGCCGTATCGTCTTCAACGGCACCTCGCTTTCAGGGAGAGGTAACAGCGCGCCAGTAGAAGGGTTGCAGACGAAGTAGCCGCCATGGTTGGTGCACCGGATGAGGATGAGGCCACGGCAGGGCTTGATGATAGGGACGGGGTACCCTCAACGGAAACAGTCCCACATGAGCCTTACCGCCGGGCCGCCAGGAGTAGATGTAGCCGTCGTAGGAGGAGGACCCTACCGGGGTGAGGAGCAGCCTGGGGTGGCTGCTGTTCGCTCGCCGGGCGTGGAGGCCGACGAAGTGGGCCGAGGAGAGCGTCGCGGACCACTCGCGCGACACGGCGCGGAGGCGGCCGATCGACTTGGCCGGCAGCCGAGCGAGGATCTCCGTGAGGATCTCGTTGGGGAGCGGCGGCGTGGCGTCCTGGCTCTCCTCCGCCGACGTGGTCGCCACTACTGATGGTTCCATGATGCTGCGGACCGTGGACGCGAAGGGCGCGGTGGAGGGTGAGGCCATCTATTTGTTCGGCCGCATGAACACTTTGTTGTCTACCTAGGATTATTGCTCAATGACTAAAAAAAAGGACTATTGCTAAAAAAAAACTATGATTGCACACACTCTCTCTAAAAATTCTACGATCGCACTATACAGATTTTTAAAGATGATCAACAATCTACTTTCATTTGTCACTGTTGTTGACAAGACACTGTTTTAAGGTATAGAGTCGAATGCGAGAAAATAATTAAAGACGTCTCTACCATGTTTCATCGACTTATTGACTTGATGGATAGCTTGTTCAATTAAAGACATCTCTACTGTGTTCATCGACTTATTGACTTGATGGGTAGCTTGTTCGCTTTATATGTTTAATGTAGAAATAGAAAGTTACATACTTTGCTAATTGAATTATCAATATAAGTCGTATGATGTTTAAGGGGAAAATATATGATCGTAATCTCAACTGTGTTGTCCTACTACCTCGAGCATCAGAGCTTCTTGGTGCTACTGAACGATGTGCAAGAGCATGTCGATCTGGCGGCCGTTGGCCTGCCGATGCCGCTTGGAGGACGCCGGCGAAAGGTCATCTTGATGAAGAGGAGCCAGGCCGTGTGTGGCCGCCGGATGGGGTGTGCCACGGACAACACCATCGAGATGCGATGCTTGGGAGAAGACGATGCGTGGAACCTATTCAGACACAAAGTTGGGCTTGAAATAATCCTGAGGTTCATCATATTGCAAAGCAGGTAACTTTCTGCGATGCTTTAGCTACTCGCTTGATTTGCAACAATTGTTCTTGGACTAATTAACTTAGTGAGTATTGCAAGCAGATGGTTTCAGCATGTGAAGGCTTGCCCAGAGCCCTATGCGCCATTGGTGGAGCCATGTGCTGCAAGAGAGACCTGAGGGAATGGAGGGTCGCCTATGATCGTTTCAAGGCTAAAGCAGTTGCCGCCGCACAGAATGGAGGAAACGAAGGCGGTTCTTTTGTGTCACAGGAATCCAATTAAACCCAGTCACTTTTAGGGATGTCAACTCGTGTTTGTGACTGCCAACAGTTCTGTAATGCAATCTTGGCTGTCGGACCCCAGATTCCATAACGGAGAGCTTTAGGAGTAATCACCCGCTAAGTCGGAGCTTCAACCCCGACCTCAACTCACGGGGGTCAAATCCGAGAGGAGTAGAGTGATATGGCTTCGAATAGCCCGAGACGTCAACCCCAAAGCTTACTTTGGCAATTTAATGCACTGAGTAGTAGGGTGATATGGTCTCCTCACTCTTTCCCACTGAGCCGGAGCATCAACCCCGACCTCGTCCCGGCAAATAAATGCACGGCTGGAGTAGGGTGATATAGCTCCCGACATCTCAGTGGAGAGTCGCTTCACAGGGGTGACTAAACTTAATAGCTCTGCGATATAAAACCTGAAATCCTCCCTGCATCACGTACTTCAATCATACACACATTGCACATGACACAGGGGGAGAAACAAACCAGTACCATCACAGAGACTCTACGACCGAAACTGCAATAATACTAGTTGTTCGGGAAACTTAACAACATATATATACAAGCAAAAGATGCTTTACACAGCGGAAGTGTTAGTTTGGCTGAGAAGCCTAAGGGTAGGGCCAAAAGCGGCGGCAGAACAAACCAAGCTGCCGAACCCAGGGCAGGACCACTGCCCGGGATCACCAGCGACTAGTCGATGTCGGCGTCTACCTCAACGTAGAAACCCTCCGCTGCGGGAGTGGTTTCCTCTGCACGGAAATAATATCAACGAATGCAAGGTGAGTACAAAATGTACTCCGCAAGACTTACAGGGGAAAATAATAATAGATGCATCAGGTATCAAGAAAGGGCTATCTGTGGACTATTTTTGCAGAAAGCTAATTTATTCTTCACAATACCTGTAATTAGATTGAAATCCGTCTACTGGAATACTTTGCAAGGAGAGGAGCTGAAACTGCATAATAAAACCTAAAGCAGACCATCGAACACACGATACCCTCGATTCTTCCTCGACCCCCAGGGAGGAAGCAATCGCTAAAACCAAATCCTTAAAGTTGGCAAGTTTTAGATTAGGGTTATACTTGTCTAATTCGATGCGGATTCTTACCAAGCTGTCCATAACCGCGGACACGGCTATTCGAATAGTTTAAACCCTGCAGGGGTGTACATCTTTACCTACGCGTATCAACCGACTCTTAGTGCTACCGAGAACACACTTTCACGAGGTGTGCTAGCAGAGGGAGGTTGAACACGACCTTTACAATGTTTTCGACCTAGGTATGAGCCGCCCTAATAGGCTAGTCCGCGAACGACAGTTCGGCCGATACTTCGACGCGGTCCCACTAGTTGTGGCAGGTGATACATCCCCGGTCCCGGACCGTGTGTACCCCTCACTCCTATATTGTTGCATCACACCCCTCCTTATTTTCCACGCACCCAAGTCACGAAAACGGCAAACTATGCAGCTCATATCCTAAGCCTAGACAGATTATTCGGTCGTGGGTGGCCCATTATACCACCCGCGTAGAAGCACGCAAATCTTGGTTCGAAAGGACACCGGGAACCGGTCCTTGTGGGATTAACGAGACAACCCACCATACTCCCAGCATGGCCTCTCGTCGATGCCCGATTTGAGATTAGTCAAGTTTATTAACAACCGCCCGGTGAACAACCACCTAACCGCTAACCCATCCAGAGTGTTGTGTTGCATCTGCCATCCCAGGAATTACGACATTCACGCAACTAAGCATGGCTAAGCATAAGTAGCTACGTAAATAACTCAACAATACCAAACAATCTATTCTAAATAGGTTGGGAGGGTCGGTGGTGTTGATTGAGCGACAAAGTAAGTTTTCATGCACGGAGTAGGGCTAACTTAACGTAAAATATCAGTTGAGCGCATGCGATACGTATTTAAAAACAAATCATAGAGTTGCAAATAATGGGATATCCGCAATATGATCAAAGGGGGCTGCTTGCCTTGCGGTTCAGCGACTAGATCGGGTTCCTGCTCGTAGTTGTACTCGTCGTGATCTTCCGGTCCTATCGGAAGAACGAAAACATCGAAACAACGCAACAATAAATACAACGTCGGAAAACATCGGCATGAGATGTCATGTATGCCATGTCCTAGAGGATGCAAAGTCGAAGCTAACGCAACTAGAATCAGGTTAGTCGGAGTCCGAACGCGCGAGATATCGCGATCCGAAGTTTCCGGGGGTTCGGGGGAAAACCCTAATTTAAGTTCTTCGACATGCTCATCTTTTCTAGCATGCAAACATGGATGAATATGGTGTAATTAAATAGCTCTCGTTTTTCTGAACATTTTGATATAACATTTGCAATTTTCTGAGTTCGGATGAATTTCCTATGGATTTAACAAGATTTAAACCCCTTTGTTATATTTTTCTCAGCAAAGAAAATGAATATTAAAGCATATACTACTTTTCTCACTCAGCTGGGAGTTAGCCACAGAGGCTGACCAGTGGGTCCTTCGGGTCATACATACTTTCTTTATCTTTAGTTCTTTTTTTCAAATTCTGGTTTGTGGGACCCAGCTGTCATAGAGACATAGCCAATAGCTCATTTAATACAGTGATTACTCATCAATGACAAACATTAGGCATTTAGTTAACATTAATAACAATCATTAGCAGCAGTTAGTAATAAATGGATCGGTCCAGACATGAATAATACCACTATTAAATGCACTTAGCAATTAATAAGCTACTAGCTAAGCCTAACTGACTTAACTACTAACTAACCTAACTACCTGCCCTAACTAATTATCTAACAAAACTAACTAACCGGCGGTCTAAATGGGCATTAAGCCCTAACCAAATAACTAACCTAATTACTAATCTAGCTAATCTAACCGCTAACTAATCTAACACTGCTAATCAATCTAACTAACTAATCTAACCGCTAGTAATCCTAACTACCTTACTAACTGGCCGGAGCTCGGTTGGACCGGTTGAGGCAGCACGGCGACGGCGGGGCTCGGTGGGGGCGGCGTCGAGGTGGTTCCGGCGACGGAGGCGAGGTGGAGAGGCGGCCGAGGAGAGGGGCGAGGCGGAGCTCGGCGTAGACGGCACGGTGGAGCGGAGGTCGGAGGAGCGGCGGTTGCCGGGGTGGACCGAGGCGACGCGGCGGGGAGGCTCCGGCGAGGGGTGGCGGTGGGGCTCCGGACGACGAGACGGCGGGGCTCGGAAAGGTCGCGGCCGAGGCGAGAAGGAGCTCGGTGGCGGAGCTAGAGGGAGGAGCCGGAGGTCGAGCGGCGACGGGCGGCGAGCTCCGAGCGGGGGAGGAGCACCCGAGGCGGCGGCGGGAGGAGATGGCGGGGAAGGGGGCGGTGAACTCGGGCGCCGGTGATGGAGGGAGGGCGGAGGGGCATGGAGAGGCGGAGCTAGACGGCGGCGACGAGGAGCGAGGTGGGCTCGGGTCGGTGGGTGGAGAAAGAAATGGGGGAGGGGGGGGCGCGACGCGGCCGAGGGAGGGGGTCTTAGGGGGAGGGGGCCGGCGGGGCAGCCGAGGGGAGGCACGGGCGGGGCGAGGTGGCGCGGTCAGGAGGCAGGCGCCACGGGGCGGGCGGAGGAGCCGGGAGGTGGCAACCGGGTGAGGGAGAGAGAGTGGAGGGGGGGGGGTGGCGTGCGGGTGAAGGAGAAAGGGGAGGGCGGTCGGGCAGGCCGGATGGGCCAGGAGAGGGAAGCGGGCCGCGGGGAGAGGGAAGCCCAGTCGTTAGATAGGATTAGGGTTTTTAGTTTTAGGATTTTGATTTCTTTTCAATTTTATTTCTACAGAATTCAACCCAAACCTAATTTCAAACCTATTCTGAAATTCAACCCTTTTCTTCAATTCAAAGGATTGCAACTCAAGGATGAGTTTAATTTAAAAATTTCCTAAACTTTCTCAATCCATCATCATGTTAACTCTTTTGAACTTGCTTTAACTCATTTGATTTCTAACTAGAATTCCATGTTCTTAGATCCTACTTTACAAATCCAAATCGAGTTCAAGCCTTTCTTTAGGTTTTAAATTCTAGTCCAACATGCGAATTCATACGATGCCATGCCATGTTATGCACAAACAAAAGAAAATAAAAATGGGGACGTTACATTGGCTATGAGTTTCGGGTTTCAAATTATGTGTTAAATTTTGATACAGGTTCCTGTAATGCAACTTGAGTTTCATGTATTCTATTTCTAGAACACCATGTGATTCCAGAATGTTTGTTTGATGTTTGCAATACGTGGAACGTAAGAACTCTGAAATTCTATTAGCATGTGATGTGTACGCAAGTGAGCTCAGCTCATAATGTTTTTGTTTACTTTGTAGGGGGGTATGCTGTACCCGTTCGGCAAGCGGAGGCGAATTCTGTTCTTGCCCTGTGTAGCTCGATCGTCTGGTTGTTGTCTTTTGGTTCGGCTGTGCTCTCGTGTGATCTTGCTGTAGGATTTGTTATGTAGCAGCCATATTGTACTACATACATTTACGAGTTAATTAAGCCTGGTAGCTTCTCGACGTAGGAGTCGTGATTTCAAGTTTATCGATCGAGGCTAGCTTGGCGTACGTGAGTAATCTCAAATTGACTACTCCGTTTTCCACTGCTCGTGATTTCGACTTTAGTGACTCGACCGGTCTAGGAATATTTCGACGCACATGATAAAGTTGGAAAAGTCGAAGCAAAGCAAACGGGCAGTGGAAACAAGTTTTCTCTGTCAACCGTACTGTCATCGTAGCTCATCATCCAATCCTAGAGATGACATTTAAAAAGAAAGTAATGCTAGAAGCAGCAAGATAACATCATTTAAATGTGAGCTACGTGTCGCCAGGGTGTTAGGAGAGATCGATGCCGTGGCAGCAGTTGAAGTCGACGATGGCAATTTTTCCATGAATGTTGTGCTCCACGTAAATGATTGATGGAGATCTGTGCTCTCCGGCGGGGTGCTGCCCCTGCGTGCGGCGGTAGCTGTGGGTTCCTTCGCCCCGCAGCGTTCAGGTCTGCGAGATATGGCTGACATGTTTTGCTTTTCTCCTTCGACATGAAGTCGGAGTAACGATATCTACGTTATGCGATACATGATGATGATGCCACCTGACCTTTGGAATTGAAAGGATGGTGTGTGTCTGACTGTTTTCAGCAGCTGCGGCATGACGATGGGGGCCCCTCTCTGCTGTTTTCTTCGTGCGAAGTCGGAATCGTCTCGTCACTTTGTGTGGAGGTGACAATGATGATGCCAAGGTCTTTACCAGTTAATGGTGTACGTCGTTTGATGTGTCATGCTCGACCGGCTTGTAGCTGCAGTTATGGTCGTTTGACACTGCTCCGTAAGCTTTGGCCCTCCTGTCCTGCTCGTCGGTTTCGGCAGAAAGATTGACGGCAGCCATGGCGTCGGCACGCGGCAAAATCGATATATGCGGAAGTCATTACGGAGGAAAATTCGACAAAGCTGGGCATGGAACCATCCTGAGGTTCATCAGATAGCAAAGCAGGTATCCTTCTTTGATGCTTCAGCTACTTAATTTGTCCTTAGACTAACTTAGCTTGTTGACTTGAACCAAACATGTATGGATGACTATTGTCATTTACAAGATTTGATGAAGATCATTTACATTATCATCAGACCTTCATTGGCAGCGATAGCACCCAACATGGTGGAGCCCCTGATATTAAGATTGATGCTACTTTTGTGCCTTGCATGTATGCAGCAAGCCATGAAGTTACATGTATCTACTGTTCAGATGTAGTTGGAACTGCAGCATAATCGCAATCCACATTCACGGTGTTGCTATCTTTGGAACGACCTTCTCTCATACTAACCCAATTGATCTTCCACATCTGGAGTAAACTTACTCTACATAACAGAAAAAATCATTAGTCACCCAGGTACGGAGATGCAAGGCTTTGTACATTACATACTGTTATTAACGAAAAGGCCAAACAATCAAATCAGTAGCAGTTGGATGCATATCCGAGGCATACTCAATGTGGTGACATTGTTATAAGAACTACACAGGATGAATGCAACCACTGATTTTTGGAAGGCAACGAGGGAAGTATATGTTTGAATAGATGCTCACCACGTTAATTTGCTAAGAGCTAAAGGTGCACAGTTGAATTAATATAAAAACACCAAGCAACTAATGCAAAAATCTCATTTCTGATATCATTCAGAGTAAATAAACTGAAGAACCGAATCAATCTCATGGAGAGAAAGAATAGCGAACTGCACTCACAAATTTTGACATCAGTGGAATGGCAACCTTAACTGCGAACTGCAGTCGCAACCTTACGGGGAATGGCACCAGTGGGTATGCCAAACACACTATTTTACAGTTAAGGTGGAATTGCAAACATCATCCATGATAGTCTGTATGGTTAAAACACCGGGTATGTTTGTATTAGAACAGATAGATGGCCAATGATGTGCAGTTATGACAAAAACACAATTTTGCAATTGAGTTGTTACGTGCAATTGCAAACATCATTCCATGGTATTCCATACGGTTTAGCACTGGGCGTATTTGAATCAGAACAGATGGACAATGATGTTACAACTAATAATTCCTCAAGGTAAATGAACTATACCAATGTAAGATTAGCTTCTGTCAAGTTCCACTTAACAGGTAAAAAGTTCAAGTAGTTGAATCTAACCAAAAATAAAAAAGTACAGAAGATCATGCGGTCCATGGAGTAAACAGTTCTTAGCATACCTTTCTGGTTCAATTCTCCTTTTTGCTAGCATGAGAGTCAAGAAAACGGGTACCATTGCAGCGCATAGATGCTTAAGAGTATGACCACTAACAATCTGATGCGTCCATCTATAGATAGGCTTGTCCGCAGCCTCTTCTACTTTTGCAAGGAGGTAAAATCCTGGAATTATTTTGAGAAATCAGAACCCAAAAAATAATAATCCAGATTGCATAACTTAGATCGTATTAAATTATGCTTAGAAGAAATGCTTCTGCATGGCTCATTCTTATAGCAGCTTCATCAGAGAGATGCACCACCACTTATAGTCACTAGATGTTCTTGAGATTCGAGAATAGTAGTAAAACAATAAGATATGAGTCATCTCTCTCTCTCCTCTCATAAAAAACTCCTCTCACATGCAGTGACGGATCGAAGATTTTGAGTAAGAGTGGACCAACTTGACATATTTTTTTTAATACCGTAAATGTCACTGTGGCAATGGGCTTTTTTTTGGGCTATGGTATATGGGCCAACATGAATTCTTAGGGCCACACTTTGGGTCCGCTACTGCTCACATGTATGTATTACATTAGCTTGGTGCAGCTGCAACTAGGTTCAGCCCAAGTTTATCCCTTCATCAAAGTCAAACGATCGAAAAACATCAATGCATATATTCGTTTAGAGTGGACTGCTGGCTGCTCTATGAATTTCCAGATAACAACAGACATGAGTAAGAAGAAACAGAATCATCTTGGCACCGATCAATAGTATTGAGAGAATAAGAAAAGGAAACAGTGAAACTTCTACTGGACATCCTATGAATCTCCAGGTAACTATGTAAAATCATCCAAGTATCATGAGTTTGTGCTGTGAGAAAGCAGACCACCAAAGAACCCAGTGCATTAAGGAGAATACAAATAGCAATCTATACAAACAATGAAGGTGCATACATCTCAGTGATATTCAGCAAGAATAACACTAACCTGCTGCCCACAACCAGTAGCTTGAGTGTGTATACATTGGTGGAATAACTATAGCCATCACAGGTATTGCAATGCATGGAACGAACTGAATTACTGCATACGGGCGAAGATCGTCAAAGAACCTACAAAGAGTTAAGACAGTAAAAATGGAGGGCATGAAAGAACGGAAATATTTCTGAGAGAAGGACAGATAAGCAATTGAAAGAGCTTGCCTCCAGTACAGGATGCTCAGTGCACCAGCAATAACAAGGGGTGCAAGTGACTTTGTTCCCGCCCTATCATCAACCCTTTCAATAATGAAAATGGCCATGATAGATGTGAAAGCAATCGTCATCTAGACAAACAAGCCTACATGTCATCCTTCACCATATTAAAAATCAAGAAAGCAGGAACTAAAAAAGGGTGAATTGATGCCATTTAGTCTCCGGCAGGCAATTTTGAAGAAAACAAGTTCATGGGGGCATGTCAGTCGACTGATCCTAGTGAATTACGTGAGAAATAATCTCTCCATCTATTTTTTTTTCTCAAATCCCCTTGGTTTTTAGTTCAAGTCATGGGTTTAGAGTCAGATCCAACTCTATCTAAGCAGGTCCTAATAATTATTCATATTTCAGTTATTCAGTACTACACACGAAAACTGGGCTAAATTCTATCCCCATCCAAACAGGCCCTCAGGAGAATACATGTCATGGGACCAGATAATACACATGAACACCGTGTGACTCCTAGGGACTCAACATAATAGGAATTTATGTGCAAACCATGGTGCAGCATTTTAGATCTATGGCATAGAAGATCTAGGAAGGACTCACTGGCAATCTGTCCCAAACTAGTGTGGCATTGTTCGGATTGAGATGGTAATAGGATGAACCAAAACCGACAGTCGTGACACCAACAAAGAAGAGTGTCCAACTCCAGAGCTCCCCCTGTGAGCTGCCAGCAAGATTAACATCAGAGTGCTTCAAATCTTAACTTGAGTTAGAAAAGGAACCAAATGGTATGGGCGTCCAGTCAGCACCTAAGACTAAAGTAGTTTTTGTAATGGCACAAGATGAGTCCAGCAATACCGACGAAAAAGAAGGGGATGTTTGAGATCACATTCAGCGTATTAGGGATCCCTGTAAAACAAAAAATAACAATATATCAAGCAGAAACCAGCACAATAACACAACACTGCCAGAGCATTTACCCACATGACTTTGTACATGATCTGTACCATTATTCATTGTTTCCAAGTAGAGGGTATAAGTATTTGTTCGCTCTAGAAACCAATTTAGGCACTAGCATCATAGTAACAGCAAAGAATGCTGAACAAAGCTGGCAATTAGAAGCATTTCTTTTGTACCAAAATACATGAACTTATGAAGGGGTGCATAAGCCGAATCTACAGTTTACTTGTTTCGTTGCCACCCTCATTGAACCTATCGTATTCCGTTAACCTAGCAAACCACGAATCTAAGAGATGAAAACAGCAGATTTTCGCCTAAAAGAACACAGAATTGGTGGCAGCCCGCAGCCGGAACTAGAGCTGCGCCCAAATCCTTCGTAGGTAGCTACTGTTCAACAGAAAAGGGCCGGAGATTCAGGCGAAGCGATGATGGGATTTTGGGGGGATGGGGATGGGAGGCGTGGCGGCGGTTACCGAGGAAGAGCGAGCGCTGGTCGGCGAAGTCGTGGTAGTCCTCGTCCTGCGGGATGGCGGGCGTGACGAGCATGAGCACGACGAAGATGGCCACCGCAGCGGCCCACGCCACCCACTTCTTCCTCCTCCCCGCATCCATCGCCGCCCGACGCTAGCTGCTCTTTGCAATCTTGATTAGGATGGAGATGCTTTGGGGAGTTCGTGCACTGCTGCACGACGAACGCAGCTTGCTTCCTCTTTAAGCAGCGCCTCCCCGAGGTCCACCTCTGCCGATCTGGACGGCTGCGATCGCGCTTGGCGAGGATCCAACGGGGGTCACGTTGCATAGTGCAACCCAACACGCCCCAAGTTCTACTGCATGAGGTCCACGTGTGATGCACGGCTGATTCATGTCAGCAGGTAGCATCTCTTTTTTAATTCCTTCACGGCGTGTCTAACCACGAATGCTATATGTTATGCAGCCTGCTACAGATTATTATTTTTTTCATGATAAATCAGGTAAGGTTGTGCTTGGCACTACTCCATATCATGGTAATCTCATTTGATTAAGCCACTTTTACATGGTTTAGATTATCCTTGCATGTACTGTGCGGAAGATGGTGATGGGCCGTCGAAACCTGGTACGCAAGTGCGACCCAAGAGTGTGCCTGGGAGTCTTTTAGATGCGGCTGGCCTGGCCCGTTGCGTCCTGTACAACGAAACACGCTGGTTCACGTTTGCCGGATGCCAGCCAATGTCCATAACAAGAAATCAGAGACTGCAGATGGGCCACAAGAATTGGCCTAAAAAAGGTCAATCATAGATATTTTAAACCACACAAGAAATCCGAGACTGCAGGCAAGTCAACAGAACATAACGCTGTTGGCAAACTATATCTTCAGCCTGTCACAGACTGTATGATTGTTGATGACAAATTATCCTCAACCTGTCACATTATACAAGCAAGCACCGAACATCCATTTTATTCTGTTATAAGTTTCTTGACTGTTGATTGTAATAGTATCTAGAAAGACGCATCCACAGCTCCAACTCTATCGCGGGGAATGAGACGCAACTCCGAGCCATGCTTTAAGAACACGTTGCCTGGAAAAAAAGAGCAGTAGTCACATCAGTGTGTTAACTGGGGAAGTGATGTCATTTTGGCTGGATTAACGGAAAAACCTCATAACATACAAAACGGTGGCTCAGAGAAAAACAATGAAGCTAAAAGAGAATTGCACCGATTATCCTAAAGATGCATATCTTATGTTACTAAGACCTAAGTATGAAAACAACTGCGAAGCTAAATTTTACGCTCATCCAGTAAACAGTAATATTATGCACTTTTGTGCAAAGTATTTGCTACTTTGTTTGCACATCATCCTAGGACTCTCCAAATGCATGTTTCATTGCTTTGCACGACATCAACTTGATGGTGATCATCTACTCCATTTCACACTCAAGCTGATCACCTTACTGGAAAATCCTAGTAGCACTTTAGTGCCAGCATAAATCATATGCAACATACGAAAACAAAATCAGTAGCCTACTTGAACAGATGATCAATCTTCTATAATCCAGAGAATTAAGCTAGTCTGGTAATGAATATTCTTCTACGGAACAAAAAGTCTTTAAAAAAATATAGTATCGATCACACTTCCTGTAGCTAACAGAATATCTTTACATGTCAGGAAAACTGGAAAATATCACGGATCTGAAACAAAATGTAAGCATGAGTATCTGGAAATGATACCTGCGCTTTGCTGCGGGTTAATGCCAACTCCATCTGCAAAGGGCAAAAGCAACATTATTTCAAGGTAAGTAAGAAAAGTGTACGAAAATAAATAAACAAAACAATTATGGACCACCATTTTTCTGCTCTAACCATCTGAAGCTTGTTACAAGCTTGATAGTTCAAAAACCAAATGACAGTGGCACTAAGAAGTTACAGGCTGATGTTAGTATGTTACTTCTCACCACCACCAACCAACAGGCAACAAAACTGACAGCTGAAAACTATAACTCAGGATTCATACAAACAAACAAGCTGGCAAGAATATCTCCTTGCATGCTGATCTAGAATTCCATCTCTGATGGTCTAATTTTTTCTGTAGGCAAATGAGATTAGCATTATGAACTCACCAAGGTGAGAAAATCCAATAACTGTCAATCCACATTCGCAATCACTACTTCATCATAAAAAAATGGGAAGGTTTATGTTATTAGACATCGACCAAGAACGAAAATCTGATAATGCGTCATGGCAATGTCTAGGTGCAAAAGCTCAAATGGTACAAATTGCCACTGGCATCCCCAAGGACATAAAATCACAAAGCGCGATCAATGAAAAAACATCTAGGACATGTCGTGGCAAAACAAAGTAAAAACTACCAAGGATTTCTATTTGCATCATCCATATCACAGGAATAGTTGAGTCACTCACAGAAAACATCAAGTCACTCACGGAATCTCCAATTTAGCTCGCCACAGCCTCGATAGATCAGTCACCTTTTGGACCAAACTAGACATGCAATCCTAGGAATCCAAATTCGATGATGTGTACAACATGTTGAAACCACACGCCATGGCAATGTATTTCCACCTTTACACAAACATAAAATTCCCCACTGAATTCCACATCTACATCAATATACATAGCACAGCATAATTTTTCCATTTCACCAGCATATGTCGGCCTACGGTACGCCCATATTTCTATGCAATCATTTCAACGCACAGATAAAAACCACAAAATCGCAACCTCGATTCACAAAACGTAGGGTTATCACTTCCCAGTAAATCATAATCCGCAAGACCTTCACGACGCACCAAATCATCTCAAAGAGGATCCCCTAAATCGCGTAACAGCAACGAAAATCACGATCTCGACGAAACGAGAAGCGTCTCATGAAAGGACGCAGCGTAGTGTGGAGGGCGGGGGCGCCGTACCATTGGTGATAATGGCGCTGGTCTGTGGCGGGACCTTGAACTCCTCGGCGGCGAACTTGAGCACCGCGGTGAAGGGCGCCGCCTCCGGCACGCTGAACCTGCGAGACGCAAACCGACCTTACCGGATCAGGACGATAAACAAGCAACCCGCGGGGGGAGATCTGATCTGAGGGGAAGGAGCGGTACTCACACTTTGAAGGGGAGCTTGGGGTCGGAGGTGAGGATCACCTTGAACGACACCTTCCCTCCGCCTCCTCCGCCCGCCGCCGCCGCCATGGGGTGTGGTAGCGATTCGCCGAGCCGAGCCGGGGTCGCGGTTTGCGTGGTTCGGTCGATGCGCCTCCCGAGTCGGGCGAGTCCCAAGCCTTTCTTTCTGGAGTAAACTCACATGGTAACGCAAAAACCACGATTTCCAACTCTTTTTTTCACATAATCATACATATTCGGGCAATTAGTAACAAAAACCCCCCAAATAACTCAATTCTCTAGCCAATTCATGTTCTGATCGCTTGGACCACATGTGAGGTGGCACGTAAAAAAAATACTATACCCATCTGATGTGAAGGTTTCATTTGAAAAAAAATCGTCGATTCTACCTGTCAGTCACTCCTCTTCACCTACCATCATTTTCTTCTCTCCTTCTTCCTTGCTGCCCTTTTCTTCCTCAACCTGCTGCTGCTAATGGCCATCTCCTTGTCCTCTTCATGAAGTAGTTGTGAAGCTCCCTCCAATGTGATCTCACGGTCTTACCCTAACCGCCGCCCCTAAATCAGCACACCCAAATTGATTGGCATCCAACACCGTTTTTATCCTTAGAAAAATCCGACCCCCAATTAGCACGCCCAAATCCTCCAAGCATCAGGTGACGGTGCCGGAGTCTCACAGGGGATTCCTGTGCATAGTGAATATTGAGTAGGAGCATGAAGGAAAGTGGGCTTCTATCCATGTGATATCAGCTACAGGAGGCGGTTGGGACTCCACGTCCGAGAGTAGGGATGCAGAGCTGGCGAGATTTTACTGCTGAGAGCAAGTACGAGGAGCCGGTTATGGGGATGAACAGTCGTGGTTGCTGATGTAAGGGAAAGAATGACATTGCCACCATTGTTTTTTATGTGAGATTTTTTTACGAACCTCGTCAAGAAAGTAGGGTGAATTGGACCTATCTATAAGAAAAACCTGGCCCAAAAACCTTACAATTTCCCTTTTTGCACAATTCTTTAGATTTTGTCCTAATCGTCTCTCCAATTCGAAATTGACCCATCATCTCCCCACGTTGTTGCAACCCTACTGCACCTCCTACATCTCGTCACTACCAAGCTCCGCCGCACCATGGCCATCATTGGCGCCTACCCTTTCCTCCTCCAACGACAACTAAAACGAAACCTCACTGCTCTAGAATGCGAGCCACGAGAATACGCTGCGCCGCCTCATCCTTAGGCTCTCCCCTCGACCTTGCCCCTGCCCCCGGCGCTCCTTGCCTGCTGCTGCTATGCTACGCACCACAGATAAATAGAGGAAGAAGATGAAACAGAGGAGATCGATGCACATTGAGCAGAAGATTTGGCAACCTTGCCATGTGGCACCGGACATGGACCAAACCATTTAGAAATGATGGTTAGTGAGGCAAATGTGCTAGTTAGCGTTATGTGTTATCGTATGTCTCGGTGTGTATGGTTATGTGAAAAAAGTTTTAGAAATTATGGTTCTATAAAATTTACTCTTCTTTCTGGGAAGGAGATTCATACCACAGGGTTGTGTCTTGCATGATAGATTTCTTCAGCTTCTTCAAAAAAGGAAAAAAGTATAAATTTCTCAAAACTATATTTTCGTAGTTATTATTTCTTCTTTTTTGAGGGGATAATTTACACTTCTGAGAGTTTCACAGAACTACACCTTTTTTTTTATGTTGCATGCAGTTTCGTAGGACTACACATTTTAGCCCTCTTGTTGGTCCTGCAAGGTGGCCCCACCGTGTAGTCTCAGAGACTCTTCTCCAACTAGGCACGCCGCTTCGCCTACACCCTATAATGGAAAACCATTGAGAAATCACGAATTTGACATGGACTTTTCCTTTGAAGAAAATCACAATTCTGAAATGCCAGATAAGACCAGCACCACCAACCTAAACGGCTCTAACCAACCGGGGCACCAACATAACCTTAACATGTTTTAACTGGACTATAAAACTGCAGGTTCAGCATGGGTGAAAAGAAATATCTCTGGTCAGAAACAAACTGATGTGTTTATAAATCACCATTGTACATACAACTCTGCTATTGTCCATTGGCTTCAGTTCATGATTGCTTCGTAGTAACTACTGACGAGCCTTGCAATTACATCACCAAAATTTCTGCAGCTAGGAGCAAACAAGCTGAACTTCAACAAGCTGAACTTGAAGGGCACACTATGCTGCTCTGAGAACAGGGAAAAAAAAGAATAATAACACCTGCAAAGTAGTGCTATCAGATACATGGGTGTGCTCCACAATTACTCCTGGCAAAGCCAATGCGTATTTCTGAAGGGAAAGGTACTTGGCACTTGGCAGGATCGTTGGAAGGTCTTGCATAAATTCCAAGTACCATGTTCTTCACGATGATGAAGGAATCTCCCCTTCCTCTAAATCATCCCAGAGTTTAAATGGGGCCCTTATTTCTACTGATTCATCTTCATCCATTATTTCAAGATCAAAGTTTAAGAAATCATCAGGATTCATGTCACCAAACAGTTCTTCATAAGCATCTTTCATTTCTTGCTCAAACTCCAGGTTGGGCACCTCTGAGACCAACCCCTGGATATCCTTAGTGTCCATTGGATAAACTTTCATGCAAGATTTCTTTGTTAGAGCTTCAGGAGTTGCAGTTGGTGTCAGCTTGCTTTGCTGATTACATTCTTCCTGAGGACAACTCAAGCCATCACAAGCTAGAAAACTGATGGAACAAGGCTCTGAAGAATCTGTCTTGCAATCTGTGTCGGGTATAATCTTACCATTTGCTGGAGCAATATTGCCAGGATGTGAAGTTGCATGGTCCTTGAGATCTATTACCTGCCCCTCTAAGGTCAATCCACCTTCAACTCTTTCCTCAGAGTCCAGCGGATAGACTTTCGTGCAAGATTTATTCTTGGGAGCCCCAGAAGTTGTATTCAGTGCCATCTTGCCATGCTGATTAAGTTCTCCCTGTTGACCATCTAATGCCAGACTGCAAACATATGACAGCACCGAAGAATCTCTCTTGCTATCTATCTTAGATTCAGTTGCAACCTTCACTAGATCAAGATTAGTTGTATGTGAAGTTCCACAATCCTTGAGATCTATAACCTGTGTCTCTGGTGTCAACTCACCTTCCTCTATTTCTTCCTCATGAAACTCAGTGCCTTCTAGAGGGCTATCGTTTGAGCTGCCAGGGGCCTGTTCATTTCTCCTAATCTTGTTTACAGGTTTCTCGACTTCAAACTCATAACTATCTGATGGAAGAAAGACATTAATAGTTGGGTACTCGACAATAAGAATGCTCCTCAGTTGGGGGCGCAAAGGTTCTTCTATATTGAGTTGACGGTATGGTGACTTTGATTCCTAAAGCAAGTTAAAGAAAGTCGTTGTTTCATGAAAATTTAGAGAAAATATCAACAATCGTGGAAAACACATGGTAACTTGACTACAATACCTTGGCAGACTTTTGAATGAACAGTTTCAGATCGCGCAACTCGGTATTGCGATATGGCGTAAGCTGGTCCTTCCAAGGGGTAGGACTCAGATGTTTTTCCAACAAAGATAGCAAGCTTGCATGCTCATCTATCCTGGAAAAGGAGGCATAATGAGCATGAAAGGAAAATGAAGATATTCTATTTACATGTGCTCAAAGTAACCATTGCAACAAATATATGAATGTTTAGCTCTGCTCCCAAATTTTCCGTAGAACCAAGTAAGCAGAACCCCAAAATATGTGACATAAGAAGTTTCAGAATGAAGACACATCATGCATATAACTCAGTAACAGGCAGAGCAACTATTTCAGAAATTTAAAATAGTTCTACATAGGTATCTTGACATCTTGAAACTGTGCTAAACTTGCAAGGCATGCAGACTGGAAAAACAGAAGAAAACATTCCATACTGATAGATTAGCATAGACTTACTCATGGTCAGTTAGGACAATATCTGTTGAATCAAACCTCCACTCAAGTGTCCAGTATATGCAGTCCTTTCTGCAAAGAGATATCCAGATGTAAAGCAGCTTTCATATAGAAACAAGGTAGGGGGAGAGTGATACTGCTGGTAAGGTTCACTGAAATGTATCTATAATTTTAGGATAGCATGACTGAGAAGGGTAGGATGCTTACAAATATACAGACTATTATTAACAGAGTGAAACACAGTATGGATTCTAAAGGTGCTGTAGTATGTGTGTTGACAGTGTTGTGGTATGGCCTAAATAACAAGGACGAACTTGAATGGAAAAACTTATAATTGTAAGTCAAAGCCCTACCAAGCGCCAAACAGTGGAATAATGAAGATGCCAAACTGAATCATGACCATTTTAAAACATGTGAAACAAACTACACCATCAAGGATTCTAGAGCAAACCTGCTGAACTTCTGAGTGGCAAGAATTCTAGAGCACATGCATCACACTGATGCAAATGAGATGACTATTGAATACATAGGCCAAGCAGCAATCCAGAACAGATCGAAAGCATTCCACTTTTTTACAGTATTCATGTACATTTAGTCTCTTCAATTTCAGTCATTAACACAAGATGGACTTAAATTCTAAGTAATACCATCATATTAAGCACCGAATCAACAACCTTATCACAGGATGAATCCAAAGATCAAAATTATCAAACAAGTAATGATACCTGTGGTAGTGGCGCGAACGGTTCTGCTCTCTCCTGGCCATGCCCCTGGGAAGGAAGAAGAGCCTGATACCCCGGCGCTGCGCCGCCTTGCGGAGGAAAAACAGCCACGTCGGCAGCTGGGCACCTCCGCCTCCTCCAAAGTTGCGGCCGAAGCCGCCAATCAACCTGTGAGCCGACTCCCTGACCTGATTCGTCTCCTCCAGCAAGTTGTAATCTTTACACAGACGAGGATACAAGGGACAGTAAGCAAAGAAACCGGTGTATTGCGAGCGATTGGGGATCGATGGATGAATCTAGGAGGAAGTGGGTAGGGGAGGCTGCCTACCGGAGAGGAGCTGGGTGTCGTCGAAGTGGGAGAGCGGGACTGGGTCGGTGCGGGGGCGCTTGCCGGTGCAGGCGGTGCGGCGCTTGTGGGACTGGACGCAGGGGAGGCTGCAGGTGAGGCGGGAGCAACCCGGGCACCGGTACTTCCACGGCTGCTCCCCGCACTCCTCGCACGGAGAGCCCTTCTCGCTGCCGGCGGCGGCGGCGGCGGCGGAACCGCCGGAGCTGGAGGTGGCGTTGGCAGCTGGGTTCTGCGGCGTGGGGTCCCCTCCTTGCTCCTGCTCCCCCTCCATGGCGAGGCTGACGCGGGTAAAGGAGGGGGCGCGGTGCGGCGGTGGCGGTGGCGGTGGCGGTGGCGGTGGCGGTGGCAGTGGGATGTTTTTAGGGTTTAGTGAGGGGTTTAGCCGAGCTGCGCCCGCGCGGCGGTGACTGTTTTTAGCAGAGAAGTGGGGGCTTATTTGGACTCTGAAAAAAATAAAAGAAAACGCTCGCCGGAATGGTTGGCCCGGCGGCGCGACATGCTGCGCTGCCGTTCCGTTGCGTTCGCTTGCTTATTTCGAAACGGATTTGCTATTGCATTAGTCTAAACTCAGAAGCTTAGCAAATTCTCTCCAAAAAAGAAAAAAAACTTGGCAAATTTCAGTCGATTTGCTAATGCACAGCCAAACCATCTTCTTGGAATCCGCATGCGAAATGCATCCCATGCCGAATTTCTCTTTTCCTCATTGTAAGTTGTTTGCTGAAGGCGCCACCACACAGCGCCTCCAACAAGGACGGCCATAGAAGATGTGGATGAGGGCAGATGAAAAGAAGGAAGCGTGCAATCGACAGACTGAATCAAATTCGACGGCCTCTCCACCGTCCACGCCTCTTGCTTGCTTTCAATTCCTTTTGGAATCAGGTTATTAGTAGCATGCGTTCATGAATACCGGGTCGAGACAGCTAATTGGATGGAGATTACCATGGACATCGGCACGCCCAAACGCAGCACACCAAACAGTACTATAGGGGTGTACATATCCCAGAACGCCAAGGCTGGCAAAATGGACAAGAAATTCTCCTGGTGTACTGGACCGAGTATACGCGCCAAGAGAACCATTATAAGAACAATGTAGAAAATAGATTAAATTAACAGCTTGATCATAACGTTCTAAACGATTCTCGGTCTACCAACAGCTGTCTTAGTTTTCAAGAGTTTCGTCTAACAAAACGAAACCATAAACCATGTCTTAACAACCTTGGCTACAATTCGATAAACAAAATCTCATTGTTCGCAGAATTCAAAGATCAACAGAAGACACCCCTTGCGCATTGGATCTGGAAAGCTACCGGGCAGGCAGATCAATACTCCCAATAGCTGTAGTATCACTTGTTTACTCCATGGAAGATCCCCCCGCACCGAATGCGCCACCACCACCACGGCCAAAGGCAGGTCTGCTACCACCCTGAACAACCAAAACCAACAAAAAGCCAATCAGCTCCAAAAGGTTACCATTTGCCTGCATTATTAGACAAGTCAAGAGATCATATGTGCAAAAAGGACATGTTTTACATAGCAGGAACTGAACGCTACAATCAATGAGCAGGCAAAAAAATACTATAGGATCTACTGATGCAGATAACAAACACAATTTCAGTTGATCATCAACGCAACCACAATAATGGAATTTCTGACATACAAGACCACTAAAGGATCGACTGATACAGATTAGAGGAATGTCACAAAAACAAACAACAGCTCAACGTAACAATGTGAGAATCAAATTACAGTTAGCCAAACTAGTTGAAATGCTCCACATTAAAATGCTAATAATATCATGAATGAACTTGGTAAGAAAATTAAAGGCACTGACACAAACTGATACACAAGTACAGAACCACACTAAACAGCCAAACAATCATATGCACTGTAAGAACAATCACTGGAGCTCTTACCCTGAAAGATGGCTGGAACTCTGCAGGAGCACCACCCTTCTCACCAGCGAAATCGCCTGGAGCGCCACGTGGACCTCCTCTGTAACCATCCCTATCACCGAACCTTGGTCTGTCACCCTCAAAACGAGGTGGGCCCCTGCCAAATTAACAAAACACGTTAGCAACCATGAATACGCTAGCAATTCTTTGGGCAACCCAGAATACAAAACAATAGGAATGAAAGAGAAACAGACAAGTCGGATATCATTCAACAATTGTATTCTCAGTCTCATAATATCTAGATTAGCCAAATATAGTTACTTCTGATATTAACTACACAACACATTCTAGGGAGGAAATAAACAGCGAGTGGTAGAATGAACAGATACATAAAGAAAGCCAAACTAATCCCATGTTCGATACAAAATTGGATATAAGATTGTTAATAAGCATGAATATAGGTCATAGCAAGTTTGTAAGTGGAGATTTGAAACAAAACAAGGTTCAACTAATATCATTTTGATCAACAGAATGCTGGATTAGAACTAACACAATTCCACACACAATAAAGTCAACAACCATCACTACTCAAGAGATTACTGGAAATCTATACAATGTTTACACAAATATCTAGCTGATCAGACAGGAATATTCACAAAAGCAACAGATTCCCATATACACGAAATTACAGAAACAGCTAATTTCACCTGGGGCGGTCACCCGGTGGGCCAGAGCCGAATGGGCGAGACGGGGGCTTGGCAGACTTCTTGAGGGTGTTAGGCACAATCTCAGATGGCAGGTTGAGGAAGGTGCGAAGGAACTCAATGCCATCATTGGTCAGGTACCAGTAGTAGTGCTGCCACGAGAAGGTCTCCCTGACATACTCCTTTGACTTGAAGCTTTGCATGAGCTTGATGACCTCCAAGTTGGAGGCATCGACCTTGGGGTGCTTGGCCAGGTTGTAGTCCTTCTTCGCATACAAGACCCCCTCTGAAGGCACATTCAAAGAATTCTCATCAAAATCCTTCAACCTATGATAACTACTAGCATCCTTTATGCATATACAATTTCAACTTCTCATCAAAAATAGATTCTTCAGCAAGATATGCCACTATCCTAACTGTCTATGTTCAAATAGGTAGCATGGATATAATATTTAACAAGTCGCCCTTACAAACAACACTGCCCTATAGCACAAGCGCATCGCCGTTCACATCGCACATACTGTTCGTAATAGGAGAGCATGCGCATCTATTGCTAACCGTTGTAATCAGCAAATGCCGGATGAAGCGATCTGAACCTTTCACTAAATCTAGCATATCGGACAAGGAACACTAATAAGATAACATCTACAATAAGTTGAACGTATCTGAATAGGAACACTAACGAGATAACATCTGAATCGTCATCGCAATCTACATGAAAACAAATGGCACTGATGCGTGCAACGGGGGAACTCACCTTGGAAGAGGTACTTGCAGATCTCGCGGCGATTCTTCTTGGAGATGATCTGCGAGGGAGACAAAGAGGCGGCATCGCGTCAGGCTAGGGAACTAGGACCGGAGCCAAGAAAAGCAAAAGCGAAGGTGAGAGGGTCTAGATGTAGGTTTGCTTCGGTGTGCTCACCATGGTGAAGAACTCGGCCCGGAGGAGAGGGAGACGACGGCGGCGCCGGGTGGTGGCTTGCAGTGGAGGGGAACGAGAGGCGGAGCGCAGCGGGCAGAGAAACCCTAGCAATGTGGTGGGTTGGTATATATAGTGTGCAGCACCTTGGCCTCATGGGCCGTGGGTAACACTGGGCTTGTTTTGCTCTTGCAGCAGAATTGCCTTAGCTGTACTTTGTTTTTGTGGCCCATGTGTTTCGTATGGGCTGGAAAGTCTAAAATGGGCTTTCTTGGGCCTAAAATCTAGATTAGACCTAGTTGCTCTTATGCTCTAGCAGGTTGAATTATGCTAGGAATTTTGCCTCAAACCAAAACGTTCTTCGAGAAAATTACGGCAGAATTACCAAATACAGTACAAAATACTACATAAGAGCAAGGTGATTAACACAACAATCTAACTTTGTCCATACAGACATCATTAGTTAGTACACAATAATACCTCAAACAAATGCAACTACGATATATAAGGGATGAAGTCATCGGCACACAACTTGAGAAGGTACGGCTACAGTGACACTGCAGAACACATGTGACCCCATTACATAAATATAACAATCCCTTCCAGCAACTAAAGCAAACCAAACCACTTTAAACAAATTTAACTAGGACTGAGAGAGTTCATCGCTGAAAAGAGACCAGGCGACACTGACTTCCATCCAGCAGCTGAAGAACTTCATGTTTAAAATGCTTCTTCTGGCTTCCATAGGTGTAAACCATGGATCGGCTCTCACGAGGATCTTCCTCATCAACAACACGTTCCAGGACACAAAATTTCAGCCTTCCGTTATGTTGAACACAAACAACACTGCTAGCTTGATAAGGCCATCAGCATCAACAAGCAATTCATCATCTTTAGAATCCAGCAACGAGATTTCGATGACATCTTCACGCTCGGTGCTAGCAGTAAATACACCTTGAAAACCCTGTGGGCGATAACCCTGTGGCCATCGCCCATCAACGACTCGCACACTGATTGTGGCGTCCGCAGAGAGAAAACGGGGTAGAATTCCAACTCCAGTGTGCTAAGCTTGCTAGTATGTATGTGATGACTAGTAAGGAAGCAACCCAACTGTAGGTCATAGCGAGTGTAAACCACCTTCTATTGCCGCGATTTTGACTGAAACGAACTTCAGAGTATCCATCATTCTGACGTTGCAATAACCAGAATCCGTGTATCTGGTCTGGCGACGAATGGTTACATAGAACCACCGCAACCCTGCAGCACGAAGTCGTAACGATCACTTGGACAGCAACATCAAACACGTCCCACCAATCCACCGCGCGATATGACAAGAGAAAAATGCTGATCTTTATGTTCAACTGGACGGTTTCAGACTTAATTTCAATGTGCTACCATTTGCATGCCCACCTCCTTCATTTTCCAACAGCATTGTACGGCTGTGTCAAGTTCTTGGTCTGTCAAATGGAGACGTGTCCCTCCATTTGTGAGAGAGAATCCCCTAGGCTTTGCTTTTACACATCTCCATGGCGACTGGGCTTTTGTACAATCGATCGTTTAGGTCAAAGTTGCCTTCTCTGCAAATGATCACTTTAATTGACTAGCTAGGGACTAAAAATTGCTGCTTTTAATTAACAAGATTCAAGCACTGAAGAAGCCCATTCTACTAATGTTGTTGGATGGGTGGAACTGTCACTACATGAAACAATGGGCTCGGATGAATATACGTGCCTCTGAGTGAGTGTATGTGTGTGTGTGTGTGTGTTCGCGATGAAGTGATTCTTTTGGGGCTTTGCAGTTTCATCACCAGATGATCATCAGCTGATGATACACTGGTCTCTGGCTCGCCCTCTTAATTCTGGGCATAAAGTACACTTAATGTGCGGTTCCGATGCAATCCCTGTTCGTATGAGCTATGTATGCTGTTGGCACTAATAGAACAAAGGAAATCGTAAACAAAAAGAACGTTACAACATGGACACACATGCATGGCGATCGACCATGTCACGCATCCATCGTCAAAAACCTAGCGTTAAGGATTTGAGAATGTATTCACCGGAGAAAGTTGAATTCACGGCAACTCAATCTACCCAACAATATAATGACCGGTGTGTTGCCATTTGCTGCCTTATTGGCATAACTAATGCTACTTAACTAATCAACAGAGATCAAGTTGGCGATCGAAAAAAATCAAGTACATACTCCAGACACATCGAATTTACTTTTGTTTCTGACGTTCACAACATACGTTCGGCACGCACGCACGTACGTACGGACGTAAAAGAAACCAACAAGAACGTGCGATTCTGCCCGCGTCCACAAATCATGCACGCATGCACGCCCGTGGCCATCGATCAAATTAAGCAGTCTACCTACGCTGTTAACATCAGCATACCATGGCGGCGAAGATGAAGACGCAGGCGAGGGCCATGCATGCCGCCGACCAGGAGCGTCGACACGGCGAACCCGCCTCGATCTTGATCGGATATGTACAATGTGAAGGCCAACGCGATCAACGCAACGCTGCACGCCAACATCAGCACGGCCACGATGACGAACACGGCGACATCCACGCGCCCCAAGTGGTCGCCTCCTCCTCCTCCGCCTCGCTAGCTACTAGCAACAACGATGTTTGTTAAGAATATACATAACGAGGCACACATATCTCTAGTTTTGTTTCGAATTGATGGAGCATGCATGTACGTGTACAAAAATTAGCCCTACTTGCAATTAAAAAAAAACTACCAGAACGCATCGGATCGAGTAGATTAAAGTAACCTCTGCAGCTCCACGTGCATGCGGGGTCGCCCTAGCAAGTCATGGCGTTTCCCCTCTATTCCCACAGAAGTTCTCAATGAGAAGGGCACAGCTGAAGGTTCCCGGGAGGAGGTCCAGCTGCATACCCTAGTCGCGTGATGCGAGCAGCACCAGGACGCCGTCGACGAGGCCGAAGGTAGCCAGGGCTCGGACGCCATGGTCGCGTGATGCGAGTGGCAAAGAGCAGCACCAGGATGTTGGAGACGGTGAAGATCGTTCAGGTGACCACTACTATAGAAACATCCATCCATGGTAACTTATCCGAGACTGTTAGACAAAAATACCACGAATAATCCACATCGGAGGTGGTCAGGACAAATAAATTACCTCGGATAACGAGTTCGTGAGCAACTGCCTCAGATAATGACAACACCCGAGGTGGTCAAGACTAAGCAACCGTCTCAGATAATAATCGAGGCGGTCATCCAACATGAACCGCCTCGGATAATGGTTATATCCGAGGCGGTTATATACTATCAACCGCCTTGGATAATTAAGTAAATATCGGAGGCGGTTGCTGGTATATAACCGCCTCTCTATAACTTATATCTAAGACGGTTAAGTGGATTTAACTGTCACCAATATGTTGCACAGTATTAATGTGTTGTGCGAGCACACAGACGACCAAAGCAAGATATGTCTTAAATGTGGTGAATTGCTATCGATTTTTTGAGTTATTCCTTGGCGATTTTTGAGTGAAGAAGCTAGATTTGGAACAGTGGTTGGAGATAATAATTCATTGTTGATTAGCAAAGGTTAGTGATTTGTTTTAGAGGCATTTTATCCAATAATTTGATGATTTTACTTTATTTTTTGGACATTGAGAATATTGATTTATATGATCATAATTAGATGCATGAAGATGTTTGATTCATTGTATAGTTGAATGCATAGCAATTAATTGTTAAGGTATGCAAAATTTGAAGAAATTTTGTGGCTAAAATGGAAAAAAATGATGGCTTTATTTTTGTGGCTTAATTTATACATGCAATAAATGGTACTTTGGTTAGTTATATGTTAGTAATTGAAGAGACCCAATGCATATAGGTTAGTTATATTAGTTAGTTAGTTAGGTTAGTAATTATTTTTAGAATTCGGTTAGATTAGTAGAAATGTTAAACTCATGTCACGAAATCGATGCACTTTATATTTGTAACTTCAATTTTAACTTGTTATATGCACGGTTTATATGGACCGATCATCGATGTACGGAGCTCCCAACACAAAGGTGTATAGAGATGGAGTGATAGCCTTTCAGGTAGCTGCCGAAGCGGACATGTTGAAAGGGTAGAGTAGACACATATTGCCCATGCCTGGACTGTGGTAACTTAAGGATTTTCGAGCTCCATCATATCGAGTTCCACTTGTTTAACAGAGATTTCTGGAAAGGGTATTCAAGTTGGACCAAGCACGGTGAAGATCAAGTTGTAGTTTCAGATGATGATATTCTTGCCGATGAAGAAGCAACTGATATGCCATTTGATATCGGTTGTGATTCACACTGTCAGATGTCCGATGATGCCGACTCAATGCCTGACCTGGAATATATGTTGCATGATTTTGAAGGACATGAAACTGACAGAGTGCCAATAATTTATAGGCTTGATGAGGGCCTTGGAGAAACCGCTATTTCATGTTGTTATATGGTGTGCTTTGAACTATTGAAGCTGAAGGCAAGCAACAGCTATTCGATGAGAGCTTCAACGAGTTGTTGGGCCTCCTAGGGGACATGCTTCCAAGGCGAATGAGTTACCCATAAACACAAAGAGAGCCTAGATATTTTTTTTATTCCTTGAGACTAGAAGTTGAAAAGATACATGCATGTTGGAACGACTATAACCTATACTAGAAAGAGTTTCCAAAGTTAAATTCATGTTCTGTGTGTAAGACTTCTTGGTACAAGGGTAAGATTGAAATAGATAGAGCTGAGGAATGCGTCAAGGTAACGAAGGGGACTCCTGCCAAGGTTTCTTGGTATCTACCTGTAATCCTCCGTCTGAAGCATTTATTTGCTAACCCAAAGGAAGTAAAGCTATTTCGCTGGCATGTAGAAGAGCGGAAGACATCTGGTGGAAAGCTAAGACATCCAGTTGATGCTATCTAGTGGAGAAATATCAAAATGAAATATCTTTTGTTTGTTGCCGAAACTAAAAACATAAGGTTTGCACTGAGTATGGATGGAATGAATTCATTTGGCAACATGAGCAGCCGACACAGCACCTGGCTCGTACCACAACCTACCTCCTTGGCTTTATATGAAACGGAAGTACATTATGATGTCCATACTTATCGAATGGCCTAATCAACCTGGTAATGACATTGAAGTGTATTTCCAACTATTGATGGATGATCTACAAACACTGTGAAACATAGGAGTATAGGTATAGGATTTGGACAAAATAGAATACTTCGCTCCGCCGATCATGCTGTTTTGCACAATCCAAAACTTTCTCGCTCTCGGCAACACCTCCGATCAGACGGTGAAAGGACACAAAGGATGTGTCATATGCATGGAGAATACCGTGAACTTAGATCTCAAGAATTACGGAAAAGTCTTGTACATGGTTCACCGGATGTTCCTATCTATTAGGCACCATTACCGGAGGTGGAAGACACAGTTCAAAGGGATAATAGAGAATGGTGCAAAACCACAGCCATTCAACGGTGCAGAGATCTTCGAAAAGGTTACTGATGTCAATGCATGTGCTTGGAAAGTCGAAAAAAATCCTCAAATGATTCTGCGCATTGGAAGAAAAGATCGGTGTTCTGGGACGTACCATATTGGAAGGATCTAAACGTCTGACACTGCATCAACATCACGCACATAAAAAAGAATATTTGTGATAGCATGCTGGGTCTATTACTGAATATGAAGGACAAGACAAAGGATGACATTAAGGCGCTCTTGACATGGTTGATATGGGAATTAGGCCTAGTTGGCACAAGTATTTATGCCTAACGGAAAGACATACATCCCCCCCTACCTATTACACTTTATCCAAGGCTGAGAGAACTGAGTTTTGCAAGTTCTTGCATGGCGTGAAAGTTTCATCGAGCTACTTCGCCAACATAAAAAGGCTTGTTTCGATGTAGGACTTGAAACTAATGGCATGAAGTCTCATGACTATCATATTATGATGACACAGATGCTCCCTATTGTGATCAGAAATATTCTGCTACCTAACGTCCTAGAAACAATCATGAACCTGTGCTTCTTCTTTAACAATATTTCACATAAGGTGATGGATGTTTTTGAACTAAATGATCTAGAGTTAGCGGCGGCGGAGACTGTATGTCAGATAGAGATGTATTTTTCACCGTCTTTCTTTAATATAATGGTCTATCTCATTGCCCACATTGTGCATGAGATCAAGATGTGTATGTCAGTCTTCCTTCGGAGCATGTATCCATTCGGGAGATTCATAAAAGTTCTGAAGCATTATGTGCGAAATAGGTATCAACCAGAGGAAAGTATTATTAAAAGTTACGCTGTAGAAGAGGTTGTCAAGTTCTATTTGATTACATGGAGTCAAACCAACAGATTGGCGTGCCATGATCTCGACACAAAGGTAGACTAAATGGTGTTAGGACCATCAGAAAGAAATCAATAACCGTCGATCAAGCTGGACGTGCTCTAGACGTACTGGTGTACTATACGTGTTGTGAAAGTATATCCCACTCTTCCCGCACCAGAGCACAATGCCCTTTCTCACCAAACCCCTAACAATTGCTCTCAAATTATTCACCAAATACTATGAACAAAGAAACTAATCTCTAGATCTAACAAGACATAACAAACAAAACTGATCTCACTATGGCACCGGAGGAGGTGGAGGCAATGGAGGCGAAGCCTGTCATGACCACCGCGCATACATCATCTGTTTTTAGTGTGTTGACATGACTATCCTCCCTTTAATATTCTTATTTAAGTTGATGCTGGACGCAGAGCCGCTGGGAGGTGAAGCCATTTGCCGCTGCGACGCAAACACGTCGTCACTGTGTAATGTGGGGGCCCGATGGAGACATAATTGATGAGACTGCTGCCGCACAAGCATCGTCATTGCTATATGTAGGATGAATAAATGTCCCCTTTCATTGTCCTTATTTAAGTTCACGTGTTGAAGTTCTTGTACAGCAATGAGGCGGGTGACGTCGGCGGCACTAGATCCGGGCTCATGACAATCGAATCTAGTGGCGGGCGGCGGGTCCAGGAGCTTGGAGCCGAGGGCAACTGGTGGGCGGTCGAGGTGCTGCTGTTTTTTTTTGTTAGCATAATTTTACATTGATCACAATTAGGTCAGGAACTCGTATGTGATGATTTTTGTCATCACATACTCTTTCTCATAGACGAGTCAGAAAATCTTCCATAACAACAATTTTAATCTGTTTATGATGTGATCTCTTATAGTAGTGCGTGGACCTAACTTCCTATGATGAGGCATCCCCCATTGAGCACGATGGTGGAAAAGCGACACCATGACGACAGAAAACAACAATAACCATCAAAGGTGATACAAGCCATGAGGCCGTCACGCCATCGCCGTTGTCGGGAGTCGGATTGTCAATGTCGGCCATCTCTACCATATCTTTGCGCACCAGCGGCCTTATATTTGGTTCCAGGAAGCAAATAATGATCCTGCTCTTGTTGTGTGTTCGAGTATTACCTATCTAGCTAACTATCATCTTCTTCTGTTTGTGCTGGTTAGTTGGTATATTAAATGACATTAAAACAGGGCAAGCCAAGAGCTCTCAAGTTTTCCGGTGATTCCATTGCGTTGGATCTTCGAGGGATGGCTCGGATCGACCCGGGTGGGCGCCGCACTCGTGCGTCGTCGCCTGGGCCTCGTGGGCCCGCTCGGACCAATCAGTGTGCGAGTTACCGCGGGTGCACGGGATTTGGAGGCGCCACTATTCTGTAGTTTCGTTTGCTCCTCTCTAGGCAATGGCGATGACGGCTACTCCCTCGCGCCTCTTCTTCTCACATGTCAGGTTTGCTCGTCTCCCCTCCCCTTTTTTCGGCAATGTGGGTGGGCTTCGCGGCATTGCTCCTCCCTCCCCCCTTCCCGACGGCAAGCGGCAACGACACTTAAGAGTCTTAGGTCGACATGAGCGGGCTCTACTGGCGGGCACTACGCGCGTCTGCCCCGCGGGCCGGGCATTGGTGTTGTGCACGTCAACTAGCTATTATGCGCCTCGCCACTCATGCACCCGTGCATCGGCGTATTCAGGGGCTGCTGTTCCGCAAGAAAAATTGCTTGTATATATATATATATGTGCATATATGTATATATAGGTTCATTACGTACGGCGAGATAGATGCATGGCGTGGCCAAGGAGTGTGCAGATTACCAGTGATTCGAGTTGGCCGCAATGGGCTGTCTCGGATTAGATTTTGATGAGAAGCTAGCAGTTGTAGATGGCGTGGGCCAAGCGGACTAGTAGGAGCGGCCCATTATAACATTTTCGACATCGGTCCTCTTCGTTTGTTCTCCCAGCCCATAACCAGATTTGGATGGTAAGAATTTCACGGGAATTTACCATTGCCATTTCAGTGGAAGCAATTCAACCTCCACAAAAACTGTTAAACTTTGAGTAAATTATTCTTTGGTAAACTCTACAGGCCGGTATGCTGATTTGAGTAATTTATCCTCCTAACATCTAACCATTCATTCTCTCACTAATCATCCAACCATTCATCTCCTCCTATAAAATTCCTCAACCCCAATTAGGGTTCCATATCTCCCCACATCATATTCTCACCGCATGCCATGACCGCCGTCACCGTGGAGAGGCCAGCCTGTGCCGCTGCCTACCTTTTTTCCGTCGAGAGACGAACGTCGTTCGTGCCGTTGGCAAGGGTCGAAGACGCAGCACCATCCGAGAGCTCCAATTCGTTGATAGATATGGTCTCCAACCGCCGTTTGTGATTCTTGATTTTTAAACTAGTGAATCGATCTGTGGATTTGTTGTTCTTATCTGTGCGGCGGCGGCGTCAAGCAGATCGGTCGTCGCCATGGTGAGGTCAGCTTGCTTTGCTTGCTTTTTGGAACGGACGCTTGGTGAAAAGATCAGTGACTCTGCGATCTTGGGCTCGATCCCTCCTCTTTTTTGTTCTTCCATTTTTGCTTTCGTTTGCTTCTCTTTTTCTTCTACCGTCGATCAAATTGATGTGTGGTCTTGTGCATTAGGGAAGAAACGGAAATAGGAGTTGTGCAGTTCTAATGATATGAAGCTTTAGAAGAGAATTGATTCAGAAATCAAGCAGAGGATTCCGCCGGCGTCGTCATCAGCAGCAGGGACTCGGCGAGCGCCTGCTACAGTTTCTCCATTAGTTGTTGATGGAAACAAATGATTGTTGTATATAAAATAAATTATTGTGGTATGGGAAACAAAATACCTGGATGAATGAAATATCAACAAATTAGCTCGGCGAGCGTCTACTGTAGTTTCTCCATTAGTTGTTGATGGAAACGAATTATTGTTTCATATGAAACAAATTATTGTTGTATGGGAAACAGAGTACCCAGATGAATGGAACATAAACACATTAGCCCGGATGAACAAACATTAGTTGTTGTATTGGTTTGACAAATTTGTTGTGCAAGTTTAAGTAAAATATTTCCCTCTCGCTACGCAAATGTTTCCACGTTGTCATAACAGAAGGAGTCCACGATGCCGAAAATCTAGCGATTTGAATCATAAGTTTTCCAAAAATTTGGGATTGTGTTGTATACATTCCATTTTTGTATTGGTTCAAAATTTTTATTGCGTAAGGTTTAGTAAAGTGTTTCCCTCTCATTATACAAATGTTTCCATATTGACAGAAAGAGCCCACGCATGTATTGCATACAGACAGTTGTCCATGTTTCATATTATCACTACAATTGTTTCCTATAGTCACTAAAAATGTTTTCCGTAAATTTAGCTAATCATGTTTATTACTAATCTTGCCGTCAAATCCGACGGCTGTGCACTGTGCCAATGGAATGCACAAATCGGCATGCCGATTTGTAGCGGTCGCCTTATTCTTTTTACCACCTAGTTGTCACCGACCGGTTTTAGAGTATTTCCCTTTTAGCCTATATTAACATTTTATTCCACGGTTTATCTGGTTTCACAATTTTTTTTCGACATGACAGGACAATCCCACATGTCATGCCTATGTAGCGGCTAACTCGGACGTCCCAACGTTATAATATATATATATATCTCCCTAATATTAAAGGACGGAACGTTTCTTCGTCCATCGCTCCCGTCCGTCCTACCCTAAAACCCCAAACGCCGTCCCCGACCACCGCCTCCTCCTCCCCGCCTCCTCCAACCGCTGCGTCCTCGCCCCGTCCGCGCTCCACCTTCTGCTCCGCGCCCGCGGCCACGGCGTCCGCCTCTCCGTCTCGGCCGCCGCCGCCGCCACCGCCCCCGCGGTGTCGACCGCGTCCCCGTCCGCCCCCGCCGCAGGAGCCCGTCCCCGACCACCTCTCCGTCTCGGCCGCCGCCGCCGCCGCCGCCGCCCCCGCGGCGTCAACCGCGTCCCCGTCCGCCCCCGCCGCAGGAGCCCGTCCCCGACCACCGCCACCACCCAACACCGCCTCCTCCTCCCCGCCTCCTCCAACCGCCGTGTCCTCGCCCCATCCGCGCTCCGCCTCCCGCTCCGCGCCCGCGGCCACGACGTCTGCCTCTCCGTCTCGGCCGCCGCCGCCGCCCCCGCGGCGTCGACTACACGCAGTTGTAGCACTCGTCGGCGGCGCCCTTGTGCGTGCGCACCGTGTAGAGGAGCAGGTACTTGGCACGCCCCGCGTCGGCCTCCTCCGCTCTCCCCGCGACCACAGCGACCACGCCACCATCGCTGCGCGGGCTGGCTCCGCCCCGACCGCCGGCGCGGCCGCCCCCGCGGAGCGCCTCGGCTCCCTCGCTGGCTACGGCCTTTCTCCCGTTCCAACGCGTGGACACATTTCCTAATAAAATATTAAAAAATCATTATAAAGATTCTTCTAAATCATCTGTATCTGTACGAATATCAAAAGTCTCAGTTTGAGTGGAATACTTTCTCCCTAACCACGTCCGCTCTAACCTCCCCTTCACGCTCGATCCCAACTGCCCCTGCACCCTCGCACCCGCAGCGCCCCCGCCCTCGCACGCCGCGGCCACCCTCGCACGCCCCCGCCACCGGCTGCCCTCGCACGCGCCCGCCACCCGCGCACGCCCCCGCCATTCGCCTTCGAGGGCGGCCGCGCCCGCCCCCCGCGCTCGCACGCTGCGGCCGTCCACGCACGCCCCCACCGCCCGCCCTCGCACCGCAGCTGCCCTCGCACACTCCCGCCGCCCGCCCTCGCAGACGCCGTTGAAGAAGGCGGTCAAGGGGGAGGAAGGTGCGGGCGCCGAACTCCCGGCGCCCTCCGGCTGGAAGAAGAAGGTCTGCACCTCCTCCTCTGCTTCCGGCTTTGCTTCGGTTCCGAAATTGGACGCTCTGGTCGCGATTTGGTCGGGTTCGCGAGGGTTGGGGAGAGGCTGTTGAGCTCGAATTCGAGGGTCTCTGGCTTCGTGCGTGGGGAATTTTTGCCTGCGCATTCGGGGGCCGGATTCTAGGGTTTCCGAGCTTAGTCGAATTAGGATCCATACTGTTCGTGGAGTGCGCTTGTTATTCTGCGGCGTTTGCAGGTTCGGGTTGTAGTGTCTGAGCTTAATTAGGGTTCGTATTTCCTGGCCTGCAACGTGCTTGTATTTCCCAAAATCGCTTTAATTTAATTATTTTTTGAGCAATGCATACCTAAAAATACTCTAGAACACTTTGAGTATTTCAAGAGAAAGATATTTGAGAAGAAGACACTAGAAAATATTATGGATAAGTATGGTGAAGATATTTTAGAGAACACTAGAATTTAGGAAAAATTCTAGAGTAAGATATTTTAAGTGTAGTGCTAGAGAAATTATGAAGTAAGAAAGTATCTATGACTTGCAAATATTGTAGAGATTACTAGAATAGAGATATTTGTAGTATGATGGTTAGGAGGATGATAGTTGTCATGTATCTAACGGTCTTGTACAAGTATAAATAGAGGTGCCACCCCTTTCTCATGTACAAGTAAGTGAAGCTACCATGAGCCACCATGAGTAGAATAGATTATTAGCGAGTGTGGCATAGTCTTTGGTAGCTAGGATAACAACTAAAGAGTGTTGTATCAATGGTAGTTGGTGTAGCGGGTGTGTTATATCCTCACATAGTGTGGGTAGTAAAGGTCAACCCCAGGCCATTTCTAACATTTCTTCTAGGAGGTTAAATAGTCCATATGATTTATATTTGTACGTGGGAGCTACAAGAAGAATCACACTTCTAAAATATTTAATATGTCTAAGCTAGCAAACTTTAGGTTGTCACATCTTTACAAGTTGATGTGGCTTTAAACTTTTGATAAGTTTGCATATTGAGAAAAACGTGCCTTGCACGTGCACGATTACTAGTAGGAGTAATTCATGACAAAATCCGACAAGTGGACCCCATATAAAGTTGATTGAACTGAGTCGGCTCGTCCCTCTTAACTTCCGCAGCCGAGCTAAACCCAGGGTTCGCTGTCCGGCACTCTCCCCCTCGCGATGGCGGTTGCGACGGCTGCCGGAGCTGCCGCCGCGGCCGCCGCCATATCCCTGTTCACTTATTACCTCCTCCTCCACAAGAGCGGCTCCAAGCTCCCATGGATCCGGACCACCCGCGCTAACGGACGGAGGGCGCGGAGGAAGGGCCTCGTGGACGCCATCGGCAACACGCCCCTCATCCGCATCAACAGCCTCTCCGACGCCACAGGGTGCGAGGTATAGGCGTGGGATATTTATGTAGGTGGATGCTCTTTGCTGTTTCGAGTTAGTTTTTTTAAAGTGGGGGAGTTGTTTTCGATTGGGCTGCAGATTCTGGGGAAGGCCGAGTTCCTGAATCCGGGAGGCAGCGTGAAGGACCGCGTGGCAGTGAAGACCATCGAGGAGGTAATTTGCGCAGTTCGGTGCAAAATTAATTTAATTTAATATAAGGAGAGAGCTGTGAAGTAGAGTTCGTGGTGAGAAGTTCCAAAAATAGCATTTTGCTGAAGTGCAGTTCCCTTACTCAAAGCTGCATAAAGTATGGGTAATTTTGTATTTAGATTTTCATTTGATAGATTAATTAACCCTCCTTTTCTGTTGGTACTGGGGTTCATGAACAATTCATGAAATGTTGGTTACCTCTACATTCTTGCTCAGTCATTTGGTGATGTCAAGTTCAGGTAGCGATTTAGCAACTTCTTACATCGGATACGATAATATATGATTAAAGTAACAAGTAACTGTAGGTGTAGCATACATAATGTTTCTTCCCTACAAAAGCATTTTCTCACTTCTGTATGCAAATATAGTGATGACAAGTTCAAGTCAACAATAGGGTGAAATCAAGATTTTCTTTAATTTGTTTATGAAACGTGGTAAGCTACCTTGCTAAAGGGACACTAATAGTAGTTCTGGAGCAAGGACTTTGTGAAAACATCATACAGTTCTGACTTTTGAATATTAGGGAAAAGGGGGCCTTTGGATTATGCTTTTATTGGCATGAAATGCAAACAAATATGTTATAATACTGAATTGCTTCCTGGCATACTTAGGTCAAACTATATTCTTTTTATATCAGTGGATCTTCGCTGATATATTCAGTTTTCCAGTAATTTATTTGTTTATTACGATATCCTTGCTATATGGATATCTCTAATCTTTTAACTTAACATGACGCTGGAGCTTCTATTGTTATCAGGCTCTGATATCTGGGGATCTTGTCCGTGGTGGTATCGTAACAGAGGGGAGTGCTGGAAGCACGGCTATTAGCTTGGCCACTGTTGCTCCTGCTTATGGCTGTAGGTGTCATGTTGTTATTCCCGATGATGCTGCCGTTGAGAAGGTAGGGAAGTTTAATGCTATTCTAGAATTCTTGTTGTGCTAACTAGAACATTCTGCTTTGTAGCATCTGGAATTGCTTCTTGAGCTGTCTTGTTATATGATGAGCTAAACTACTTTAGATCAGACCAGCCAGACGGGGTCTGATGTCAGGCTGGTCTTGTGGCCAAGTTCGGTCAGTCGCCTGCACAAAGCCTGATGAGACCCATCACAAACAATAAATCAGTAAAAGTATTATTTTATCAACAAGATGTTATGATAGTATTCTGTTCTAATATTTTTTAAATATTTCTGGGATTCAGGCCTGGGCTTGTCAGACTGGGCCAGGCTCGAACCTGCCCTTTCAAGGGGCCTGGCTGGGACCATTAAGAATGTCACAAAGTACTCACAGTAGAAGATTATACAGCCGAGCAGTCAGAAGTGCCCTGTTTATTGCTTAAGCCCCCCTTATGTAGTTTTACTTAATTTTTTTTGGTTTCCAGTCTCAAATAATTGAGGCGCTTGGAGCTACTGTCGAACGAGTGCGCCCTGTTTCAATCACTCACAGAGACCATTTTGTCAATATTGCAAGAAGAAGGGCTTTAGAAGCAAACAAATTAGCATCAGCACAAACAGAATCAAATGACAGAGAAACTAACGGTTCAGCATATGTCAATACTAAAACGCTGCACAACCAACACACTAACGGTCCAGCGAAATGTTGTCCTAACTCTGATTCAAAGGGAGGTTTCTTTGCTGACCAATTCGAGAATACGGCAAACTATCGAGCCCATTATGAATGGACTGGTCCTGAGATATGGGAGCAAACTAAAGGTATCATTCATGCCTTTGTTGCTGCAGCTGGCACTGGTGGTACAATTGCTGGAGTCTCACGATATCTTAAGGTTTGCATGTTTATTATTTATTTATTTTATTTCTTGTATATGTTTTTTTCTTGGATGAATAACTTATGTATTGCTCTGATATTCTTTATTTAGGAAAAGAACAGAAATGTCAAATGCTTTTTAATGGACCCACCTGGTTCTGGTCTGTTTAATAAGGTTACCAGAGGGGTTATGTACACAAAAGAGGAGGCGGAGGGCAAAAGGCTGAAGAATCCTTTTGACACAATTACTGAAGGAATTGGAATCAACAGGGTCACGAGAAATTTTATGATGGCAGAACTGGATGGAGCTTATCGAGGAACTGATAGAGAAGCTGTCGAGATGTCAAGGTACATACTTACTGAGTTTTAAGTTTTTGTTGACTTTTAGCAGTTATTATCTGGAAGAACAATGATAATTTGTTTAACATTGTGGAGTAGAGCATTATTTATTTTCCGTTATGGCATTTCGCATATGCGTGACTGCTCACTGCATTCTGCCTTTAACTGATCCCTGAACTTCAGCGGAAGCCTTAATTGGCTAGTGCATTAAGCATGTTTTAGAAGCAACAGCCAGACTTTTTTTAATAATAAGCCTTCCACGCCATAGTAGGTGGAAAATTCACACTTGTTTATTGTTTTATCTTATCGAGAAAATACTTCAACTATCTGACCTTCGCATACTTGAAACATTTATTTAGGTTCTTGTTGAGAAATGATGGACTATTTGTTGGGAGTTCTTCAGCCATGAATTGTGTTGGTGCTGTAAGAGTTGCCCGAGATTTAGGTCCAGGACATACCATTGTGACAATTCTCTGTGACAGTGGGATGAGGCATCTAAGTAAGTTCTTCAATGACGAATATTTGGCTAATCATGGCTTGACACCAACAGCTACTGGTCTGGAATTTCTCGATCAGTGAGAAAACTTGATGTCTGCCTTGACAGCGGCTGAGCATTGAGGAGCTGGAATATCCAATCCAGAAGGGAGCTGCTGGCCTCCAGATGATTAACCTGGAGTACCACAAATTTTGTAACCCTGCTTAAAGGTTTCTCGTTTCCCGGAGTAGTTATCATTGCCATTTAATTATGAATTTTTAAGTAGTTATCGTTGCCGTTTAAGTAGTTATTTTAAGTAGGCTGTATTAAGTAAATAATGGTGTACTGCTGAATCTTAAACAGCTTGGGAAATTACGTATTCACTGAGATGAGTAGATGACATCAGATCAGCCTGCTTATCAAGTTTTGCTTCCGTTATTTGCAAAATATCCACTAGTAAAACAATAACATCTCAGTCATTTTTACTTCAAATCAAGCCATACTTGTTTTGGACCTTATGTAGAATTGAACTTGAGTGATACTCATTTTAACATCTGTCCCTTCAGTGCAGTACCACGAGAGTCAGTTCACGCTATTTACTCCTTGATTAAAGGGCAGAGTCGGGCTAATGACGCTACGTGCAGGGCATTTCGTTTCAAACCAGAGAAGATATCCGTAGGCCTTAGGGTCCTTCAAGAACTCGACTGGAAACACGATCGATCCAATAAACATTAGGAACATGGTACAACCACGTTTGGAGGGCAGGAATTTCATGGAAATTAAAGAGAGATTTCTGGCTTCAAGCTTATAATTTGCTTCTGTATAAGATCAACCATCTGATGCGTGCCCTCCAGATCCTGTCCCTTCATGAGAGATGTCCACTGCTGGAGATATAGATTCGATTCATGTTTAACAAGCAATCAGTGGATGAAGCACCAACTTAACTATGATAAAAAACCATCTTGTTTCTAGTGTTTCACAACGCCGGCCCGAGATTGTGCTGCAATGGATATACTAGATGACTTTGAATTTTGGATGGAACCGGGTTCAGAGTTATTCAGAGACATGCAGAGCAATACACACCCAGCAAACTTCATAATTGGCTCAGTGTAATAGTATTGGTGATCAGAAACTCCTGTGAAATATGTAGCACTCGCTAAATTCCGTACGCGCGCTGGTTAAATTTAAACATGTGATGAATTCATTAATTGGTAACCTGTGATCACCACTGCCAATTTAGCACTTCAGACCTCTATTTTAACACATGGAAAAAACAGTAGTCCTGGCAAGTCGATGCTTGCAACCATATACAGCCACAAACCTCACAAGTAGCTCCACGATTTTACACAGAGACATGTACGTGAATGCAACAACAGGCACAAACATATAGCTGCTGCTTATTTGAAACGCATAACAAGCACACACGCAGCATGGTCGATGCATGCAAGCACACAACCAGCTGCTTCCTTGCTTAAGATACTTACATAGCAAAGCACACACGCATGCAGCCATGTAGATGCTGCTGCTTAGTTATTAAGCCATAAGCATAGCAAGCACTCATCAAGCCAGTCGTTTCTTTGTCTCAAATTCATGACACACCAAACACTCAATAGCAGGCCACACTTCGCACACACGTCGGCCATGTCTGTGCACGAAGGCACAAACCAGGCCAATTCTTATTTCGAAACCACAACGGTAAGAGCCACCGTAGGCTCGCACCTAACGCCACAACACAATAGCAGTGAGAGGCGATCAATCGATGGCCAACACACCTGAAATTTTTGTTCCATGTTTGTGCAGCTAGTCAGCAACCCACGGGCAAACTAGCCACGGAAGCACACAAGGAAACCAAACACATGCAGCATCAGGAGGAGCATCCAGCACTCTCATGTCGCCATGGAAGAAACAGAACAACGAAGTGCAGTGCAGAATTCACCTAGGCAATGTGCAAAGATTGAGTAACTGAGCTGATTCTGAGGATGCAATGAGAAGTACAAGTAACAAATATGGATTCGTTAGTATGCAGTTTACCTGAGGACGGAGACCCTGGCCAATTTCTCCTTGTAGTAGCGCGAGTGTATCGGCGCCTCGAAGTGGTCAGGGTGGTGGCCAGCCTCCAGCCCGTCCCACTCCAGTGCGTCCCACACATCCTTCTCGATCTCGACGGTCGGCTTCTTCATGTCTCCGCCATGGTTTGCCACAGTAGGCAGCTGGCGCAGGCCCCAGCACCCCTTGATCCTGATGGTCTCGAGCGCGGGCGCCACCATTTTGACCTCGCATATCTTTCTCAGCATCGGAAGGTTGTGCAGGTGGATAGTGGTCAGCTTTGGGAATTGTATACTGTGGACCTCTATTTCCTTTAGGTACTCCGACTGATCCAGTATGAATATGTGCCTGAGATCGCCACAGTGGATGATGTGAAGGGTCTCCAAGCGAGGGAAGGAGGAGACCCACATCGGGATCACGAACTTGAGCCTGGGGCAGAAGCTCAGGTGTAGATGCTGCAGTTTTCTGAAGGAACTAGTACACCCATAGAGGAGACCTTCCGAGGGGAAGACGGTGCCCAACTTGGGGCACCTCTCCACGTGGCACAGCCTGATGTACTCCCATCTCCCACTAGGTATACTACCTGTAGTTGAAACATCGTGCACATGCAGAGATTCGGCACGCACTACCACTGGACGAGAATACACCGAAAATAGGGGAGGTTCTGGGTGCAGCTCGCTATCCAGGCCGCGGCTCCCTTCTGCAATCTCGATATGGCGATCCGACTTTGTAGTCGAAGGCTGAGGGAAAGCCTGCATAGCGGCATCGTCAACCATGCTAAAGACATCACTGTACCGCCCTGCTGGGACAAGCTGCTTCTTGCTCACTTGATCAATGGGACCAATGTTCTCCTTGTGTGCTGCTTCAAGTTGAACCACTCCACTATGCACAGGCGATGAGGTGACGTGGATATTAAAATAAACATCTTGAACGCGGCACATTGGAGGCCATAAGGATCGAGTAAACCTCGCATCCACAACAACAGCATGCACCCGCAACTGGAAGGATTCATTATGGTCAAAGGATGTCCGAGAAGACCCTATTCCGGCTCGTGTGTCTATGCACAACAACTCCAAGTCAGGACAGCTGTCCCATCCCCATCTTATTACACGAAGGTACTGGCATGCTAGCAGAAAAAGTCGCTTGAGACTTGGGACTTCTACCACCATAGTATCAAAGTCAAGTGCCACGATTGCAGTTCCAGAGAGGTCCAACTCCACGAGATTGGGTAGCCCACGCAAGAACAGGTTCTCTAATAGAGTACATCCTTGTAGGGAGATATGTGAGGTTGTGGCTTCCTCCTCATGTGCAAGACAAGGCGGACGAGATGTTTTGGGGGGCAGCTCACCACCTTGTGCCCATTCGGATGCTGAACCATAGCCATCGAAGCTAAAGGACCTCAACAAGTGCAGAAGCCCATCAGGTAAAATGACATTTTCTAGCCCATTGCAACCATCAAGGACAAGCATATGAAGGCTGCTCGCTTTTGACAGGTTCTTTGGTATAATTTTCATCTCACTGTTGCCAGACAAGTCAAGTATTTCCAACTTTGTCTTATCGAGGAAGGAGTTGCTTGTGTCTATTGATGTCTCTGGTTCACGTGTGGGATTTATTATTCGGAGCCTACGAAGGTAAGGTACCCGTCCATGTAAGTCACTTGCATACTGCCAACAGCTGACTCCCTTTATGTTTAGCTCCATGAGCTTAGTCATGCGATCCATGTTTTTTCCAGATAAAATCTCATCCCAGTATGTGTAACGTAGGTCCAGCACCCATAGGCTATTTAACCATGCCCACTCTGTATGACCCTCTCCTTGTCTTGAATTGTTGTCTTTGCAATGTTCCAATCCAAGAAATCTTAGTCCGTGACACCGGCGGAAAGGAGGTGATGCAAAACTAAATGCACAACAAGAGAGAACTAGCACACCAAGATTGCTGGAATTTCCAAACAAGCCATTTGGTATTGCCAGTGGTGAGTAACAATATCCTTCGCATGCTAGGAACAAAGAGGAAGTCTCTGAAGGTATAGTTTGCATATTCTGTGTTGTTAGGTTCCTCGAGGTGATTGAAATCCGACGGCATGGCTCCGTTGGATAGTCATCACCATCTTTAATTACCAAGAACGAATGTGGCTTCATGAATTTTTCAATTTCACTTCCAAATTGATAAGTATCGCAGTCCCATCTTATCTCCCTACAAAGTGCATTACTAATCTCCCTTGTTGTGTCCTCTAGCATAATCCCATCACATATCCAATAGTTGGAAGCATGACAAGCCCAATCAAACATGATGTTGTTTTTGAAACTACAGTGCATGAATAGTTCGTATAGACAACAATCGGCAACCATCGTTGGGCTGATGCCCCCCATGCATGGATATCTAGCAACTATGATGGCAATCTCTTTACACAATACTGCATAAAACTGTTCACTTGATAAATGCCTTATTATGCCACGTACCGAAAGCCTGGTGTAACTCAGTTTCTGTTCTAGTTCTTCTTGGCCTTTTATGGTCAGCAACTTCCTTTTGAAGGTCCATAACATCACATTGTCACCAAAATTTGTAACTAAAGGAACACCGAGGTTAGTTAGGTCGGTCTCGTTGTCGCTCCCATTATGAAAAATCATGGCTAATCTAATGTCCTTTAGAATATGATGAATCACCCTTGAGACACTTGCCACCTCCGTCCTACGGCTCTCCTCCACTCCATCAAAATCATCCTCATCATCCTGCTTATCTAGAATAGCCATTACCGAACGGTCAAGTTTCAGTTTCTCTGCAAGTGCCCTCTGCACTGCTCTTCTACTTTTCCATTCCGAGCAATCCATATGAATTATTCTGTCAAAGCATAGATCCGGTGTGGTTCTCATAGACGGAAGCAATTTTGCTATGGAACTAAGAATGGCGGACGCCCCAAATCCATCCCAACCATCAAGATAGATGACCGGATAATGGCGATCCCCTCGTGTGGACTGAAGAAATCGAAGTATATCCTTGCTGGCGCAAACAACATCTGTGGCTTCGGTAAACTGGAGTAAAACCCGATAATCAAGTTAGACACACCACCTTTGCTAGCTACTCCAACATTAATCTAACTAGCAGAGTGCCCGTGCGTTGCAACGGATATAGATTTTAAAAGGAATGATAGTATCATAAAATAAACTATGATGGTCATTTTGTTTCTCAAGTTATGTAATAACATGTCTTGTTTAAAATTACTATGATACTATCCTTCAAAAAGCCGTTGAAAAGCTTATGTAGAAGTCTATAACTTCTTCAATTGTGTCAATTTGAAATTTGGCACAGTTTGGTCATAGTTTTCAAATTTATCTCATTGTTTTGAATTTGCAAACCCTATATCAAATACTTGTTCTGATTTCTTGCAATGACGTCCATCAATTCTCATATAGGAGCTAAATAGAGACTACCTTTACAGCATGAACCTCGAATTTGACCAAAATTTCAAAAAAATTCTTCTTCTTCCTTCTCCTTCCTCTTCTCATTCCCTTCCTTTTGATGGACGGTTAGGGCAACGCAGCTAGGAGGGGAGGCGGCAGTGACCGGCAACGATCCACGGCGGTGGCGGCATGGCAAGAGGTGGCGGCGGCTTGGAGGGATGGTGAGATAAGAGGAGAGAGAGAGCACATGAGTTGGGGTGGATTTTATTTTTTTTCCGGAGCTCGTGGCGACGGTGCTTGAGCATTGTGAGGGGGCTAAGGTAGGGGTGGCGACGTGAAAAGGGAGTGGAGGGAGAAAGGCAATGCATTTTATATAGGGGCGAGGCCGTTGGGCGCAGATGATGCGGTTGCGAAGAAGAGATTTAATAATGTTATAGTTTAGTTAAGAGATAATGGTTGTTGGAGACGATATGGTTTGTTAGGAGTTTGTTAGAGATCAATTAGTTAGTTACTTACTTTTACTGTTAGAGATTTTTAAGTAAGATTAAAAAGGGGAGAGGAGTTGTGGATAAACCACCACCACCAACTCCCATACTATAGATTGGTATAGATCTGTTGTTGGCCACCTAAATAGTTGTTGTTGTTCGTCTAGATCTGTGAGATGTTTCCTGCATGCGCGCGTCGGCCGGCCGGCCAAATCTAAAAAAACTTCCTGTGTTTTAGTGGATATAAGATAATGCTATCGCTTATTGTGCCACATAAATAGCTGGTCTAGTTGTTTGCCGGCCGGCCAAATCAAAAAAAACTTCGTGTGTTTTAGTGGATATAAGATAATGCTATCGTTTATTGTGCCACATAAATAGCTGGTCTAGTTGTTTGAAGCATGGATGTGTAACTAACGTAAGACCAAAAAGGGGGAGTGGGGAAGATGAGGTGGGAGGAGGGGGAGGAGGTGTGGATGAACCACCACCACCAACTCCCATTTATATAATAGTAATAGATTTGTTAGTGTTGTTATTTAAGATAAGATTAAGTATAGATAAGATTGAGTCGTTATAGGTGTGATTGTTTGTCACGCATGCATAGATAAGATTGGGTGGTTATAACTGTGATTGGTTGTTGGATATGATCTATGAGAAGAAAACAAGCTAATGACGTGATTGTGGAGAAGAACAATGGTGCTTGAGATAGGTTGTTGGAGTTGTTATTTTTTTATTGACAAGAATGAGGAAAACAGGAGGCACGATTTGATTTGAGTAGAGATAGGTTGTTGGATATATATAAAAGTGTGTTTGATTTATTGTTGGATTTGAAACTGACCAGGTTATTGGATTTGTTATTTATGTTGTTGATGCATAGTAGGTTGTTAGAGAAATATATTGTAGAGTTATTGTTTTTGGTTGGATAAGAACGTGGAGGTGAGGAAGTTGTTTTCTACTTGATGGACTTGATGGAAGGGTAAAATCGAAAAGAAAAAAGACGTACCATCACCACCAACTCTCATTTATATAATATAATTGATTTATATCAACACACATACTTTTAATATAAAAATAAACAATGGGCACATACGTGAAGTTGCAAATTGATGGATGTTTGAAAACTCATCTGAATCACGGGGCGTCTACTGCCTACGGCCAGGCCCAAGCCAAAGTAGTAACGGTGCCTAATATTCAGATGTCTTGCTATACGTACGGCCTTCTTAAGTGCACGTACGCCTACTATAGTTTTACTGTAGCTTTACTGTAGTGGTACTGTAGCGGTACCACGGAGTATGATTTGCGCTAGTTTAGTCGCCCACGCATCAGCAGGGTAGCCCGCGACGACCGACACCAGCGCCTCCCCGCCACACAACATCACCCCCGGGTCGCCGCGCCTCGTCCAGCCGACCTCTGCCGAATCCTGGGACCGCCGCTCCACTGTCCCGTTTCTTTGGAGCCGCCGTTGCCGTGGCAGTCGCCGGCGACGGCGGCAAGGGAGGGCTGGAAGGGGAGGCCCGACGGCTAGGGAGCGAACGACACGGGAGTGTTCTTTTCAAGTTATATCCCTTAATTATGTATAGTTGTGTTTTCTCATTGCGACATGGGAGTGTTTTTTTCAAGTTGTGTCCCTTAATTATGTATAGTTGTATTTTCGCATTCTATATCCCTCCTCCAGTCAGTGAGATCGGACTATTTATATATCATGTAGTATGATACTTTTTTATTATTATACATATTGCAACATGATACATGGTCGATGAAAAAAAGAGGCATACACAACCATGCACGAAAGGCTCAACAGAATTAGATGAAGGAAAATTCATGCATGTGCTACTTCGTGAACGTAAATGCTCGAGAATGGCTTAATTAGTACCGTGCGCAGAGGAGGCATGATGAGCTACTGTGTGGAAACCGAGGAAGGAAAGCAGCACCAATCTAACCCATCAGATGAAGAGATTTCTCGCCACACCGCCTGCATATACAACAACAGCGATGCCATTGTTAACCAGTCGTACGTGATCGATGCAATTAGTTAAGCAGAACAAGGTTAAGCAAGGGCACCAATAAAGGAAGCTAGCAAATGCTACTGTTTGCTAATTTCTAGCACATACGTACCTCGATCGGTAGTAGATAGAGCAGTTTGAGACACGAAACTTGGATTCAATGAAGTATTCGAAGCACCCCGATCAACCTGTTTCTGCAACTTAGTATGGCTTCCAAAATCAGAGCAGAGATGTGAGATATGTGCGCCTTGTCAGTTGGCCTGAAGACCATGGCAATCTGCATGTCTAGCTCCTTTCTTTAACTAAAGAACGCATGATTCGTTGCTTGTAGTCTCCATATACTGGCCGGCCGGCTGCAGGCTCCTTTGCTTAATTGTCGCTGCGCCCTTTCTCTTTACCAAGGCATGCATGATCCTTTGCTTTCGCTAAAGATGATTCTTACAACCTTGCAATATCCTACTAGTTTGAGCTCACATAGTACCTGAATACGTACGTGATGATGTTTGGGGGTCCGGTAGTGTACGCTCCAAAGTTATACTCCCACTGTTCATAAATAGTAGATGTTTTGACGTGAGCACGGACATAAACACAATTTCCGATATGTACAGGTATGTACACCTCACGTATACAACTGATACGTATAGCGGATAGACCTTTCTAAGGAGTACCTAGATACCGTAAAAAAAAACTCTACTTATGCTAGAACAACAGCAACCGACATAACTAAGAACAACAAACTATACATACGTACGGATTATGGAACAAAATGAATGGAACTGTATACGTATGGTCTATTGCAGTGTACGTATAGTGGCTAGCGATATATGAATATATGATGAGTAGTGGTGCCCATGGCGTTGTGCTTGACATGTACGTTCCCTGGTCATCGGATCGGAGCCGCTTTCCTAATGGTCGCGCGCGCGAGCCGAGGCACCCCAGTCGCTGAAGGCCCAGCAGGAGGAAGACAGCCACACGGAGGAAGAAGCCTACTCTGGTGGCTTTTCTTTTTCTTCCATCTTCTTTCTTTTTCTGTTTTTCTTTTTCTCCACCAGATTAGCGAATGTATGTCCTTTTTCTTGCCTTTATTTTTTACTTTTACATATTCCTTCATTAATTCGTTCGATTTTATTTTAGTTTCTTTATTAGTTGTACTCACTAGTCTGAACTGTCCCACTGGCATTTTTAATTAAGTTTTGCTAATTTGATATTTTTGTTTTGGTGATATTCGTGAATTTATACCATGCAGTTTCGAATTTTCATGTTAGATTTAATTTTTTTGCACCAATAGCCGTAAGTTGTTCCATCGAACACTTTTAATTTCTTATTGTCGTAGGTACGAGCCTAGACGGTGTATTTGTGGCACCCCCGGTCGGCTACAGCGACCGCCGGGCGTGCGGGGGACAAACGAGCGAGGAGTAATGCACGCGAGACAGTCGATAACGGAAATCACTATTTGTATTGGGGCACGGAATACAGAGCTCACAAAGGGGGGAAATGAAAGTGGGCCTCTCTTTTCTCTACCCCCTGGGGGGTATTTATAGGGTTTGAAAATGAAAAATGAAAGATTACAATTTTGCCCTCACAAGAGAAGAAATCTACAAGGGCGTTATGGTCATTTGACCATCCTTAGAGGATATTGAGAGAATATTCTCGGGCATATTTAGGGAATATTCTTTAACATCTCTGGAGGCATCTTTAAGAGCGTCGCGGTGGCCTCTGACGACGTCGACACGGACCTTGACGATGTCGACGTAACCCTCGGCGACGTTGGACGTTGGGGTGGTCCTTGACGACGTGTTACCCTTGGCGATGGGGCGAAGCGTAGCCTCGACACTTGCCGGGACAGGACGTGACCTGGACGCTTGCCGGGACAGGACGTGACCTGGACGCTCGTCGGGACAGGACGTGACCTGGACGCTCGTCGGGGCAGGACGTGACCTGGACGCTTGCCGGGACAGGACGTGACCTGGACGCTCGTCGGGACAGGACGTGACCTGGACGCTCGCCGGGACAGGACGTGGCCTTGATGCCAATGGTGACGCCAACGGGGTTAGCGGACGCCGGGTAGAACGTGTTGACTCAGGGAGGGGGGTCTTGACACAGTTTGGGTAGCGCGGGGACCCTTCCCCCAACACTTATCCTTGTCTTAAGTCAAATCCTAATTTTTGAAATGCATTTGCTCACAAGTTATGCATCATTCCTTTTCACATCACATACCTTGTTGAATCAGACAAGCTCATCATGTTCATTTTTGCAGAGGTGCACGGATCCACTTTAGAGCAAATCTGACGGTTAAAAAATTGACAGATAAACATACAAGTGGAGGCACTCTATAGTTCGTACACATCACATAACTAATTAACACCGTAATTTACATTTTTGTGACCACAAGTGATTGATCAGAATGAGATTGACATCCGAATTAATGATCTATTGATACCTTCCACGACAAACACCAATTAATCAACTCGGCAACCGGTGTCGTCGTTGTCCATCTATATTATTCCCGGAGAAGAAGAGAGGGATGAGAGTGAGACAAGCGCTGGGCCCAGTGACAAAGCATGCAATATATGAGATTTTTTTTAATATTATCTTTTTATTCAAAAATTTTAGAAATAATACCACATTTAAAAAAAATTATAAAACTAGCCTCAATCGCCACCAACCCTGACAATTAGGGCGTAACCGCCACACGTTGTGACAATAGAACCCAATCGCCAGCCGCACAGACGATTCAGTATGGAATCACCAAGCCGCGTAGCGATTAACCGTAATCGCCACAGGAGATGGCGATTGGCCCTAAATCACCAGCGGACGTAGTGATTGCCCCCTTTGATTATATAGTCAGGACGCTATCGCCATGGCTCATGGCGATAGCGCCCTGTGTTCTGACGGTTACGGAGAGTAACTGCCTATTGTCACTAGGGATGGTGATTGCTCCCTATCGCCACCGATAGCACTTAATATCGTCGGTGTGGCTGGCAATTAGCCTCTGTCGCCATGAAGCGTGACGGTTGCGCTCTAATCACCATGGCTAGTGGCGATTGACATTATTTCTGAAATTTCTAAATAAAAAAATAATATTTAGAAAAAAAACTCTGTAATATATCCCCAAGGCATACCTTGCGATAGCCAGCGATCGAACCCCCGTGATGCTCGGATGGGAGCGGTGGAAGCGTACCAGAAACTCTGAGACGGCGATGAACACGCACAGGCCGCAGGCAGTGGAGAGGACAACATGCTCGTTTACATCTCGCCGGCGCCGCCGTCGTTGGCGGCCAGGATAGGGTTCTCTAGGTCGGCCATATTGCGCTATGCTTCTGTATGCCATGGGGAGAGTAAGTAGTCATCGATCCCAGTCCCAGGCATGCCCTACGTATATAGTTGATTTGTATGTACGTACCACATGTCATGTGGAGCCGCTATTTAGGCCGCCTGATTAAACAGCTGGTAATTATTTTACCAGGATGTCCAAGGCGAGCACTATAAAAGCATACTAGAAGAGATCACGTGTGTAATTATCCGTATACGTAACCATATATATACATATGCAAACTATAAACCACTTTCATGTAGGGTCAGATATCAAGCTGACTCAAATCAACTCGAATCGAAAATACTTTTTATCTTACCAAGCCAACTCACTAAACCTGTTAGCTTAATGAGCAAAAATCTCAACTCGGCACAACTCGATAAATACTTGAGCTGGCTTGTTTTGCTTGTTAAAAACTCGCTAAAACTATGAAAACCAGGACACTTGTAATTAAATATAAAGAAGAATAATCATAATAATTGAACCAAAATACAGTAAAAATATACAAAATAAATGTAATAAGGTTTAGTTGGCCCTCAATCTAACATGTGTATGCAAGCAGCAGTACAAAAAACCACAAGAGCTTATCTTGCTAACTAATTGGCCAAGCTGTATACACACATAAGAAAATTGCAAAAAAGGAGAACTAATTTTGACTCAAGCTC